>VZTB01013653.1:138853-174674 GCA_013397245.1 Thryothorus ludovicianus | reverse complement strand
CCTCCAGCCTCTGTCACCCCAGTGCCACCGCAGGGACCTTCTCCAGCCTCTGTCACCCCAGTGCCACCGCAGGGACCTCCTCCAGCCTGTCACCCCAGTGCCACAGGTACCAGCCTCCGTCCCCTCAGCTTTTCCCTGCAGAGCACATGTGAAACCATCTCCGCATTTTCAATTTTCCCCTTTATTTCATCTCCCCCCAGCACAGTCCGAGCAGCCAAAGCCCCTCTTTTGCGGCGTTCGGAAAGGCCGGCAGCCGGCGGGCGGGGCTGGGGCTGCCTCCCCTCAGCGCTCCGGCGNCCTCCAGCCTCTGTCACCCCAGTGCCACCGCAGGGACCTTCTCCAGCCTCTGTCACCCCAGTGCCACCGCAGGGACCTCCTCCAGCCTGTCACCCCAGTGCCACAGGTACCAGCCTCCGTCCCCTCAGCTTTTCCCTGCAGAGCACATGTGAAACCATCTCCGCATTTTCAATTTTCCCCTTTATTTCATCTCCCCCCAGCACAGTCCGAGCAGCCAAAGCCCCTCTTTTGCGGCGTTCGGAAAGGCCGGCAGCCGGCGGGCGGGGCTGGGGCTGCCTCCCCTCAGCGCTCCGGCGGAGCGGCCGCCGGCGAAGCGCCGCTGCCGGGAGGGCCCCGGCGGCCCCGGGCCCGAGCCCAGCGCCCGGCCGAGGCTCCGAGCCCCGTTCCCGGCCAGGGAGGGGTTAAGGGGTGCGGGGATGTGCTGGGCGAGGAAGCAGCCCCGGCTCTAATGAGGCGCTCCCGGGGACCCCGCGGCGGCTTTCAAACCTGGCCCGCTTCAAACGGGGCCACCCCGCCACGGAGCGAGGGTGATGGGAATAAATGACCGCAGTAATTAACTCTGATTGGGGAGCACCTGAGTGGAAAGGGAGCCGAGGGAAGCTTTGCCCCAGCGCCGTGTTTGTGTGCGCTAGGAGAGAGAGCTCTGCCTTTCAAATAGGTACGTGGGGGCACTAATGAAAAGCAGCTCTCGGCCCAGGGCCTCCCCATTCACTCTCAAAGGGGAAGAGAAGAAAAGCTTCAAAGTAGAACTAATTTACTTCATCCAAACCCGGCTCTGGGCAGCCTGCAGTTTATACTGACACCGCGACAAAATATTGGTCGGAAAAGAGAAGGGTCGCCTCTTTTCAGAGGGAGGTTAAACATTTTAAAAGCACCTGCAAGCTTTTGGTCTGATATTTTTTGTCCTTTTTTTTTTTTTGGTATGTTTTTTAATTTGATTTTATTTAAATACAGCTATTAAGACCTTCATCAAGTAAAGCAACCTTTCCATTTTCCATGCCCACGTTGCCAAATTTTAAAAAGCCCGAAGACGTTCCCATCCCTCTAGTGGTGGGAACTCTATTTTTTGCGCTGTGAAAAACAGCAAGCACACATACCTTTTCTGGGTTTTTTTTGTTTTTTTTTTTTTTGTGGGGTGGAATAGAATTGGCAATCCCCAACAGCCCTTAGGCAGGAAACACATTTTTCTGTGGCTCTGTGTGCCATGCTATCTTGCCACTTTTTACAAAGCAGAGCTCCAAGGAGCGAGGGCATTACTGCCTGCTGTTTTACAAGCAATCAGCAATTCATTGTGCCAGTGCTGTCCTGTACCTGCTGAGTAAATGCTTTCAAAAAGTTCCACTAACTGCCCCGTAACAACTACAGTATGGTAGCAGAAGCAATTCACCAAATGTTTATACTGAGCCCCTGATTTATTTGACAGCTTTACACCTTCAAGACATGATATAATTAAATGTTTTGACAATGAAACAAAAATTGTATAAATTAGAAAGTCGTTAACGCTGCACAATATCTAAAATGAAAACATAGTGTGCTTGTAAAGCATAATTTCTAAAATGCTTCCATAAAATAGACAAAATGTATTTAACTATTTTATCCTTAGACTTTCTGCTACTGTATTAAACTGTTACAACTCTAAAAAATTCTTAATTTAATCACTCTGTGAATGCCATTTGAGAAGATTACAAATGCAATTCTAAGTTATTTTAGAAAGGCAAACAAACCATAGCTTAAGCAGAAATAGTAGACACAAAATATGACATTTTTAGTAGTTAAAATACTAAACATTACCTTAATTTGTGTCAATTGCTGTTATTTTGATTGTTTCAAAATAAAAATCAAGAGCTGCCACAATGTCTTAGGGGACAACTAACAACGCTGTGATGTTAAACCTGCCCTTCCAAGGCACTCAGTTCAAGCCTCAGACAACATTTTGTGCCTGTGTAGACCAGCAAGATGCAAGCTGACACTTCCTATCGCAGAGAAGAGGGCACACAATGCACCAGGAATGCTTAAAATGGGATTCAGAAGGTGAAAAACTCACTGCTGCCCATGCCTGTGTTCAAAGGCCAGCCCAGGAGAATGGCAGGAATGACCAGTCATGTTCCAAATGAAAACAAGCATGTTAAAAATCAAATTTTAAAATCGAAACAAATGCCTGTGAACTACGACTGCTCACTCTAAGGTCAGTTCGTATCTTTAAATGCAGTTTCATTATCATTTTTTGGTAGTATGTGTATAAAATGTGAGCTTATTGCTAGCCTTAAAAGCTAATTGTTTAAACAAAGTATAATTATATAACCATTATTTAAACATTAAAGCCTTTAAGCAACTATGGAAAAACATTTAGAATCAACTTTGTAATGCAGCTGAAGAGCACTGTTGTTCTAAAGGAAACTGTAATCCAGCAAAAGGTAACAATGACCAGTTGTTTATAAGAACCACTGAAATGTTTGGGAACTAGTTCACATTCTCATGCTATGTTTATGTTTCCATTCATCATCCTTCTCCTTGAGAAGATAGCTCAAAAGGAAGAAAGACTAGAGAACAAAATTTTGTTTAAATTACACATGGAGACGTCAGGTAATTTAACAAATCGAGACAAAAAAGGGATGCCTGTGTATAGCTAAAATCATTATTGCATTAAATCATTTTCTCCTTTCTCTCTTTGAGGGACCCATTTTTGCAGTGAGGTTCGTATTTATTTTGTATATTCAGCTTTGCCAAGAACTCCTAACTCACAAGTGAAGTAAAGGAACCAGAAATACAATCCAAATATAGAAGGACACGACACATAAATGTTTCTGTAGTCTTGTCAATCAAAGAACAGACACAATCTTTGCTTAAAATGTGTATCTTAATGACTGACTCCCACCCTCTTCACACTTCTCTTCCATTGCACTGTAACAGAATACAACCAAAATATAACATGATGCCCATAGAAAATAAATTGGTGGCGATGGGACAATTCCAGGACTGGTATAGTCGGAAAATGGATAAGATTTATTCATCAAACTGTTCATTAGGAGGAGTATGGCTGCAGTGGGCTGTGTTTCTGAATAGAAATCTCTTTTTTTGCCCCACACTCATAAATTACTGAGGACATGTAGCACATTTCCATAATGATGTATGTGATAAGTGAATGTGGGGAAATTGTTTTTGCTTATACCTCTGTGGAGGACAGTTCAAGAAGTTACCATTTGGTTTAATCAAATGTTTGGGTTTCAATTCCAGATTCTGTTTATGGGTTTGAAATAAACGATGAAGAAAACTGTGAGAATAAAAGAAAAAACAGCTAGAGCTCCCTGGAAAGAACCTATTCTCTACTTCATTATTGGTACAAAAGTATGAAATACCTGGGATAACTAAATAGTCACATTTACAGAAAACATTTATTATGTGACAAGATGGCAAGAGAATTCTTGTCACACAAGGATTAGACAGGGTGTACTTGCTTGCCACAAAACCAAAGTAAAATGAACTTCTCTGACTGGTCCCATTGAGTTTTTAATTGGTGGATTTTAATTTGGGGAGTGGCACAAAGGACAGCTGAGCACTGCGAGTTGAGTCCATCAGCGTTAATGCAGAATATTCCAACTGTTTATTAATGTAATGCTAGAAGCCATTTATTAATCCTTCATCTTACAGTGTTCTCAATTCTCTAAATATCCTTTTTTTTCTCCCCAAGATGTAAGTAAATTCAAGTGGACATTTTATAATTAAACAAAACATCAAAATAATAGGCTTTTATGCAGCCACCCCATGCAGGCGGATTTTTTTGCTTTTATGAAATGCAATAATATAATACAATAATATATGTCCTACTGCAACTTATCTTGCATGCACACATCTAAAATCTTACTGAAAAAATTGTTCTATATTAATATAAATCTTGCTATAGTCACTCCACATAGAAAATGTTGTAAATTGCTTTATGGAATAATTAATTGTAAAGTTTTAGCTTAAAAAAAACCTCATTCCTTGTGTCTCAGAACAAACTTCTATTAGAGCAATACTGAGTCTTTTCCAGGGATCGGCTGACATGGAAATACACACACAAAAAAATTCTGCCTTGCTCAGAAAATTTTTAGAACAAAGTCTTTTGGTGACTTTAGATACTGGCCTTGCCAGTGAGATGACAGATTTTGGTAGGCATATAATTCAATGTCATTCATGCCTTAAATTCTTGTAAATGAGTTATGTTAATCCAAATTTTTCTTGTAACAACCATCCTCTCCAGTTTCCTCTCATGAAGACAAACAATAAAATGGCCAGTGCTTTTCCACAGGCAAGAAGTGACTTGGACTACTTTTCATTCTTTTGTACCTAGCCTGGTGTTTATTCATCATTTATCCGTGGCAATGCTGATGCTATTCCATTCATTAAATATTTTTGGAAAAATTCATTCTCTAAATAAGAACAAACACACAAAATGACCCCACACCTTTTCTCATAAGGAAATTAAGTATCATAACCTGCAGTGTTGATGGAAAGGACATGCAGAGTTTCTGCTATCTAAAACCTTTCTCAAATTTTAAAGTGTTTGAATAAATCCCCATTCACCCTTAAAAAAAAAATTACAATTGTGAAAATTAAAAAAAATGTAAAAGTCTGAGAATTGATACTATAACAATCAGAATCATAAGTGCAAAGATTTCAAAAAGTTCTGCTGCAGCATTTTTTGTAAATTTGTTTTGGCTTGAGCAAGTTCCCCTCCTACTATTCACATACTAAATATACACATGATATAGTGTTAAAATCTAAAACTTCAAGACATCCTTTAAAATGTACATTCATAAAATCTCTAAGCAGGTAATCACAGGGACTTCTCATATAACACAGTAAACACCTTAGAGGGCCCTACATATTTATGTCACTCCAGCATTGTACATACACTAAACAAGCCCTTTAGTTTTCTTCTTTACAAAAATACACCAGACCGCATTATAAAGATTTATCATAGCACTGCAGAAAATAAGGGAAATGTGCTATGATTTATTAGCCAATTAAATGCATAATTACTGATTTATCCTTCAAATTACCTATGAAAAGCCCTATTGTTGTGAGCCAAAATGAAATTCTGAGTGTATGATTATTGGCAATACTAAAAAATCACAAGAAAAATGTCCAGCTTAGTATGTGCACACAAACAGAGATGCAGAAGAAGACAAAACCCTTTTACCTACAAAAATCTAAGTGTTTATACGGAAATAGTATTATTATCATGACACAATGACAATTAAAAGGGCTTCATATTTGACATAATTATATCTATTTCTGCTGAAAGTTAAGATATTGGGAAAATATTTTTCTGGACACCAGAGGACTAAAAATACTAAAATGCAAAGGTTTTTTAAAATCAACTTGTTAATTGTTGTTAATTTTAAAGTATGACAATTATCTTATTGGTCCCAGGCCATGAATATGTGTGGGAAATTCAGCACCACACTCCATGAACAAAAGGAAAAATAAAGGTGCTTGTAGGAAAGAGATTCATGAAAATCTCGTCACTCATCTGTGGACAGAAATTTCATCAGCTGCCTTGTGTTTCAGTATTTGTTTTCCAGCCACTTCATTGCCACTATACAATAACATTGTAGTTAGTTCTGCATAAAACTTGTGTGGGCAATGCTGGAGCACCCCGTGAAAAACCTTCAAATGGAGAGAAGATTCAAAACTACCAGGAACAGAAAGTGATGGTGGCTGCCTGATCATGGAAATTCAGCAGAACCTGGTGGTGCCTGCCAGGCACAAATCCTGTCTGACCAGGACTGGGGAAGAGGGAGGAAAAGAAGAATGACCTTCCCTCCTCCAGAAAGTTTGTACAAGAAAACCAAGAAGAGGAAGGAGAGGGGCTACACTGCCAGCCCCCGAAAGCCACAGTTCATTCTTTCCAGTTATGCAAGAGTTAAGAGGTGAAAAACATTACCAAAAAATTTGGGCCTCAAAATACAGTGTAATTTTTAATTACCTAGGTAAATTTGAGACTTAAGAGTTCACATTTTCAACCGTCTATCCATAGAATTAGAAAACTGTTTAATTAGGAAACTGATCAATTATAACAGCTTAAACTTCAGCAAACTAACAATTTCAAGGGCAACAACTTAAAGAAAAACACAAACTGTGGCAAAATTTAAAGTGAGAAAGCCTAGAGATTTAAAATGCAAAAATCTTAAAGAAAAGGTTTACTGGAAGCTATAAGTAAAAACGGATTGTAGACTAAGTTCAGTATATAACCTACAGATCCTTCTACATAAAACAGTGGGGGGTTCACATTATATGGAGTGAGACGTACACTAACGAATATTTTCAAAGGCCTTACAGCTGCTGTTCCACTCAAGGGAAACAAACTGTTTAATACAGCTGGTAAAAAGCACATAATTAATAAAAATATGAAAACAAGCAACTAGATTTACATTGAGCCTTAAGTTAGTCTCCGCACACACGGGGTATTCAATGCAAACCTTAACAATAGTAAGATTTCAAAAATTTGTTTCTTCTTTATGAAGGGCTTAATTAATTCCATATGTCTAGCAAGCTTGTATTTTTAAATACCTAAAGCCCGAAGATTTCTCCTTTAGACAATACCTGGTTTTGGCAAAACGAAATCAAAACGATGCCATACAGCAATTTTGTTTCTGAATATGCAAAATGACTCCACATTCCTCTGACTAAACACTTCACAATGACAAGGAGCAAAGTCACAGACAGAAACTCAACTATAATTTACATACAAACCAGAATATTCATAATATTCATAATACAAGTTAAAAAATCTCCATAATATCCATGTCATTGGATCTGGGGGGGCAGCATATGCACACCAGCCAATTCACTGGTGGAGCTGCCTCAGCTGCAGTGTCACAAGGAATATCTGGGAGAAGCTGAAGTTATGGAGAAGGGATGAAGAGGGAGGAAAGGACACACATAGGGAGGAAAGCAGCAACTGGTTACATTCTCCAGGTAAGTGCTTTAAAGATGAACTTCCATGTCACAATAATTTCCAATTCTATCCTGAGAAAAGCATGAGGTAGTGTTGGAGATCCTCAGAACACATTCTCAGCAGGACGAGGTCCTTTTAATGTGGCTTAGGAAAATATATATACCTGTTTCTTTAGTACTTAAAAATAAGTACTTAATCATACAAAATAATTTTAGTGTCTTTTTAAATGTTTTTCACAGATGTCCCTTATTCTGACTTATCAAGAAGAACATAAATTAAGTTCAGCCCAAGAAATTACATGCAAGTGTTAATACTAGAGTTAGCAAAATACACTGACATATTTTATAGCTTACTGTGCATTACACCTTCCTAACTAGCTACATAAACTAAAAATGTGCAATATTTTTAATTAAGTAAGAAGACTACAGCCCTAGATACTAAAAACACAGACTTTTATAAAACATGACGATTCAAAGATGTTGGTAGGCAAAACTAAACCGTGGAAAAATCTTTACGTATTCCCTCAAACACAGAGCAGAAATCAACTTTCTCTTTTCTCACAACCCACATGTGTCACTTCAGATTCCAAATTCTGACTTTGGAGAAAATGTGTGTGTTTTAAGGACTCCTACAGTATGCTAGGAAGCTACTGTTCCTCTGTATATTTAATATAAACCAGTCCCTGAAACACTAACTGAACATAAATTAAAAATTTTGTCATTAATATTATTTCACTCTGGAATCTCCATTATTGAGAACAATGGGACACGAAGCAGAACGTACATTCTTACAATGCATTGTGAAACTTGGCATCTGCCAGTGTCATATAAAACACATCAAAAAAGCAGCACTACCAGTTTTAGCACAAATATTTAAAGTAGTTCAGTATAAACTTTACGTCCAAATAAAGTCTACTAATACCCAGCAAGCAGTGGTGCAGCTGCATTAGCTCATGTAATGTTTCACACATGGAAACCAAGATGCAAGATTACCTCATTTATGGTAACACTCATAAACTACACAGTACACAGTAAACATGTCTACCCAGCAAATTAAAATATCACTGCACTATGCAGCAGCTGAAGCTATCCAGAACCTGTTTATAATCCAATAGAAACAGAAATTTGTCTTCAGTTCTAGAAACAGGGGGGAGGGGGGCAAATCAAAGTCTAAGTAAAATAAACTGCACTGCAAGTGTCACTTGCCCCGAGACTTCCTGCTTCCCACAAAAGACATGCAACCATTCTGGAGATCAAAGGTCATGGCTTTACAATAGAATACATTGTAAATAGGTTTAAAATAATTGAATACAACTGCAAACCAAGGACTCATTTATAGCTTGCTAGGAAAAAAATATAGCTGTTTTAAGTCATTCCTGTATATGAACTGAAACCTGCATTATAAAACTGCATCTGCTTCCAAACTACCAGATCACCACCTGCATACCAGTTGGATTTGGTCATTCCACAGCCATCTAAATAATGAAATGCTTCTGAGTAAATTACATGCCACCACTGTTTTGATTATCCTCCACAATGTCTGGAGAAGCACAGCCATAACTGCTGCCAAGGGACTGGGGTGCTCTGCAGCTTTCCTGG
The DNA here is from genome assembly GCA_013397245.1 of Thryothorus ludovicianus. Classification (NCBI taxonomy): domain Eukaryota; kingdom Metazoa; phylum Chordata; class Aves; order Passeriformes; family Certhiidae; genus Thryothorus; species Thryothorus ludovicianus. The sequence continues at coordinate 165,836 of VZTB01013653.1, read as the reverse complement.
GATCTGAGGCTCATCCTTACATCCCTACAGAAGTGCCAACCACTTCCTCTTGCTGCAGCATCAAGCATTGGCACAGATGCTGCAAATATTCACCTGCAAGATGATTTCTTTCTTGTGCTGTCCTTCTCACACAGTGCCTTAGTCAGTGACTGTCTAACTGAGGGGCATGGCACAACACTCTCTTCCATTCTGCTGGTTTCCAAGATCCAGGATTACATCTCCCAGACAAATCAGCATTTAGCCTGTGCTCAGAAGCACTGCCAGCATGTCACCTATGTGAGCAGGAAACCTGAAGTTAGGGATGTACTTCCTAGGTACTTAGATCTACCTGCTCTTCTGCTTTTTATTTTTAAATCACTCCCAACATTTGCTACGGCAATAAAGCTATCAAATATAACCACATATTCATAAACTCATTTTTATTCAGTAACAGAGAAGTCCTGTGTTTTCAAAGGCTTTTTTTTTCCCCCCAAAAGCAGCTTCTGAGCTGAAACAACTCAGAATTTTTTTGGAAAATGAGCATGCACAACACATACCTTACAATTTATTACAGCTCTTTTTGCAGACCACAGACTCATTCACAATTTACAATAGGCACTATTTTTCAACCAGCCTAAGCAATTATGTCATACACGTCCACATTCAGTATCAACAAGTAAAATCTTTAGAATTATGACAGTTAATAAAATCTCCTACAGCTCTGCTCCAAAACCCTGCACAAGTTTTAATGGGATAATCCTCTGAAAGCAAACTATCACCTGAAAATTATGTTTACTAGGGCTTATCTGGCATGTGATCTGCCTCGTATTAGTAAAGCTCAAACACCCCCCTTCAGGGCATAATAAATTTGGAGGTTTGTTGGGATTTGTTAATATATTTTCTATCTCACCGGGATTAAAGGCAGGAAATAGTTCGATGATATTTACTTATCTCTGTTGTTAACCTTAGTTACCCCTATTAGACTAGCAATTATACCACTACAAAACCATAATCACCAGTCACAGCAAAAAGACACTTCATCCCCAGACTGAATTGATGCTCATTTTAACAATGACACGTGAACAATTAACTACTGCCACCTCCTTAAATCAGTGGTTCTCAACCTGTGGTTTGCAGATGCCTTTGGTCTACAGAATATTTCTAAGAGACCACAAAGGGTAATTAAGGCAAGTCTTGGCTTACTGTCACTCAGCTGAAATTTGCTATCCAGGAAAATGTACCCTCAATGGAAGATTTTTTATGGGCTCTCAGAAAAACAAACTGCTGGCAAGTCACTGCCATAGATATTTTCTTACGTGACAGAAACAGACCTTGGAACTTTTATAACAGTTTTGACCTCTTAACTGCTGCAGGTGAAGAGTTTTCGCCACAAAACTTCAAGTCTGAAACGATCAGGAATTCCAGAGTAATGTGATTTCTGGTGGAACATTCACCTCTGCAGGCAGGGTCTGGCAGATTCAGTGTCTTTTTTGGCTGCCTGGTTCTGGCAGTGCTTATGGCTGCTAACAGAAGTCTACTGACTACTTCTAGTCAATAAAATCAGATTTCATCTAGGAAAACACATCACTGACAGCATAAGTCTCAGAGTGCTCTCTTTTGCCCTGTTGCATATTATTTATTCTGAGTGATAAATTCCACAATTTTTTGGAAAAATGCTTTATGTAGGCTACTGCAAAACAACTGTCCACTAATACCTAAAAGGTATTTCTGGTTTTAAAAATATAATGAATTCTTTCCAACCTTTTTCCATCAAAGCAAACCAGCCTCACACACTCAGTAAGAGAAAAAAAATCTATCTAGCCATATGTTTACATGTATATTTACCCCATTAGGGAAAAAGTACATTGAACACTTCACCTTAGTTTAAAAGAATGTCATACCTAAGAGCAAAGATGAGTTCAAAATCTTCAGCAATATAATGTATATATACGTCAATTTTTTGGAAATGCACTTTCTTACCACTTCAGAGTAAACTTCCCTCTTCTTTTCTATTCATGGAATGCTAAAAAATCATAGTGGGCATAGATAGAAAAATCTGTACCTTCACATTAAAAAAAAAAAATAAAAAATTGAAAATCCAGAGTTCATTTATTTGTGTCATGGAAAGACTGCTAAGATCTTTATCAGTGCCCCTCCATCTTTAGACACTGGGATCCCATTAAACTATGAAAAAGCCTGCCTCATTTTCTACAAAGAGAGTGGTTATGTCACTTTTCAGTGTATTTAAAAGACAAAAGATTTTTGCTTCAAACTCAATTTGTCCTGGAAAGATGGATTTCATCCCTGCTACAGGACTGCCATCTAATTCAACACTAATTACTCATTAGGCAATCTAGATTTTTTGGGGGTATCTTGTTGTGGTTGGTTCCATAATTATTTTCACCAGATTTCATGGCCAGGTAAGATTTGCTGAGGTTTCAGCTGCAATATTGACCTAAGCAGTTTCTGCCCTGTCACACCATTTCTAGACTCTCCTTTTTGACACCCAGTTATACAAACACAACTGTCTGCTGGGCTGAATGGCAAAGCAAATGAGAACTGACCCAAACTAAAACCAACATTTTATCTTTCAGAATCTGCAGAATGCTTAATACTCTGAAAAATGTCACCCCTTAATACTTTCAAAATAGACACACATAGTTAGCAGGGATGATAGGCAAGCATCTTTTGTCTCCTCTGCGTTTATAAAATAGAAATAATATATTTGCCTCATCACAGGAAGGTCATGTAAAGGTAACTTAGTAATGTCTGTGCATGATTCAGATACTACTGAGGGAATATCAAAGAAAAGGCCATGCAGGATGCTTTTTTTAGAAGAGAGTTCAAACAGAATGCAATAAATAGGGTTTGAAGCAGTATGGAGAAGGAACAGAGAAATGCATTAAATGAGCTCTGTCCATCTTCTAGACTGAATAAAGTCAGCATAAAACAACAGCTGCAGAATGCTTAGTTACACATTTAGTTATCATTTAGTTATGTGCTGAGGCATTAGCTGTAGAGAAATGTATTATTCATTGTATTCAGGTATAGTTTCATTTTGTTTTTCAAACCCTCCAAAAAGGGAAAAAAAGGAGCCCTTTATTGCATGACATAGTACGTCTGCAATCTAATTTTTCAATCTCATTAAAAATTCCATTAAAAATCCCAAAGCAGTAGCTGGTGTAGAACCACATTTCTGAGAAAATTCACAACCAAAATACACTTTCTTAATGTTTTCCTATTGCTGCCTTTATGGGAAGGCCCTTCAGCTATCAAAGCAAACAACTGAAGGATGTGAATTCAGACATGTAATGACTGTAAGGTCAGCACATGACCACCAAGCATCCATGACCCCAAATTAAGAAGTATTACCCTCTATCTACTAATCCTTGGGTCACAAATGTACAGCCTTCAAGAACATTAAAAATTCCTGAAATTTGCTTACAGCCCAGTGCTTGAAAGATGGAAAGCTAACATGCATGAAGGGATCAGGTAAGTGAAAGGGGCAGTCCTGTCCTCAAATATCATATTAAAAATGCCATGTCTTTCAGCCACCTCTTCTGCTAATGAAGACCACTATGATTTTACATTAAGGTAATAAAGAAATACAACTATCCCCTGAAAATAAGAACTTTAATTTCACAGATTCTAACATTTTAAATCCCAAAAAGAATTTTGAAGGTCAATGAAAACAGAAGCAACATTTGTCTCAGTAGCAAGTGCAATCAGAAGGTATTTCTAGCAAAATCACACCACATGTGACCCAGAAATTAAGTTCTACATTTTAGCATGGTGGGTTTACTTTTTAAATTACGAAAAATTATTTTTATCAATCTTAATGTTTTCACATCATATTGAACATATGAGAGGCTGCAAGCCATTCTGGTTGTAAGATTACAAAAAGGTTTTTATTGAGAATAAAATTCCAGCTTTTCTATGCAATCTGAATGCTTATGTCCAAAATTTACTTGTTAAAATTAATCATAGCACCTGCATTTCCCATACATTATTGTTACTAAAAACAATTTACACTTTTTTTTTTTTAAGAAGATACATCAGGATTTTTGGAGAACACTTTTGGTCTTTGTGGAGACCAAAGTTGTGTTCATCTTCTAGGTGTTATTAGAGGTCACTACAAACTTCATACCTAACATTGAACCTAATATTTCAGGAAAATATCAAATAGATTTCATTTTAGACTCCTGAATTAGGATCTCTATGCAACCACTAGAGACAGTAAAGCTGTCTCCATTTATCAATCCACCCACATCCCTGTCATTTTTGTATTTACAGATAGTAACACAAAACTAAAATCCTCAGAAAAAGTGAACATAAACGGCCATATCTGTTGATTCCTCTGCAAAGTTTCACGTTAATTTCTTGTACAAATTCTCTGCTTCACTGCCTGTATCACAGCTTTCTGCCAGCAAGATCCACTGCCACTATTCATGTGACACTACCCTTTTCAGCCTCTATGCAGAAAGTGATCTTTGGACTGGAAACCCCAATACGTGGCATTTCATTGCAGCCAATAACTGTCCCTGACAAATGTAAATTTTAGGGACAACTTTGGGTTGGGTTTTTCTCCTTCCTTTTTCTCTCACTTCTTTTTACATCCTAAACTCATGATGAAAGGAGCAGGAAAAAGGGGAATGTTTCAGTCAGAGATGTGTGATTATGGAGAAGCATCCATGTCTAGGAAACCCTGTGGCTCACTTCAGGGAACACCAATGGAATACATTCCTTACCTTCCTCCTGCATTGGGACTTGCTCTTGTTAGGGAAGTGACAAAACTGACATAAAACAGAGATGGCCATCTGGTGAGAGCCAGCTTGCCAGGCAGTTTGATCTGATCCCTGAGCACGCCTGCCCATCACCAGCCCAATCACACAGGATAATGTTTATATATGCTGCAGGACAAGGGTGCACAAAACACACCCAAATCGGCAGGATTTAAAGCACTGGAAAAAAAACTGTGCTAATGTGACTGTGCTGATGTAGCCAGAAATAAAACCAACGCTGAATACTCAGGATTTATTCATTTCAAGTGCACAGCCCAGCTCATGTCAGTCTCCTACATAGCCACAGTATCAAAATGGATAGAAAAATAACACAATACAGCCCACTGCTTACACCTTGGGTACAAGGGCCTATAAATGGGTCACAATCAGGTTAGATGACACGTCCCATGGGAGGAATCTCAGCACAAAGCAAAATCTCTCATTAAGTGGTCACCCGTGGTTACAGCAATGCAAAAGGAACTTCCCTCCATATTTAGGAGAGAAACATCCAAAGCCAAAAAAAATAAACCTCAATGTTGCTGTCTTCTAAAATTATTCTAAAGCATTAATCCACACAGGACAAATTGCAACTGGGGCACAGTTCAACAAACAAGAACGAGGGCAGAAACAAACACAGTCTGCCAAAAATCTGCAAGGAGTTTGGATCTGATAGCAGAACTAGGCTTAAAAATGGCTGTAAGGTAAGTTTGTGTGCAGCTTTGGCATGGCTTTTACTCACAGTTTAATTGTGGTGTACACACAGCCCAAAGGTGTGCCTGTGTGATGAGCTTGCCTCAGTCTGAAGGGAGGAGAGTGGCAGTGCAGATACCCAAGGCCATGCAGTAAAGGCTGCTCCATGTGCTTTGAGCATCTTAGAGAAAGGCCTAATAAAGTAGCCAAACATCTTTGAGATTATGCAGCAAATTTTAATTCTTAGGTTATTTATATTAGCTTAAGCAAAATATATTATGAAAAGCCTGTTGTTAAAGAAGTTTTCCTGTAATTTCTTATGAAAGCAGAGAACACTCCAGCAGCTCCTGGAGCATGCTTTCACCATCCTCCACTCCTAATCCTCATTATAAAGTTCTTATTCTGCCTCAGAAAGCAGATGGCAAGAGATAATGTCAGTAGCAATTAGGAAGCTTCACTGCCCTTAAGGACTCTTCTGCTATACATTTGTAATATTTTTTTTTTCAGAGGTTTTTAGAAACAAGATACTTTGCACTGTTTTTATTCTAGCATGTGGTTTGGAACATCCTCATAACAATTACATAGGTTTTGTTTTGGTGTGTGGGTTTGATTTTTTTTCTTTAAACGATGGAGAATGTTGGGTGTTTTATTAATTAAAAATAAACATTATAAATGAAGCTTCCACCATTATTTTCATTCTACCCATTGCAAAACTAAACCACTTGTGTTTCCTAATATTTTAAATCAACTTCCTCTGAACTACTTGCATGCTGCTGAACCTTTCATGTTTTTATGAGCTTAGTTCAACTCTCACTAACAGCTAACTTGGATCAGGTCCAACATTTAACTGTAGTTTAGAAAATCCTTTCCATTTGGATAAGGACAAACACAAGGGACCTCACAGAAGTATATATTATGTAACTTTATCAATGCAGAATTTTTTCTGCTTACAATCTATTTGAATGCCAGTTATACTTTTGCTGTTATTAATATCTTTAATGTTGCCTTACAAGCTGTTGCATTTTTTTTAACAATACTAGTTTACCTAAATAAAAACCAAATAGGAAGTAGATTTCAGAATGAAAAAGAAAAGAGCTGAGATTTAATGTAATTTTTGTATTAGAGATTTATTTTGAAACTTCAATGTTCAAGAAATTTTCTCTCAAGGAGAAATAATCCAGGCTGTCTTGGCTTTAGAGCCTTCTCTGATAAACATTATCTTTCTATAGATATACCCTCCACTATCCTCCTACAAAGCAGCTACATTAATGGCAGATACACCTGCTCTCTGTTGCTTAATAAAGTTTCCCTCTTCCAAAATTCTATTCCCCAGATCTGCTACAGTCACTGGCAAATGAGGGCTCCCTAACTTGTTTCAGCCAAACTGATACTACATAGGCAGTTCCTTTAACATTCTTTAAGCACTAAAAGTAACCTGGAAAGGATCAGGTGAGCACAAGCATGAGAAACTCCAGCTCTGATGTCTTTTTACTAATGGCCCTTTACTTCATGCTTCAAAAGCAGAACAATTATATTGGTTTAAATCACAGAGTATAGAGTATTTGTGGCTATTTGAGAATGAAATAAGGAAATTAAAACTGGCCCTTTATTGGATTTGGTTCTGTAGTTGACTCTGGACCTCACAAATGTTACTAATATAGATCAATAGATCAGCAAGCATCTACTTAAAGGGGGACTCTGTTGCTAGCACAAGCAGCTTTTTAACTATTAAAGATTGAGAATAAAAATTACAGCCCAAGAGATTTGGGGTTGCTCAAATTCCTTCAAAGAGAAACTGGAAAAAATATTAACAGTCCTTTATCATATAAGGGTGGACCAACCATCTGACCAAAGGAACCAAGTGCCCAGTACATTTATGAGCATGACCAAGATTGTCAAAAAAACTGCATTTTTTTTGCCAAGTACGTTCTCTTTTCTTGACTGATGGGCTATAGTTTGGCCTCTCCTTAAACCAAAAGGGCTACACCTGAACTCCCAATTAAAGGGTAACAACTGGCAGATGTGAGGGACCATCTAGCAGGAGGCTGATGCTGAGCAGATGGGCTGGGGTGCAGTAACCTTTTCCATCTCTTTCCACCCACTCACTGCTTTTTCAAAGGCGCATAAACACCAGGAGCCTGATGCAGCCCTTCCTCAGGCAGCAGCACGACACTCCCTGCAGAGCACAGAGCTACAGTCATCAAACTGGGACCAGCAACGGGGCAAACTGGAGCCTGGCTAGCTCCACAAGCCCACACTGCTTGCTGCTGCTGAATGAGATAACTTTGACAGAGCAAACAGTCTCAGAGGTTTCCACTCCAGAATGTTTGTGCTTCCACTGCAGGGCAGCTGACTATGCCAACTTCTGTGCCAGTGCCACCAGTGGCAGAAAAATTTGTAAATCAGGTCACTAGAATAGTAACTTTTGTTAGAAATAAGGCTTTTTCATGTAATTTCAGCTAAAAGCACAGCTTCACAAACATCTGTTCCTGAACAGACGCAGTTGGGGAAATTCAGTGAGGGATAGGAAGAAAAGGTGGGGAACTCTCCTTACCTACATCCCCCAAGTTTTGGAGGCATGTCTTCAGATTTTTCTTTCTATAAAGCCTTAAGATCTGTTCTAATGACTAAAAAATCATTAATTTAATAAGATTAAGAAAAATATACTTCTATTTATTAAAGCAAGAAGAGGTGAATACTATTTCTATCATATATTTCTCTGAGTTTGTCTTATCTGCTGAATGTTAAGATCTTGTACTTCATGTTACATATTTTGTACCACATAAGAAACTAAGTACCTTTTTATTTATATAGATGTCCCTTCTTATTTCTGAGTGTTGTTCTTAAGTATCTGAGATTAATTACACACCTTTGAAAAGTACTATCCCATAGCAAGGTTAAATTTATCACTTCATGAACAACTTTTATGTCCTCACGTTATGAAATAGAGAATGTCATTTCTTGATGCATCTTCTCAGTACTGTACATTATATTTTAAGATTTTCCTATGCTCTTTCTTATCTCCTGTCTTCTAGGAACAAGAAACTAAACTCTTTCCTCACACAAGAGTTCTTCCTACATCCATATCATTGTCTTAAGCTTTCTGTGTACCCCAGATGGTTTTAGCAACATTACTGTTTCTCATCCCAGGAGTGGAGTCTTGCCAGGGAAAAGCACTGCAAGCAAAGCCTCAGCTGACTATTTTTTTGTATCCTTCCATGTAGGGCACAGATGGTCAGGTTTCCTCAGCCCCTCCCCTTCTTCAGCTGAAAACCACAGCTCCATGTATGCAAATATTACCAAAATCTCACCTCCTTTTCCAGCGCTTAGGATGGAAACTTCTCTACACTGCCACTACTAGAAACACTTTATTTTTAGCTACCCACCAAAATCAAGTTTAACAGCATGCTTTCCCATGTGATCCATAAACAGATACCAAAACAAATCAAACAACACTGTATCCTACCAGGTCTCTCACTTGTTGTATTCAAGTCCTGACCTCCTTACAGGAGGAAAAACTTGGATATTTCTTTGCAAGGCAACTTCCAATCACAGACTGTAAGTTTCAGTAAATAGAGTAAGAAACTGCCATCTCTTGCAAACTTTTTTTTTCCCCTCCCTTGCCACTACTGAGCTTGTGAAGCAATTTTTACATGTTCATCAAAATTCTTGATCCATTTTCAGCGGTATCAGTCCAGGCACAGCGTTCATGGAACAGACAAAGACAAGACAGACAGATTTAGTGAACACCTGTTAAATGGGGCAGTGGCTCCAGAACAATTGTTTCCCACTTCATTTCACACAGTAATAACTTTAATGTCCTCCACGGACTCGCTTTCAAACACCAGTTCTACAACAGCACACAACAAAAGAGATGAAAGCAAATTTAATTGTCTAGATTGCTTCCAATCATCTTTTTATTTTTTTATAAAAGCAAATATACCTACTTTAGTTTTCTCTTTTTTTTTTTACTCTATCTACTCAAACTGTGTTATTATTCAACATTTAATAATCTTTCTCAATTGATAACATTCTCCTCCATGTTTTAATATTTATCTTTGCTATGGTAAATTCTCTTATTTCTTTAGAAAATCTACATACCCCATCACTGTCTTTAAAGTCCACACTTTTAGTGTACGCTTTGTTTCCTTTTGACTCTTATACATGTACCTAGGCTTTTCTTACTGTTTAATCTCCTTGATTAATTTTGCTCTCATTTAAAGTATTTGTACATTTTAGTTTTATTCCTGCTCACCTTATTTAGTTTCAGACTTCACTAAGACATTACAAATACATGTGTAGTCTCCTAACAATTAGAAATTAAATAAAACTATTTTTAGAATGTGATAGGTTAAGGGGCTTTTTTTAAGATGCAAGAATTAGGCTAGCCTTATTTAAGATCGTAAATTTTTAGAATTATGAAATGTGGCAAATTTTGATACTAGCTTCTTTAACTATTTTTTCCACAATAAGCAGAGACAGATTGTCTATGATTCCATTAATTTTTCTTCATTCAGGAAGACTGGCATCTATCCCACTTTCAGAAATTATTGAAATACAAGCATGCATGGACTTCTTTGTAATAATTTTACACTATTTACATTCTTGAAGTCCAGAATTTGGTTGTAATTTCTATAAAATTAACTTGCACGCAGTTTAATGAGATGGTAGGAATTGCAAATAAGATGTAAAGAAGGAAACATTATGGAAAAAACAGACTTTACAACAGATTTTGCTTTCTCTTCCTATTTACAAAGCTGGATTAGATAGAAAACAGATCAATGTTTTTGACTTGCAAATGATGATCCACTACCTAAGGTTACCGATTTCATTGAAAAGACAAAAAAACAGTTTCTTTCCATCACCACATATATTTTACTATGTATTAACTTTGTCCTACAGATGCATTTCTCCAGTGTATTCCATCATATGTATTATGCAAATCCCATCTTCCAATATTAGACTATTTTGCTGTATTATGAAACCCAATCTGAATTTTTGTTCAAAAGCATGGTTTAAGATCACTTTTAATTACTTCCCTCATATTCATGATTATATTTGACTCTCTGTACAGTAGTTTTCTTTACAAATTAAATCAATAAAAATTCATACATGAAAATTAATAAAACCACTATTCCAACAGAACTGGATTTAAATAAACATGAATTTCTGGCCGTATTTCTTAGATGGCACCTCAATAAAAATAAATTATTCTTATGATGTCCCAATCAACTGTACACACGGAAAAATTAGTCTACATTTTTTATTCACTAGATTTTCAGAATCTTTTCTAATAGGCCATCTATCACAGTCCCTTTAGAAATTTTTCCTCTTTTCTTTTCAAAATGCCTTGTACTGAATGCGTTTTTAAATTTTCCCTCCAGAATATCCACAGATTAGGTTTTCACCTGCACCAATTTAATCTATGTGTGGCTATGCTGGCATTGCTAAGGTTATTCTACACTTATCTTCATATTAGATCTGAATAAAGTGCTTCAGAGTGGGTAAAAAACATCTCATTCCCCTCTCTTTCTATGCTAATCAGATCTGTCCATGATATATTAAATCAAAAGACTGCTTACATTTGCCCTGGCTTTTTGATTCTAGCCTGCACACAAATGTTTCTATGCCAAAGACAACAAAGATTCTAACTTTCAGGAAGTAACTATAAAAGTGCAAAATTCCTGCACAAACACAGATGATGAAGTTGTCAGGTGTGTGCTGAGCTGGCAGCAGATGACCCTGAGTGGTGCAGGAACACAGATTTACCAATGCACCACTCAGCTCAAATGCAAAGGCAAACAGCTTTAAGCCAGTGCTGGTATTCCACACAGAAAAAATTGAAAGGGAAAACCAGACAACCACTAAAACTGCACAGTGCAGTCATGGAAGTGCTTCTCCAGGAAAGGAGGAATCCTGCTGCTTCATTCACACACCAGCCTGCATTCCCTTCAGCTGTTTAAGAGACCACCTGTGCCCCTCTGCCTGCTCAGGGCACGCACAGTGGAGCCCCTGTGCTTCCCAGGACTGCCTTGTTTCCAGGGATGAGGGGGGAAAATAAAAGCATTAAACAGTAATTGCCTTTTATACACATGAAATCCAATATGCCAGCAGACTGGACCTTCCACACCCAACTTTGCTGAAGAATGCTATTTGTGGATGGAATTAGATTGCTACATTTCTGAGACTTCTATGGATGGAAACGTTTTTTTGTCTGATACAAGGAACCTTACTTCCTGCAATATTCACTGGCAATAACTATGTTTAAACATAAAGCTATTTTAATTGCATTAACACATAGCTACTTTAATTGCATTACACACACAGGTAGCATAGAAAGAAAAATATTTGTGAGGAAAAACAAAGCTACAGATTGTTTTTATAGCTATCTTTTCTATAATAAATTATGGAAGGTATTTTTGCTAAAAATTATGACGCTTGTAGCATTAATAGTCATCTTCCATTCAGAGGACATTGTATAGATCTTGTTTTGCATATAGATTATTATCTTCAAAGAAAAGTCACAAGAAATCACGAAATATCAGAAACAGAAATGGAAGCAACATTTCAGAGCCTGAAAGAGTTTGAAAGAACTGATATCAAAATTCTCAAATTCTGTCAACATCCAGCATCAGCTCGGATTGCTGGAAGCATCTTCATCACTCACCATGCACAGCTCCAGTCTGCATTCCAGCTTTTTAAGACACATCCAATTCTGTGAGGATCAGAATCTCAAAGTAGGTGTTGCACAGATAAGAACTCTGATGTTGCTGATTAAGCCTGGTTTACACTTTACCCTTTTTTCCTGCTCACTAATGTTTTTAATATATTGAATGAGTCAGCTGTTATCAGGAATACACAATGATCTATTATTAGTGATCTCCACTTCTAAGTCTTAATTCACATAGTTCATATCCCATTATGGTAGGATTTGCTGTAATACATTTTCAAATACTCAGCTGTGGAACCAGGAAAAATCCCACAGAGAGATTTTTCCAAGATAACACAAAAAAAAAAAAAATCCAGTACATTCCAAGGTACAGGCTTTAACTCAGTGATTAACAGCAATAGTTTTAAGAGACTGAAAGTAGCACAATGCTTTCAAAACCAAGTTGTTGGTTTTTTTTTTTCACCCAACTCACACAACCTGAAGTTCTGAGCATTAGTGTGTGTTAGTTGGCAGGGGATGTTGTTTTTTCCATGTTGCCTGGTGTTAGGTGCATTTGCCTGTGCTAAAAAGTAATGCCCCATATTGATTGATAATGATCCTCTAATTCCCACTGTAGATTTTTCTTACTTTAGATGGTTCTTAACACTGATTCATTGTGCTCCACTGACATCTGTATTAGGGCAAATGGCTGCCCTACTCTTCCTCTGCATTTTACTTTTCATGGTTCCACCATGGTTACTTTTGTGTATAGCATCTTTATGTATTTAAGCATTTAATTTCTTTCAGAAAGCAACCCAGCTTCCAAACACTACATTTTCAATTATTTGAAAATTGGATTTCAAAACTTTCAGTCCAGCACAGTAATCTCATCACTTTTCTAATTTGTCTTCCATTTTCCCCAGCACTGAATGAAATGGATAAACCCCTAATCATGAAAGTACAAACTCTGCAATAAAGCACTAAAATACTGAAATTGAGATATATTGTGGAAAGCTGTCATGACAGACCTCAATGACTTCATTATCATTGAAGCAATCTAATTCTCAAAAAGCTGAGGCTCATCAAAGCTGTGTGAAATTTAGTTATTATCTGTTGATTAATAGTTTCAAATTAATTCTTCCCAATTCAGACATCCAACTTTCAATGACAGGACAAAATAGATTACTTTACCACACAGAACAGAACTTCCTTATTGGGATTTTTAGCCATTGCTATCAGTGGGAAGCATGGGGCATTTCCCTGGGTTTCATCTGGCCTTTGAGAATATATACTTTTTCATGCATGCAAAGGGCATTTAAAACTTCTATCAGCTTGAATGCACTAATTATACCTAGGTCCAACCTGTGAAATTAAATTTCTAAAATAGAAAACTGTTCTAAAGGAGAGCACCAAACATAACTAAGACTGTGAAGCCAAGAAAAGATGCCACAAAAATCTAAGTTTTAAAGGTTATGTCTGTTTCTGTTTCTGACAACTGGTGCCACAGGTTTTAGTTAGGATTTCTGCACCCAAACCACATCTGAGCATCTGTCTCATATTCTCCCAAGTTTACTTCCCATTCCTATTTCCTATAGGTCTCTCTGAAGCATAGGAAAAGCAAAAGTCTTTTGTTGTTTTTTTTTTATTAGGCATCAGATGAAGTTTGCATCCTCCTCTTTGCTCACGTAATAAAGGCCTAAAGATACCACAGTTCAGAAACAGTAAAGTAAGGATGCAACAGCATGTTACATTTGAGATTTTTCTATTTTGTTGGGGAAGGAATTATTATTTAATCTTGTTTAAAAGCCTGTGGGCTTTTTTACTCTTATTAAGCTTATACTATAGTTCTTATTACACACATATTTTAAAAATGATGGATTTAGTCAATAATACAATTATTGTTAACTGCACCTGTGTAAATTAAAAAATATTTTCAGACGTCTCAGCAGTTATTTCGTGGCACTAAACGTAGTATGCCTGAGCTTTAGAGGTATATAATAGGGTTTCAGAATAGTAAAAACACAGTCACTTTTCCATCAAAATCTGGACTGTCTCAGAGAAAAATACCCTACCCCCTCTCACTGATTTGTGCTATCACAGACTGATACAAAATACCAACTATATGCAGAAGCAACAGATGCACTTTGGAGTTCTTTGTACTGCTTAGAATGACATCCTGATGCTACCATTTAGCTCATGATGACATTCCATCAATCAAAATCCAGGTTTAATTATACACCATTCTGCTTTTTCTCTCGGAGCAAGCACAGAGGAAATGCAACGACCTATTTCAATTAAAATACACACTTTATAGAATTAAAAATAGGCTGGAAATCACTTTTAAATCAGCTATCAGCCTGTCAATTAATGCTCTGAACCCCTGCTATTGACCCAGTACTGTACAAGCTGTTATTATGCACTGTCCTACATATCATCTGTTCCCTGTGCTGCTCTGTTCCAGAAAGACAGACAGCTGCAACAGAATATCCCCGTTCAACCTGAGCACCATCTGACTTTAATTGTGGCACACAGCTTGATGTGGCTCTGGTTATGAGAAGCTGAAGTATCACACAGTAATAATCTGGAAAAGCAGAAAGCTGCCAACACGAGGCTGCAAACAGGGGCTTGGGCTGTCTGGCTGCCTGACGGGCTGCAGGAAATATGATTAATGAGCAAGGTATAATGATATCAGGAACCCGATTAGCACCACAAAAAGGTCACAGATCAAAGTAGTATGCATTTCATGAGCTCCAATCGTTGTATAAAATCTGGGGACTTAAAGAGGTAAACTCAAATGTAAAGGGAAAATAAATACATGTGCATCAGCTTTCAAAATGAGCACGTGGAATACTGTGATCCCTATTTTGTCTGAACAAGGAGGCAGCAAGGAAATATTAGCTGAATACATCAGCCCATCCGATCTGAGCTTTAAGCATTCTTCCTAAACACACCTATTCTACTTGAAAAAGAAATGATGCTGATTTGATGCTGATGGTATTCAATCCACCAAGTATTAACAAGGAAAAGGAATTAAATATTTGCATGTAATTTTCCCAGTGTTATTCCACTGCAAAAGTGGCAGATCACAGAGAGCATCATCCATACCAGCCAGGCTCACCACTACCAGGGTAAGTTTAACTATGCCAGACAGAAGCAGTCAATGTAATCAGCACAGAGGTTGAAATTTAGTGCTACCAGACCAACCAAAATTTGGAATCTTAATTACAGAAACAGTACAGGGACCTACAGGTGTAGGTCCTATCCTTTTGGTAACATTGAACATCATTTGGAGGATTTTAGTCACCCAAATTATTTTAATAGTGATGCACATTTTAATACCAACACTTGATAAATTAATTCTTACTTTTGTAATTAGCTTAAGCCCAAAAAAAAGAATCCATTTTTTTTCTGTCCAATTAATACTTGAAAACTGTAGAAGTTCACATTGAGAATGTTGCACAAGTGAGAGATATCAAAGAGAACTGCAAGAAAGGCAGACACAAGCAGCAGATTGGGAAATGAAGGAAGAATGAGGGAATCATAGGTCAGAGCATACAGAGACATGAGGGTGAGAAAAACTTGGCTCAAAGCTCGAAATAAGGGGAAAAAAATCAAGAGCTAACACCTTAGACAAGGAGGAAGTAGGAGATTAACTTCACAGAGGGGAAAGCCAGATCTGTAACTAATAGAATAAAAGTATATTTTAAAGCAAAATCTGAAACACTAGAGTCATGAGAGATCAAGGCCACCATGTGCCTTTGACAAGTCTGCTCAAGAACAGAGCTTTGCATTTCCCAGGTTATTCTGAAGCACCAGCACGTGCCAAGCTCACAGAGGTGTCTCCTCCCCTACCTATCACCTACCACCACAACTGTGAGATCAAAAGCTGAGTTTCAACATGGTTGGCCAAGCAGTCCTGCTAAATGTTAGTGTATTTCATATCTCATTTAAATAAAATTTGCACACAGACGAAAGAAAACACTAAATCCACTCAATATTCTTTGTGATTACTATGGTGCATCTACCACTGCCTGCAGGAATGCAGGCCACATAGCATTTCTGAAAACCATGGTGTCATGTCTCCAGTGAAAGTGCAGTGTAGAACATTCTAATTAACTTCTGAACCACAGATTTCTTCTGATGTAAATGTTCTGCAATGTTATGAAGGGTGACATGCCACCAACAACAGAACTTTTTCAATTCCCCTTTCCTAATTTAGGAATATCAGGATGTTATCCTGATAAGCCTGGTATCTGAAAGGTTTTTGAGAGTTTCCATGCCTTAATTCAGTATTTCCCAGTTAGCTGGCTACCACATGAAGACTGCAGCCTCATATTTCAAGATTTGCTAGGAAAAGCTTCTGTTATTATTTCAGAATGCCATCAATGCAGAAGTGTTTCATTTTGAGAAGAGCCTAACACAGCTTTTGAGAATGCACTGACACACCACCAGTGACAGTGTAACAGTTATTCTGTAATTAATTTCACTGCCCAGAGGGCACAGTGAAGACAGGCAGTGCTAACAACTGCATTTCCCAAAACAGGGAAGAGAATAGGAACACAGGTTTGGGAAGAAGCAGGTGAAGGAGCATTTAGTTTTATTTTCTTGTAGAAAAGGCTCTGAAAAATATCCATTTAATGGATTAAATGGAAGAGGTGGCAGAAGATTGAAAACGCCTCTTGGGAGTTTTTTATGGACATGAAAATTAAGAAACCTCAAAATCACATTCAAGTCATCAGAGTGACAAATATTTTTACAATTAAACAAGCTTTTTCAAGCCTTCTGTAAAGGCTTGAGTGATGATTTTATTAGCTCTTTAGAGCCACAAGAGCTGACATAGAAATAGGGTAAGATCTGCATATTTAGACCACACCCAAACTTTTTTTAACAAATCTAAGAATGAGGATACTATATTCTTTTTTCTCCCTACATTTGTAAATGTTTATCTTCAGATAATTTCAGACACAGCTCTATACAAATTATAAATATACACTTCAGGCAAAGATCCAAATTATTTCAGAAGAATCATGCAAGACAGAAGTGACTGGGTAATAGGAGAGAGCCATCTTACCAGCCTGTTTATACGAACAAATTCTTCTGGGGTTTTGGCCCATGGTGGAAGTTCAACATCAGACACCACTGTTCCATCATCCATCACTCCCAGATTGTAATTGTTGCTGTTGACAAATATCTCTGGGAGGTAATAAAATTCAGGAATCAATTCCTGTAGATAGATGAAAAACAATGCCATGTTATAAATTCTGTCAGAGGATGCACTGTGTCACATCAGAAAAAGAAATTATTATGATGGAATTAAGCGACAAAATTCTCCCAGAGACATCCCCCTCCTTCCCTAGAAGGGAGAAACCCTCCTTCTGCACTTTCTAAAATTTAAACTTGTAGATATGATGACTCCTTAGCATGCTTTTAACATGACAAAGAACTGAGACACAACAGGCTATAAACCAAAAATGTCAGAACATTGGGTTTGGTTGCATACTATGCACTTAAAAACTTACAAAACCAAAGTAATGAACACCACATGGTACAAATAACATTTAGTGGAAAGGTACAAACAATCAATGATGGCAAAAAGTTGTGGAAAACTGGTTCTTCTACATTTTAGTACAATAGACCTTTTAAAGTGCTAATGCACAAATGGCAGTAATATTCTTATTAAATAATATTCTTATTCTCTCTAATGTAAATGGTCTAAGAACCTAGTATTTAGGCCATTACCTAAGATTGTTCAATGCCCAGAAATATTTTGTAAATTCTAAAACACCTGGAGTTATGCCATGTTCCATAAAAATGAACAAACAACAAAACCAAAAACAAAACACACAAAGCTGAATTTAGTCAATATTCTTCTTTCACATAAAGTTCATTTACTCAATTACGTGTCCTGTCTATAAATCACAGGGAAGAACCATACAAAATTTCGTACACAAGAGAATAAAAGGCAGGGATTTCACATGATTACAAGGTCTGCACTGAATTCCTTGTCAGGATCATCACTGCTGTGAGCAAGGGATGTTTTTGATGTTCCAGGCCTGTGCTGAACAGGACTGGAACTCAGCATTAACACCTCCCTGGCTGGCCTGCTCTGGCACCTCTGCTGGCACAGCTGCCATGGCTGAGGAAAAACAGGACAGGAATTGTGATTCCTAAGTCTTCTCAGAAAAACAAAGTAATAGTAATGGCAAGACAAAAATTTTATTAAACAGAAAATGACACATTCTAGTGCAAAATTTAATGTAATGTGCTAAGAAGGAAAATAACACTCAAAGCCATAAGGATTTTCTCCTGGATAGGTGGATAGCTTCCTTGTTTTGCAAACAGACCTGCAACTTCTGAAGCTGTCATGCATTTTATAAAACACACAGTAGGTAATACATAAATTTATCTAAGTTAATGGGATTAGAACCTTATTGACACACTTTTATAAAAATATCTGCAATATCCAGATATAACACTTAATAGAAAAAGCCCATAAAGACGTAACATACATATTTCTGCTCTACATTTTTAAGGTATGTTGTATGTTTGTTTTTGGGTTTTTTGTGGAACTTGATGTTGAGACTTAAATACACCATATAAACCTGGCAATTTGACAAGATTCAGAAAAATTGAGCCACTAAATTAGAGAATTTACTTCCTTTGTAAAGAAAGTATCAGTACACATAACTCCTTCAGGAAGTGGATTTCATAGCAAATGAGTGGTGTAAAATTGGTCCTCCACACAGCAAGTGCAACCTGCAGAAGTAAGAAAAAAAATAATCAGGCTGCCCCAGTGGCTTTGTCTCCCGTGGGTGGAGGATGTAGCCATGCCAGAAGCTCAGCAGATCAGATCTGAAACGCAACCCTGACATGGGTCAGTGGCTCCGTGGGCTCCCAGATAGCCCCCGAGGGCCAGCTATGGCATGAGCAGCTTTCCAAATGGCTGAGTGCAATGAGGAGGTCATCAGATTGGGGCAAGGTCAAGCCGAAGGAGCCAGGGCAAAGACAGGAAAGATTAAGCAGGAATTAAGCTATTATCACCTTCATCCTTGTGTGAAACGCTGCTTGGCTTTGAATTGTACATCTTTGGGTTTACAGTCCCCTTAATTAACTAGGGTGCTAACATGCTTCTGTACCTAATGCTCCACAAGCAGCTGATAAAAAAGAGGTTTGAAACTATTTCACTGCATAAGTGAAAGAACAAAAATGTAGCAAGGATAAACGCTACAAAAAAAAAAAAGTTTGTAAAAAATAAAGTAACACTGAGGTTGCTACAGTTTTTATCATCACAGAAACCAGCAAAGGAAAAGCAGAGACACAGGACTATTAATTTGATAGTAGTAGGCACCACAAATATAAAATCATATAATGGTTCTGAACACTTAAAATACAAGCTCATTACATATGTTACCAATGCTTTTATTTCTTCTTTAAATATGTATCTGTACAGCTATTCATTAGTTTCTTTCAAGATCAGAAAGCATTTGGCTTTCTAGAACACGTTGTTTTCATTAGGTTACACAAAAACAATATGCTGGAAACTTCAAATTATCAGTAATTTCTACTAGGTTAACTATTAAAAACTTTTCATAAAGCTTTTCATTACTCCAGAAATGAGTTTTCAGAAAGTTTTTCACTGTCACCATTATGACATATTTCTACAAAAGGAGCTTCTTTGTTATGTGATTTTCTTCTCTCGGCCATGTGCTAGCACTTACCCATGGAAAAAGGGAGTGCAAACAGATGCATGTGGCCATTGGAAATGAGTTGTATTTGAAGCCCATTTTCAATGGCTTTATATGGATGAAAATGACAACATTAGTTAAAGGAAAACAGTTTTTCCTAAAATCAGCAAAAAAACCTGATCACAAAATATTAATTTTTATCATTAACAAATATTCTTCATGTATTTGGCAACTGCACTCTTCAACCTTCTTAACTGCATTTGTGGGGTCTTTTTTCTTAAAATCTTCAAATCACATGCACAGACTGACACTAAGGCAGTAGATGCTGACTCGTGTGCAACTCCAAAAATGACAGAACTTCCTGGACACGTGAGAAGGTTAAAAAAATAATGAATGCACTTTTTGCTTGTTTTGAATAGCAGGAAGGAGGAGTTACTAAATGTTTTCACATAAACATCCAATGAAGAAGCCAGAATGAAGAATCTTCTAATATCTCACCAGGAACAGTGGCCAAAGGCTGGACTAACACAGGGCAAATACAGCCTTTGCATGGATATTCTGTCAGCTTCTTACAGTAAATGGTTTTGAACTAATCCATGCTTCTGATGTGTGAAATCATTAAGCATGGGTTCCTGCTGTACATTGCAGTTTTGTCTGCACAGGTTTTCCTTTGGCTCTTCTGAAACTGCTTCCTGACAGTTCCCGTGGATGGTCCTAATGCCCATTTTGTGAAACTCAGGAAGTGTTTGTTCCTTACTTGCTTTTCTATGCATCCTTCCAGAACTAGAGACTCTCTATGATCATCACATTCTTCCTCAGGGGCCTCTGTTTGCAAGCTAAAGGATTCTTGTTGGAATCTGGAATAAAGAGACTATTCCTCAGCATGTTTTAAAGGATCCAAACCCTCTGACAAATCCTGCTTTCAACCTTTGTCCATGGAAAGGGTTTCCTAGGCTTTGGGAGGAGACAGAATTTGCAGGAATGCAAATTAGGTAGTAATAGAGTATGTAATTTATCACAGCACAGGGTGAGAAATGTAGATTTTTGGGTTTGTTAGAATGGTAAGTAGATGAAGACAATATGGAGGATCCTTGTTGTTTTAGGCTGCTTCCTCCTTCTTCATCTCTCCCATATCCTGCAGTGTTGGTGTCACAGGGTGATTGGTTGGAATTTACCCCAGTGCAGAGTTATGTAAATAGAAGTTTAGTCAGTAATTGGTAGAAAAGTAGAAATAATGTACGTTCGTGGTGATAATTGGGTAAATTATCTTTAAGAGAGCCTTGATTCTATTTGTTAGAGACTAGAGAGGCTTTTTGCTTTTGGGCTCTTTGGTGTCCTTTCTCCTTCACACTACGTGTGCAGAAATTGCTGAAATGAAAAGAATAAACAACAGGAGAAAGAGATCAACTCACAGTCCAGCTCATTTTTGTTACTTAATGAGGACTTTAAAAGACTAACCTCCCCTGTCAGGGAGAGACGTGTAGGAGTTATAGATTTACAGATTCTAGTCATTTTAGATGTGTTCCCTTTGGAGGTCTTCCCTTCCAACTAAAAATCTTGGTTGCCTCCATGCTTTTCCTAACTCTGCTGAGTGAGTCCCTTCTGAAATTTTCCACACTCAGCACATGTACAGAAATGGTAAAACTGCCCCACACTTCTTTTGTTTAAATTTCACAGAAAAAGCCAAAACATCTTTATGTTTTGTTGAAGCTTTTGCTTTAGTACGATTGTGTTTGAAAATTATTTTCTGAAATTTCTCTGTTGGAATTCCCCATTTCTATAAGCTAGAGACAAGCCATCCTTATGATAGGCAATATTTCAGTCCTTCTGACACATTTTTCATTACAACTGGCAAAGAAGCTCACACTCAATAGCAACATGAATCTAACACACAGTATTTATTAAAAAAAAAAAAAAGAAACTTGCCATATCAGGATTCTTACTAAAATATTGATAAAATTCTGCATATAACTAAAGTACAAGTTTTCTTCAATGATAATTACCCTGTAACACATGGAAACAATTCTTAAGGACTGAAAAATATTTTTTATAAACATGCAATATCAACCGAATGTCAGTTTAACAGTGGTAATTTATTTTCATATAGGCCAGTAGGCATTAAAAAAATTAATAAAAGATACTTTGTTTCATTAATGCAATTAAACGTTATTTTTTTTGTTTATAAAATAACTGATGCATTTTAAAGCAGAATTATATGATCTCCAGAGGTGTCTAGAACAATGACAGATCCCTAACTCTATTAAAACATTTATAAGATACCAAATTTTCAAACTAAATTACTTCACAATCATATTAAGCAATATTAAGCCTATAAATAACCTGTCAAACAGAATAATAAAAATGCATATTGGAACTCTAGACTTTTATTCATGTTGCCACACTTTATTTCTTCTGTTAGGGACTAAAGTGGCATTCAAGAAATATATACTAAGCTATAAAATTAACTCAAATTTCATTTTTTCATCATATTTCAATGAAATAATTTTCAAGACTGTTGGGAAGTATAATTTCTACCATGAGTTTCCCTCCATCTGCTATATGTGTGCTATTTCTCACAAAGAAATTGACAATTAAGAAATTGTCTCAAGACACTGCCTGAAACTCCCAATTTGTAAGAAAAATACTTTGGCAGGTTTCCATTAGAATCCTAATGGTAATTAATGAAAAAACTAATTTTGTCAATGTTTAACCACTCTGTTAAAAATCTAAGTGATTATACTTCAAACATTTTCTAGTTTGAGAGAAATATTAAACTTCTCAGTAACTCACAATTGAGCAAAGAGAATTATAAGAAGTCCAGATATTTATTTAGTAGGTTCATGAAACATATGATAACCACAATTAAGAGTTGATTCATTATTGATCAATAAATAGATTTTATGGAGTCAATATCTCATTGGATTAAAACCTGCATCTTTAAAGCACTTTAAGTTCTGTTACTCTCTCTATTTACATATGTATGTATATATATAATAATATTATTTAACTTCTTACTTAGAATATAAGTAAGAGTATTCAATGGTTTGTATTGACCATATTTATATACCAGATAATTCAGGTTAATTTGACAGAGAAAGAGGAAAAATTTGCATGTATAACTACATTCCATCTCCTTTGGACTTCAGAAAACTTGTCCATAACTTACTCTAAATTTGTTATTTAAACACCCACACAAGGAGCTCGGAGCAGATATTGCAACTATTTGCTTCATTTTCACTACAAACATGGCTGGCTATAAAAGAAGCAGATCACAGATATTAGATGGAACTTTCTCATCCACACATCCAGATCTCTGTGTTTTGAACTACTGCAATTCCCCCAGATTACCATGCACAGATCTGACTGAATTTAGAATATATTTTCTTTATTTTTTTTAAAACTCAGGGAAGTATTTTCCTGCTATGGATCTTCGCACAATTTTACACAAACCCAAATCTTTTATGAAAACCAAGTATCTGCATCCTAAACATATTAAACATTTTACTACACCAGACAAGGAGTTTATGATTAAAAATCTGAATTTCTGTGTACTTACTTCTGAATTTTGCTGGCTATTGCTCTTCTTGTGATGACTGTAACATGAAATTTCTCCTATACAAAGATCATGTTGCCAGTTTGACAGCAATTTTATTCCAGTAGCTTTTGAGACTTTAAACATGAAGCTTGATTAAAAGAAAAACTGTCTAAAACTATGTGATGCTAATGAGTTTTACAATAAAGTTAACTTGCCAAAACAGCATTTCAGTATCTAAAATTCAGCTGTTTTACACTATGAGCATCATAACATGCCAAACACATCTGTATGAGATACAAATTCAGATATTCAGTACCATTCCCCCAGCCTTACAATAGCTGCCACAGCTGTGTGTCATATCACAGGATTTCAAAAATTAGTGTCCATTTTATGGTGAAACAATTTAGAACAGTGTAATTGGAGTTTACTAATGTTTTCTTTAATATTATGGTCTCCTAGCATCTCTTTTTGAACAAAACTAATCAAATTCACCAAAAGCAACGCAAAGCACATGAAAAAGAAAAAACACAAAGCAACAGATGAAAAGGCATGAAGAACAGTAAATATCTCTATACTAGTGACTGTAGCTTGGTCAAAAATAATGAAAAAAAACCCAAAAAATTACATTAAACCAATCTAATTTGCTTTTCAAAAGGAAGCTGCAGCAGTGGATGGTGAAAGAAAAAGTGGCAAGGTGTTGCTCTACTTTAGAGAAACTCCTCTGAGACTGCCCCAGTCTCCCATGACATTCCTACAAGCAAACTAGAGAATGGAGATGAGCTTGGGTTACAATAACATGGGAGTAGCCAAGCTGGAAATCCATATTCCAAGAGCAGTTATCAATAGTTCACTGTCACACTGGGAGGACATGGTAATGGAGTCTGCCCTGCTCTTAATACCAGTCAATAATCTCATTAATGGCCTGGCATAGAAGGTGCAGAAGTAAAATTCCAGATGACCCTGAGAAGGCTACACAGCTGTTTGAAGGACAGCAAGAGGATTTCAGATGATCTTGAAATCTGTATACGTGGTACTAAAAAGAAAAACCAAAAAAAAACCAACAACAACAAAAAAACAAACCCTGAAAACAGTCAGCAAACTACAGTGGGAAAAGGAAAAATACATGAAAAGTGTAACAGAGGTTACAATTAGGCTGTTGTAAATATAATGAGAAATAAATTTATTGCAACAGGTTGGCTGCAAAAACAGAAGAAACAAGTGCAGGCAAATACTGCCAGGCTATCCAGGTTTGCTTTTCCTGTGGTATTAACAAAACTAACCTGGATTGTCTGCACCAATAATGTATAGTTAGAAGTAACTGTGTTAATGGTCATGCCTATATAGTACTTTAAAAGTACCAAGGGGTACTCTCACAGAATTGAAATACATTCAGAATTCTTTAGGGCAGAATATTGAACTTAAAAACACATGGTTAATCATTTAAAGGCTAATTAGTAAATAATACCAGAGTAGTAGTGAGATACTAGCAAACTTCCAAAGGATTTTTAATTTGCATTGCTCAAATAAATGGATAAGGAGAACTAGGAAATTGAATTTTATGCAAATTTTTTCACCTCTTGAAATCAAAATCTGCAAAGTTCAAGCCAAGGTTATTCCACAGAAGAGCATTGGTTTTGTGCTTTGATCATTGATCCAGGATACTGACACAGATTGCTTGTGACCACACATATGCTTCAGCTTTCTCTGCTGAAGTGTTACCAACCAGCAAGAGTTCTTTCCAAAGCCAGCTCCTGTTAGTCCTCCCTGTAACACAGACTGCTTCCAGCTAAGATTAACAATAATCTTAGGACAGCAGCATCAATAACTGCATTCATTCTTTCCACATGAGAAGCAAGGAGAAGTCATTTCTTGTTATCAGCTCAATGGTTCCAAGTGTCACAAATTTTTCAGCTGGAAGAGGAACAAACCTTTCTTTTTCCTTTGTGCCTCCTACTTGTTAACAACTACAGGAGCACAATTACGTGTTCCACTTTGTTCAGGCTTTTCCATGCATGAGTCAACTAAACACATTCAAGCAATAGGAGGCTAAAATTTGCAATTCTGCATATGCAGAACGTGTATTCTGCATTTAGCCATGTATTTCACAAACATTTGCAAGGTAGAGCCCTAAGTATCAGGAAAATTGGTTTTCACAGCTGTAATGAAATATGGGGAATACAGGTATTCCCAGTGAAGATGGAAACATTCAAACATTTTCCTTTCTAGTTCTTTGAACATGTCCTATGGAGATCTCAATCTCATCCCCCTCCTGGTTCCTCATCCAATCTCACCAGTACACTCCTGTAGTCAATACTCACTGGGCTGCTTCACAGCAGCATCGTGTAATTCACAGCAATTCACAACTGTGAGCAACTCCAAGAGATCATCCTTTACAGGAGGGATGCTTCTAAAGGCAGTACCATCTTGTGCATATATAATTTCCAAAAGTTACCTATGCATTTCTGAAACCATCCCTCTACACTAATTGCCAGGGGAACATTCATTGCTTTTATTTTTCAGTTAGGATGGTTACTTTTATTCTAATCAAAATCTCCCTGATATTTAAGACCATTAATCCCTATCCTATCTAGCATGGGCAACAGAGATTTTTTTTTTCCTTTTTGTCTTACAACAGTCTTCATGCAATAGAAGGACACAAGTTCCTCTCAATATGCTCTGCTTTAGAAGAAAAATATGCATAGCTACACAACCTTTCCCTGCTTTTTATTTTCAAGACTTTGCATTGTTATCATTGTTCTAGTGTGGATTCTCTCCAACTAGCCTACAACTATGGGTGCAATATTCCAGCTCAGACCAAATCAAACCTGGGCAAAAGTGAAGATTTTTATCACACATTTAAAAAGTTCCTTTATTTCCTGTCGATGTATCTTCCATGAAATGTTACTCACTATTGTTATAACAGTATAACTCTTATATACTGTTATATAACTTATTATATACTGTTAATAACTATACAGTTATTAACAGTATAACTATTGTTATACTGTTAATTCTCGTGCACTGGTGATATCCTAGAACCTTAAATCCTTTTTTTCTTTTTTTTAATACAGTACTTTGTTCCTTATGTTATCACTGTATGAGAACCTGCATGAAAATAACAATTATTATTTTTCTCTAATAAACTTCAGCTAACATCTTTTAGGGAAAAAATAATTATCCCTTCTGCAAGAAGCACTATCCATTTCACTATACTTACAGTACCTCCCAATCTAATACCAATGAAAACTGGGGCCTAACCTGTTATTATCAAGAATTCTGCTCAGTACATCTTTCAATTTTAATAATGAACTGCTGGTAGCTATTCTCCAAATACAGTGGATTCTTTTAGACAGAGTAATCCCAGCTCTCTCATAAGACAATGTAAAAAACTAAGATCATCATCTGCTTCTTCTCTGCTCATAAGGTCTGTTACCTTTTCTCATCAGAAACTGTGATTGCTTTGACATAATCTCTTCTTGATAAACATGTGTTTCATTTGCTTGTCTCCAAGCTATCTTTCTGGCACTCAAACACAGCCTGATTATTTGCCTAAGTATTTTTCTGTGAATTGTAGTTAAACTCACCTAATAATTTCTTGGCTCCCTTTTTTTTCCATATTAAATATTTGATTTGTCCACTACTGGTATCTTTCTTCTCCTCCATT
>VZTB01013653.1:101590-138640 GCA_013397245.1 Thryothorus ludovicianus | reverse complement strand
AATGTATGACATTCCTTTTGCAACACTGTCAGTTGACAATTCTCACAATCCATTAATTTGCAAATCAACCCTTTCCTAAATTGTCTGCTCACCACGAATACAGTGAGTGAATGATTTTGTGTCACTTAGGTCTCTTGCTGGTTGCATGACATCCTTGAGCTAGACTCTGATTTTCTCCACATTACACTTTTTCCATCCCTCTTTCCATTAAAAAAACTCAACTCTGATATTAATCTACCTTCTTAGAGCTGACCTTTCCCACCACTGTCAGCATCTTTCTCTCCTTTGTTTTCCTACCCAGTTCAAAATATTTCAGTCTCAGGGCTAAAAATGTTCACTATAGTTTTACAGAAGAATTCTGACAGAAGTAAAATCCGGTGTCATCTCCCTTGCATCTTTTCCCAAATGGTGGAATAGCTCCCAGTCTTCTTGCTTCCACTCTACACTCCCAGCTACAACAAAGGCAGAGGCATAGTAAAACAGCTTAACACCTTCCAGGAAATGTTTTACCTTGATGTCAGAAGTGTCACGCTGACTGTTGCGCCACGCTCTCGAAATAGACGAAAACGTTCTATCCGCGTGATCAAACTTCCCACCTTGTAGATTCAGGAAAAGTGTTGTGAAGGGTTCCTAAATACATGCAAAAAGATTAATTAAAAAAAAATCCCAATGCGTCTCTTCAGAAATTTCAGGGAAACAAGGAATTTATCATTCTTTTGAGGTCTGATTGCGAATGATGCTATTTTTCTGGCAGACACATGAATAATAGCAAAGGGTTAATTCTACTACTTAAAAATGAGAAATACAAACTGATGCCTGTTTGTTCAATAAAATGCTTTTTAATATTACTCCACACATACATACTCAGATAAAGAAAGCAAATAAAACCAAAAGAAAACACTCGAAGGCTGAAGCAGAAACTACAGTTTGTGTCAGTTGTGACACAAATTGCTCTCAACAACATGAAAAAGCTCAGAAGCCTTAGATATTTATAAAATTAACATGTAACAAAAATAAGCCATTTTACTTTGTTCAAAGTGATCTGTTAATCTAAAAGGTAGCATTCAATACCGAAAGCTTTAGGACTGTTATTGTTTCATATATAATTTATGATTTAGAAAAATGCATGGAAGATTTAAAAGCCTCCTCTTAGTTAAAGAACACTTAAGCACATATTAGTGGATAATTGCTTGAAATTAGCTAAGCACTATAAATTACTTCAAGGATTTATGTTTGCTTGTACATTCTAACAAGCTTTAATTAATGATGTGCTGCTAATGCTTTCCCAAAGAAATTACTTCCTAGGAGATAAATTGCCTTTCAATTTTATTGAAAAATGCATTGTTTAACCAATACATTATCAATATGTAGCAGCTCTAAGTTACTTCCATATAAATTGTAGCAGATTTTTAAAAATTAATTATTTATATCACAGAACTTCATGATCATCAGAAACCAACTCATACTCATTAGGAGGGGGAAATTAAATACATTAATTAAGAACCACAAATGCTTGGTACTTGGTCCAGTCAGAAAACATGCAAGGAAGGGAAGCTAACCTTGTTTAAAGAAGTATGTATACGAAAAAGCAATTTTTAAGGAGAAAAAGCTTTACTGATTTGAAAAGACTGTACCAGAAAAAATTAAAACTTTCTGCTTGAACTTTTGAAGCACATTTTTCCTACACTAGCGATTGCAATTACTAGGAAATTTCACTACTCTCATATACCATTCAGTTTTAGTTTAGATATTTGTTGCTTTCATTATCATTGAAAGGAAAAGCATTTTTAAAATATATACTTACAATCCTTAACAACCATGTGAGTGCAAAACTTGCTGTTGAATAATGAGTGCCGTAGTGAAATTTTGGGACCTGATCATCTTCCCACGATTCGTATCTCTCAGCAAAGAACGCTGCTCTCTTTGGGTTCAAAGCTCCAATAGGCTGCAAGATTGGTAAAAACAAACTCATTAGGCAAATAAAACTAATGTGAACACTATCACATCATGCTCCCCTAGCTCTTTTTGGTGACCAGGATTATTGGCGTGCATGGAGAAGAATGGATTCGGTGCTTTGTAAAAGTCCATGTTGGTTCCTGTAAGCACCTGAGGAGATCTGTGTACTTGGAACCAGGACTCCATGCACACGCACATGGCTGGTTGGAAAAATCTCCTCTGCATTAATACAGGTTCCATTTACTCTGATCCAAGTCACTGACTCCATCCAATTCACAGTGGAGTGTCTGGGACAAAGTGTTGTTTAACTTGGGTGCCTGTGGATATGTGTGCATGTTGGATACACTATTAAGCAAATAGTAAGCAACACTGAGAAACATTTTTTGGATTTTTTTTTTGGAGAAAAACGTAGTGATTGATGGAGTGGTAGAATATTAACACTGGACTTGGAATTTTGATATTACTATTCTTGTTCCTATGCTTTCTATTTACCAAGCCAAGTTTTACTTGATTCATAGAATCTTAACCTTTATTGAAACAGACAAATGAAAGACCACAATTTCTATATAAAACATTGATATAAATGAAACAATGTATGTATGACTAAAAATGTCTATCACACTTTTAACAATACTGCTTTTCTTTGTTTAGTGCTTACCTTGAATATAAACACCCAGGGATTTATTTAAAAGTAGGAAACATAATATTTTGCTATCTAAAGCTGTGCTTTTCCTCAGCAGACTTTTGTACAAATGATTTGAAAAAACATGAGTATAGGTCACACAAATCACTAAGAAACCCAAAAGTGAATTTAGTCATTCCACACATAAAATGCTGTAAGAGTACTAAAATATCTTTGGATATATATGCAAAATATGTATGCAATACAATTTTGTATAAAAATTTAGCAAATGTTGGCATGTTATTAATGTAAATTATGTTCATCTGTACAGACAATGGGTGCATTTAAATATAAGCAAAGAATAAATATGAAACAATATTTCCTTCTCTCTCTTCTTCAAGAATAAACATACTTCAGAATACACTACAAGGTGAGGAAAAACTAGAAGCCCATGAACAAAAGTATCAGTAACCTCATAATTAATTCAAGCAGAATTCAACTGAAAAACTCTGTGTGCTATTGAGATTATGATTATTCAAATAACTGCTTCCTTGCAGCTCACAAGCATACAAGCTTCAAAGTATTTTCTCTTCTAGGACAGATTAGATCTCTGAATGACCTAAAATCTAATCTTACATTTTTTACTTAGAGCAGCTTTCACATTGCAGTAGGATAAAGAAAAACATCTTAGGTTAATTACTATTTTTGCAGTTCACTAATTTGAAATATAACCCTTTAAAAGAAGTTGTTCCTGTATAAAAGGATTTTTATCTGATTCAGCAAATTTATTCCAGGGAAGTATGAAACTAACTCCAAGAAGTCTCTTTGTTACAAGAACCATTTTGGAATCTCCATCTGTACTGATTTTCCCTAAAGGCTCAGATATGCTTGAGGGAGAAAAAGAAGAAAGAAAGTCATTGGTAGACAAATTAGACAAATTAGAAATAGGAACAGTGTTGTGCTGTATGGTCCTGTAACATTTCATGTATTCTCTTTATCTGCCTCTATTATTACTTTCCAAATGAGTATAGCCCAAATCAATAGTTATAGAATTACATTCCTTGAATATAAAGCTAAACCCAATTAGAATTGATTCCATTCTCTTTTCAAAAAATAAAAAAAAAG
This sequence comes from Thryothorus ludovicianus, assembly GCA_013397245.1. Taxonomy (NCBI): domain Eukaryota; kingdom Metazoa; phylum Chordata; class Aves; order Passeriformes; family Certhiidae; genus Thryothorus; species Thryothorus ludovicianus. The sequence continues at coordinate 134,937 of VZTB01013653.1, read as the reverse complement.
GTATCATGCCGAGATCTATATAGCCAGAATCCACAGTATTGATTTTAGCTGTTATTGTTACAGTTGGTTTCTGAAGCCTGCAACAGGACAACTATCAAGACGTGTCACATTTATTTGCAAGCAAATAAAAAAAAAAAAAATCCCCAAATGAAAAAAGCTTAGGGAAAAAAAAAAATAAAAGAACTGTGGAGCTGTGCACTGACAATGATACACTATCAGCTTACTCAGAGAAGTTACAGTGGGAATACACACATTGAATTATACATTACACGAATGCACTGATTTATTGTGGTAATAACATCCACCTCATTAAAAGATTCTGCTTTGCTGCAGTTGGAGGGCTACATATTGTTTACTGCTATAAATTAATGGCAGTGCACAGAAGACTGTAGAGCCCTTCTAACAATAGATCTGTAATGACAGTGCTGTATATCACAGCTTCCCCAGCAGCTTCATAATAAAATGGAGACAATGTATTGGGCTAATACATTCTACCAGGCAGGCCCATATTTTTCTGACAACTGCTTCTAAGGATGAGGTGATTCTACTGTGTCACACTGCACTGGGCACAGTTAAGTACAGACTAAAGCAAAAAAAAAAAAAATAATCGAAATTTCTCAGTTATTTCATATCACAAAATTAACGGGGAATCATGATTACATACTGTATTCCCTCCCCTGTGGGTAAATGCCAAGGGAAAAAGAGGAACTCTAAACTAAGCTGTGCTACGTGTAGCTGTGAGAGCAAAAATTTACACTGCTCAACATGGTTTCCATGTAGCCACAGATCTCTGAGGAAGAATGAGCTGAAAAGCTTTCATATCCTGAAATTCCACAACATATTTTATTTGCAGCACCTCTTTACCCAGAGGAAAATCAGATATTAGTTCACCAATAAAAAAATGTTTGTTTAGATGGAGAGGGAGAAATAAAAAAGTAGAGAGAGAAAAATTCCAACGATCAAAAACAATGGATGAGATTACAGGAGTAAAAATAAATAAAAAAATCACTTATGGCTGAAAAGTTTTCAAACCATATTGAAAAATGAATGATGTGTATGGTTTTCAAGTCAGTGTTCATTCAAACAGAGGATCCAAACTGGGGCAAGAATTGGGGTGAGGTTTTTGTTTTCACTTTGTCCAAGACATGACCACCTGTTTTTAGGCCCAAAGTGGTTGTTGTAACAACGTATTCTACAATTATGAAAGTTAAAAGCCATTCTTAAAAAACCAAACCAAAACAACTCATTTGATATTATTTTTTTTCAAGTACTCTCAAATATAATTTCACATTTTTACCAAGAACTGAATAAAGTAAATCACAGTCTTTGGACCGAGCTTGCTTGCTTCCTTTGAAACATAACAAAGAAAAATAGCTTGCTGAAAAATAACCTAGAAAACACACTGACTCTTATCATCTACTGCTGTCAAATATGTCCAGACACTGTGGTGTACAGTTTTATTTGTTAGTTCTTACTCTCACTCTGTGCCAGACATTGGAACACTGACCCATCTTGCCTCTGCTTCCAGAAGAGGCCCCACTGCACCCAGCAGAAGAATGCAGAATGTTCACTGCTCCTCCAAAGAGGGCAGAATCTCTCCTGGACTCTGCCACTCATGTTCAAGAATATATATATTTTGGAAAAGTGCTAATGATTTTAAATAAACAGATTGAAGTCTTACAAAGAAAGAATTACAATGTGACTATTTATAGTCCTACATTTAGGAAGATAAGAGGTGCTTTTTATTACTATCTAATGTGCTTTTATATTTTAAATAGTGTTTCTCCAAATATTTCACAACTTCACTATGGAAAAAAGAAGAAAAGAAATTAAAGAAAAAACGAAAGAAAAAAGAGAGGGAAAAAAAAAGTGTTTTTCCTTGTGATTTCTTCCACTGTTTTCTTACCCACATACAAACAGGTATTTGTATTCCTGTGAATATAATTGTCTGTACTGAGTCATGTTGGTAGCATCCTTGCCAAGTATGATGTTTGTTTCCCATACATCTTATTTTCAAGATGACTATCTGGTTTTCATTACTGATATTTTTCATATTGGGTCTAAAGGACCAGGGGGACTCTTAGGTCATCTCATCTAGCCTTGAGCTTTGTGAGACAAGAGGTTAAATGCCTTTGGATTACATGATTTTGAGTCCAACTATTTACACTTGATTACAGCACAAGCTGTTTTTGGCCAAGCTGCTTTCCAGAAAGGCATCTGACTCCTGAGTACGTGGACAATCTGCTACTTTCCTTGGAAGCTTTTGCTTCTGATAATTCTTACCCTCATTCTAAAAAAATGCATGTATTTCAGTTTGGTTATGAATTTACTGGTGTGTTATCAAAGAGATCCTACTAAGCTTCTCTCTGACATATCATAGAGTCTCTACTTACCCAGTATATTTTGAATTTAAAGATACTTACAGACTGTAATTAGACTTTTAAATAAACATAACAAGGGGTCTTCAATTTTAAGGCATTTCTTCCACCCTTGAGATTTCTCTGCCTGCCTACTTATCAATGTACTCTAACATTCAGGAAACTGAAATGTGTTCAGTGTTTCAGTGGTGGTTTTCTCCATTAACATGCCAACTCCTGGAAACTCTGCTGCACTCAAACCTTGTTTAGTTCCTTTATGTATCACCAACACAAAATTGACTCAACTAGCCAATATCTGTATTACTGTCAGTAGGACTTCCTGATCACTGAGTGAAACTTCTTTTTCCCAAACAGAGATACAAAAACAAGGTGCAAGGGTTTAACTAAATCCAAACTTTATTCACTTAGGTCAGCTGGGAAATATCTGGGAAGAAACTCATATAGTGCAGATCATTACTCTCTCATCTGTCATTTTTGGGTTTGAGAACAGCCAAAAAATGCTATTCCCCACTCTCAGCCTATTCTCACTCACTGCTAGACCTCACCATTCTTACGATTTTCATCTTCTGGGTCCCATCTTCTTTAGAGGGCATCTTACCTTTAATGCTTATCTAACTCAAATTCACTGAAGAACCACATCCAAAAGATAACAACAAACACAATTATAGGCTGAACTGTTTGAGCTGCCCTCATGGATCAAACAAAGCATCCTTGTGCAGTAAGATTTTAAAAATGGAAACAATTTATCAAGAAGAAAAACAGTCTACCAATTCATTCACAAAAAATCCACTGGTTTCACAGTAGATGCCCCTCAAAACCTACATCAAAGTCTAGGCTAGGAGGGGGATATGTGAATTCGGATAAATCAAAATTTATCTGAAGCCAAAGGGATAGAACTTTTTAAAGGACTTTTTAGAACAGAAACTTTTTAATCTTCCCCAGTAAGCACTACAGCAATACACAATAATTCTGAACTGATATGCTATTTTTATTATTAATTGTGAATCATATCTTAGTCACTTAAGAACACAAGTAGCTACTTGAATTTCATATGCATTCTTAGTGAAATAAGGAATTCCCTAGCTGAATACTTTTTGTACACACGGTGTTGAAACTGCAATAATAATGAATATTTGTGAGTGTACTCTACCTATTTTCATATAAACACATCATCACATTCTGCTTTAAAAACTTGTAAATACTCCAATTCCTATTCTCATGAAACGGATAATTCCATAACGGGCTGGAGCATAAGCAAAAAAGGATCATGTGCATGCAAATTAAAAGTATTTGTACATATGGTTTATATTTAAGATGTTTTTAAGAGCATGCATATTCCTTTGAGACATCAGGAACAGTCAGGAAAAACTGATCTAAAGATGGTCTAATAACTAGAATATCTGAACACGTCAATATAAATAATACTTAATGGTGCAAAAGACAGAAGATTCACAAAGTTCACAGTTTAAAAATATGGGTCATAAGATAATATTAAGCATGAAAATGGAAAAGAAGCCCTATTATGCAACACTAGTGATGTTTCAGCAATATGCCAGTGAAAGGATATGCCTCAGGTCACCTAAAATCTTGGAGGAATTTGAATTTAAAAGAAGAATCTCCATGCCTTCACATTACCAACAACAGTATCAAATGCTATTACACCACCAGTAGCAGATTGCAAAACAATGCACTGCTGAACTGCAAACTAATTAAGCACACACTGATGAAGCACAGTAGAAGATTTAATAAATTGTTCAGCACAACTGAATGTGTGACACAGTGTGTACCTGAGGTATTACCACACCCCAACACTGCTGGGAGGCCAAACTGAAGACAGTTGTTATGTGTGGTAAGAGGTCTGGGAGAAAGGATGTCCCTGGGAACCACAAGGGGAATCCAGCTGCTTGCAGGCAGTGAGCACGGTATGGACTTCCTTAGAAAATAACCCTGCCAGCCAAAAGCAAACATTTGCATGCACTCTCCATGACTTAACCTGTGAAGTGAAAGAAAACCCTGCTCCGTTATTCACCTGCTTAAAACAAAAAATCCTTTTATGGATTTTGAGAAACAGAATTAAGTGAGAAGCCACACGCACTTGAGTCATAGCTGGAGATGAAAACATTCTCTGTTTGCCTTCCTTTCACAGACCATGCTCCTCTGCCAACACATCATACAAGCCACAGAAAACAGCCACCATTGTACTTAACACCAGATCCACAGAAGACAGTTAGAACTAAAAACATAATTCTTTTTGTTTGCACTGAAAGCACAGGCCCTCAAGCCTAAACCTGACATAAACTCACATTTTTTGCAGATTTCTGCGAGGACACACAAAATATATATTATTCTGTATCATATGTAAGCACCAAGCCCGAGAAAAGAAGCAGCAGAAAGCTAGAAAATGGTACTTGGGAATGTATAAGGAGCTTTTCATTGTAATCTGCTCTGTTTCATAAAACTGTTCCAATCAGATTATATCAATCCTGAATACAAATAGTCAGCTATGAGCCCATCAATGTATCTTGTTTCACACATGCATTGCTGTGCTCCTAAGGTGAATTCATCCATCATTTTATTCCCTGTTTCATAAGATCTCCTGATTAGTCAGCCATCACCTTCAATACCATCAACAGATGAACATTGACAGAAAGTTTTATCAGCTCCCTTTTCACATTCTTTTTCAGATTGGCATCTATGCTGAACAGTATAAAGTACCAAACAAACTTTTGGAGTGTCAGTGACCACCCCACTTTGGAAAGAAACCTTGTGTTTCTGATTCTGAGGCAGCTTCAAGAGACTGGCTCGATATGACATCTAAATTATTTTAATTAATCTTGTTAAACTATTCATCTCGAGCTTCCAGGATCATATCACCTTTTCTTCAGCATTTTTTTGCATTGATTTCCCTCATTTGATCTACATTTTTATCTGTTGATGTTTGAGTTTTAGAAAGGTCAGCTGAGGAGTACATCAAAGTCCAGGGACAGAGAACTACCTTAAACTCCTCTTTAGGCAAAGATTATCATTATTTTACCATGATCTCATTTTCTGACCATAATTTTTAAACATGGATTATTGTTCAACCCAAGAGGCCTCCTGCTCCAAGGAGTTTGACCAACTCAGTTTTAGACACTCCAGTCAGGGGAGAAAAATCCCATATTCATTTCCCATATGAATGCAATTGTTAACTTGGCCACCATTGTGCTTATTCAGAAATCTGAGTTACACAGATGTGTGCTGCAGCATCTATAATCTGCTGAGTTCAAATGTATGAATATAAAAAGAAAGAGAGACTGTATCAAGAGAATAACTTTCACTTTGCATTAGGAAGACAGAAAACACACATTTAGAATGTCTATGGCCCAAGATATGTGTGTGAAATTAGTTTATTTTGATTTCTAGTATATTTTATGACCAGACATGCACCCCATGGTTTCTTGTGATCATTTAAAAGGTCATGAACCTCCCTCAGTTCATTTCCAATTGGAAGATGACTTATGTCCAAGGCATCTAAAATTGAAACAAGAGTAAGATGGACAATAACAGCAGATACAAACTTAGAATATAATTTTGAACAACCATGGTTAATTTTGAACTATAGTTTTTGGTATCTTTGGGAATTTCTACACTCCAAACAATACTCTTCCTTGAGGCAAAGCAAGATTAAGATTATTAGGTATATTACCAAAATTATTCTTTTTGATCCTGTAAACTTGGCTTTTGCCCTAATGCCCAAATAAATTAAAAAAAATATATATTTAAAAGATTGCTTGAAGATATCTAAGTGATCCTAGAAAGTTATACATGGACCTGAAGTACAAATTCTATGCTTCTTGTGACTTCAGAAAATAAGTCTCTGGTGGGAAGAGAAGAGAGCATGGAAGAGAAAGTAAAAATGGCAACAAGATACATTTTATCATCCACCTGTAATATTCTTTAGAGGTGAATAACCAACTAAAGACAAGAAAAAACCCCAAAGATGATGCTATAAATAGATGGTTATGACACTGTCATAGAGCAACAGAAATTACCAAGTTGTTTTTTTTTAAATCTATCTGCACTAAGAGTAGGGTTGCAGAAACTGTGTTTTGATAAATCATCTCAGAGATACATTTGGGTCAAGTGCCAGCCTCAGCAGGTCCCCACAGGAATTAAGGAGAAGCAGATCACCATGTAAATCACATTTGATAGGAAATACATGGAAATCACATGTTTATTATTAAAAAGATCCTGAGATGCTGCATGAAGCTCAAATCAACATATCAACTCAATCTCTGTCCGTCCTTAAAGTGAAACAAGAAATGGACACTAAAATCCAAACAGCTGAGTGTCTCCTAGGCCGTGTCTGAGCCGGCTTCAACAACCCAATAGCTGCTTTATTCAAACAAATCCGACTCCCTCGCAGCCGGGTCCCCGCGGCTTTCCCCCGAAACCGGCTCGGGGTGTCCCTGTCCGTGGTGCTGAACCCCAGGCGCCAGCGCTGGGAGCGTCCCTGACCGCAGTGCTGCAGACACGGGCTGGGAACAGAGCGACAGAGGGACAGAGGGACAGAGCGACAGAGGGCTGCGGTACATCCGCCACTGACCCATGGAGCCCTTAGCAGCTTTGTCTCCCAATTTTGGCAAGTGTGCTTCCGGAAATGATACGACACAGTGGCTCAGCTGTCAGAAAGGATAATCGAGCCATTTTATCGCTCACCCATGATAGCATCTGTCTGAGTGGCATTCCAGGGTTTCATAAAATCACTTTCCCCCAGCTAGAACTGGATAAAAATGATGTTATTAAGTGAAAATTTTCAAGGGAATATAACAGACTACTCAACACTTTAGTTTGTACTCTTTCTAATTACGAAACAGATTATCCAATCTAAACAAAGAAAGCCCATAATAGTCCTAAAGTTCTAGCACTGCCAAGGGATGTGAACTTAATGATCTTGCACAGCTTCCTTCAAGGACAGTCTTTACAATTCTCTTCCCACCTTCCCTTTTCAGCTCTCTGTGTATGCAAAGAAACAGATCAGGAAAAGAGGGTCTTCATTCTCCCAGCTAGATTTTACTCTTTTATGGTTTCCTAGATAGAGCCAACACAAGAAAGGTCCTGCTCAGATTAATTCCTGTATGCTTCCCTTCTCCTTAAAGTTTCTCACAATGTGGTTATGTCAAATGTTTAGGTCTGTCAACCCACATTTTAGAGAGGATGAAGTGCTTCTCTCCTCCAAGAAGCAACTTGTGTTTCACAAAAAAAGCATAAAAACTTGTCTGAAAATGGAGAGGAGTTGATGAATATACTTTATACTAAAAACATCAAAATACATAACAGAATATAAAATGAATAATGAAAAATTCTGTCCTTTACAGATAATGTTGATATCCCAGGTATCACTCAGGCTGGCCTTAATACCTTTAACACTTGAGATATCCAAAATTCTAGAAAATTTAATGGACCTTCTCATAAGTACCACAGATCCCAATACAAATTTCAAAATATTTTATTTCCTGCAATGTCCTGTTTTAAGCAGGGATTCACATGAAGCACCCTGGAGTGAAAAAAAGAAAAGGTATAAATATTTTTTCCTTCCCTCTGAGGTTATCCTATCTGACTTCGGAATACTTTTGTCACAGATACAGATGACAAAATTTCCTACTTGAAGTACCAGTGACAAGGCAGCCAGGACAGGTGCTGAGCCAAGCCTCAAAAGTTCTAGTGCCTAAATTCCAGATATAATTGCCTATCAAAATAAGTCACTGCCATTGCACCCACTCTTGTTATTTCTCACACTATCCCTCTCATCCTCCTTTAATGTCCAATTTTTGAACACATTTTATGCTTAGAAGGACACAGTGTCCTGGTGAGTTCATCAGTTTTAACTGCACTCCTTTTGTATGTATTCAGCATGAGCTGAATAAAATTTAATTGACATTTCCTACATGAAAGCACATGATTCATAGGATGTCTGTACAAGTTTTAACACCTCTCTAGACAAAAAGTTTTTTTAAAAAAATTTGCAAAACTCTAATAGGTCCACATCAAACCATGTTTTAGTTTCCATGTTTCTGCCAAGAGGTAAATAACTAAGCAGATTTCTTGCCCATCCCAATCTGCTTCCACAAAAGGGAAAATAGGGGGCACAAGTTTTATATGCAGTGCCTTTCTGCCTACATTCAGTGCCCTGAAATGGGCATCCTGGAACAGAATTCAGGCTGGCTTGCTGAAGAACACCCAACAGCAAAGCTGACATCAGAACAACAAAACTACTCTAATTTTTTATGGTGAAAAATCTACTACTTCTCTTCTGTCAAGGTGTGTTTTATATTAGTAGCTCCCACATACCAATTAAACACCTCACTTCACTGAAGGTGAGAGCTATTTGTTGCTTTTGTACACTTGACTGGAAAAAGAAGTCATTACATACATAACAGCCTCTATAAAACTGATAATTATTTAGCAAATATTGCATGGAATAGATAAAAATATGAATAAAAATATTATTATGAACACATGTAGCTATAGTGCAGAGAAAAGAAGATTTAAGAGTAGCATAAATTTCTTCTTCCAGTAGCGTCAGTTTATGATTTTACACAAATTATGTACTTTACAAAGGGAAAATTACCAACAGCTTCTTGCACACAGCAAGTGCTTATAACCAACTTTTGAGAGTATAAAATCATGCTTCCATATCTCAGTATTCACCACATACTTTTAATTCTATTTTCTTTACTTATCCAAGTTCAGAAACGCAATGCAATTTATTGCTTCCACTGAATAAGGAAAAGAATGTGCTTATGAAGAACATAAGTAATGCAGAAAAAGCCACATGTTCTGGTGGGAAACTGTGCCTGTTGTATAAATAAAATATATACGCTATAAATATAATATGCAATACTCATTCCAAACCATAGTCACCTCTTAAGGAATAAACACTTGAGTCAGAGCAGGGTAACAGAGTGGCAGGGAACTCCTGGTATTTGTCAGGAGTGTTCCTCAGGCTGACAGCAATATTAACCACAACCCACTTCGGTTCCTTTGGATTATCATTGTGTGACCAATGTTCAAAACAGTGCTGTAAGAAGCTGCTTAAACAAAGTGTTGGTTTAACCTACACTTGGCAGTTCTTTAAATCTGTACTAACTGTGCACTCCTAGCTGACACATTGAAAAAACAACTGTTACTTAGATTTGACACTTGTAATTTCTAAATAATTTTTTTAAAGTAAATACGTCATTGTCTTAGGCACCAAAAAAAAGTACAAATATTGACCTGACTTCCTTTCTGCCAGATCAAAATCAAAGTTTTGCTTTTCTTTACACAGTGGGAGCACTAAACTATGATGAGCTTCTGGGCATGCGTAAGGAAAGGAAATAAATGTCTGTTAAAACCATGCAGACAATTATGTGAAATATCTTTAAATATTTTTTAAATCTTTGGCAGCGCAAAAGCATTGATATGCTACAATACATAATTAACACATATTTGGAAACATTACCCCCAAGATAACAGTGTCACAACGAAAATTTCACAATACACAGAACATCCACAAATTTTCACAGTAGAATATTAGCAAGGTCTTCCAGATACTTGTCACAAATTCTTGTCATAAATCATCTGACACAAAGTTTAACATTTAAGCTACACAGAATTGATATTGTTAGAAATGCCGAAACAGTAACCAAAACTTCAACTGCTTTATTTGAAACAGGTATGGTTTAAAGACTCTCATTGTGTATGTGTGTGTGTGTGTGTGTATGTATATATATATATAAATATATGCAATAATTATGTGCTGTTTAAAGTTCCCAGTTTTCCAGCAAATGCTTGAGAAGGTTGAATGTAAATAGAGATGCAATCTAAATAATGTCCTCCCTCAGCAGCAGCAGTGGAAAGAGTCCCTCAGAACTGGAAGCACACTTAGCAATCCCCCTCAAAGACTATTTTCATGAACAGAGAAATCCATATAACCAGTCAATGTTAATAAAAAACCACACAGAAATAGAGCAGGTTTGCTATCCAATCTCTCAAATGGAGGAAAGTGTCATACCTAACTTAAAACGAGGAAAAAATGTTCTGTTTCAGGGAAGAAGAAAGACCAGGACTACAGTGCTGATTGAATTGACTTTTTACAAATGAAAATACAATTAAACTGAGACTCCTCAGAAGTACAGCACCTGGAGAATCCTTTTCCTTGTCTTCAGTTACTTCAGCAATGACATGATCTATGCAGAAGCGTCACTTAACAAAAGTTAATGAAAAATGAGGTTGCAAAAACCATGTCATCACCAAGGAATTTATTAATGATTAGTACATTTCATTTATATACTAACTCAAGCTACACAGGGCTGATGTTACTTTTAAGTTTTCAATGTTGATTTAATTGGAATTCACAAGAGTAGCTTGGTAATAGATATTTTTGGCTGTAAATTACCTTCAGATACTTTCTGGCCAGGGGATTATTAAATGGCGTTTATTGAATTCCACAAAGAGAAAAATATTTTAAAATAAATAGAGGTTTACCTTTTAAACATTTTTTAAAATATAAAATATGTGCAGGTTTACCCATGGGCATGGATCTGTGTCAGCCAGACATTCTAAGAAACCTTAGAATTAATGACTTATTCACATTAAGTAACACTATTAGGAAAAGTTACAACACTAATACCTCAGAATCTCTGCTTTGGCTTCCAATGTGTACATATACACATTCAAAAGGCATGGTACAGTCTTCAAATATATATATATACATATTCAGATATATACACACATATATGCATACATATATGAGTGTTTGTGTTTGCTGACTATATGTACATTTCTAAGTTTGCAAATACCTTTTTTAAGGTTAAAAAACTAAATCAGTAATAACATCTTTTCGCAGACCTGTGTTTAGTTTAATCAATTGCAAACTGAAAGCAAAAATTTTTAAAGCTGCCATATTTCCACGTGGATTTTTTTTAGTAGAAAATTTATATAGAGACTTCAAAAAAAAAGAACAAAACTATAACAAAAATACTCTCCTTACCTTTTCTACTAATTACCTATTTTTCTCCACGTGTCAACCATTTCCCATAGAAGCTACCTTTCAGAGAAAGATCCTGCTTGCTGCTCAGCACACCCTACTCACTCTTTGTAGAGGAAATGAGAGATACTTCTACTTGGTAAAATGGAATAGCCCTTTCTGGGAAAGCAGTGCAGGAGAATAATCACATTCTATAAACAGGCTGTAGATCGAATCTGCAGATGGGGGGAGGACTGTTGAAAAAACCCACGAGGCCACTCTGCCAGAAAGGAATTGTTTGGAAAAGTTCAAACTGGCCAATGCCTGACAAAGGACAGCTCCAATTACTCCAGCATACCTGAAGGGGTACACACAGGAAGTGATAAAGTTTCTACTCATTGGTATATGGGCAGTGATTTAAAAGTGCCTAAAAAATAATGGTATCACAGGGCTTGCTATTAAAAAAGTCACAAGTGTCATTAAAAAAAAAAACAAAAACAAAACGAAAAAGGCTAATTTTTAATCTTTAACAGCCTCAGCATTTCTGACTCCATTAAAATTTGAAATGAAATGTAATGTTCTGTGTTCCAACTAGGGGCACCTTCCAACAACACTTATTAAGTTGATACAATCAGAAGCAATAAGAATACATTAACAATTCATTTTTACACAATCTGATTCCTATTATCAGTACATACATGAAAAAATGAAACACTGCTAATGGTCATGCAGTATTACATTAATGTATTAAAAATAACAAAAAATGTTTACAAGACTGCAAACTACTATGATAAAAAATGTAAAGGCATATTTGATGCCAAATACCTTTGACAAATCCCTGAAGTTGCTAGGAAGTGTGAGGTCCAACTCCTCTGACTCATAGTTGGTGATAACCCAAGGGAAGACAGGGTACTGATTCAAATCATTGTAAGTTCGACCTGACAAAAAAAAAATCCCCCACTGTGAATAAAGGGCTATACTTAACTAAAACACCAATCTCTAAAGATAGATACAACAATATAACTTGATGAGCTGTTTGAAAGAATTACAGTTTTTTTCAGATCTGTTATCATTTCAATATTCTACTTCGCTTTATTGAAAGGATAATGGAAAAGTTGACAATATGCTAGTATTTAATCTAAAACATTTCAGCCCATTTCACTTTAATTGTAAACTCTTTTGCATACAGTAAGATTGACAGTTAAATGCACTCATTTCCTATGCATTTCTCCTTTCCTTGTTAATGTCATTTTGTCTTCCATTTCCTTAAGGTGAAACACTTCAAAAAATTGAGGGTCAATGATTTTTGTTGATACTAAAAATTAAAGCATTCTTTTTACATACTTTCTTAAATATAACATGTGAAAAAGAATGAAGTAGCTCAGGAATTTAGACTGAAGAATTTTCCAACTAATAACTGTTTCATCTAAAGAATTCACTTTGAGGGGAATTCATCCTTGATCATTGTCCATCTATGGATATGCCAACATTCACCAGGACAGAAAATTTGGTCTGGTTCATGAGTACATCTTCATGTATCTTAGATGGAAATAACACTTTTTCCAGTAAAACCAAAATATCCAATTAGAATACACATATACCATGCACACATACACACCTCAAAGCCTGATTTCTAAGTTTAAATGCAGTTTTTACATGGACCCTGTATCTTTTTGTTACATTGTTGCACAAGCTTATTTATTCACATCATCTTCGACCAGCACGTTCTGGAGATTTTGTTCAGCCTGGTCTTAAAAGTCTCCAAAGACAGCCTTTAACCTCTTCCCCGGGAATATTATTTTACAATCCAGCCTTTAAGGTTGTCAGGAAACATTTTCTAAACCTCCACCACGGTTTTTCTTGCAGTTTTACATTCCAGTTTCCTTACACCTCTCAGTATTTTTCCACCATGGTTTGTAGAATTTTTAAATGGTAGAGTCAGTCTTTTCCTAATCACTTGGCTGTATTGCACATTATCTCTTATTGAGGATTAAGGCTACTTACATGACACTGGGATAACTATCTTTCTTTTAACTCCCTACCATGGGCAACCCAACTTTCCCTCTTTCCATAACGTTATGTTTTTGCTTCTTTTAACCTCAAACATCAGGCAGATAAGAATTCAATTTATTATTCCAATAATATATTAAAGCTGAAAAGGGTCATTCATTAGAGGCACAGAAAACAGTGCCATGATGTGCCTCATTCAGCTTGAGCAGTAACGAGGCAAGCAGATCGACCCCTACTTCTAAAAATCTGCCAGCATCCTGGCACCTCTGACTTGATGACTGATTACAGAAATCACCAAAACTGACCATTTGTATAAAATGCAATTAGTGCAGGCACAGGCATTTGTTATATCAATCGTGTTAGCAAGAGCCAAGGCTGAAAGGGAATTAACAGACCTTTCACCACTGTCAATACCACAGAAAACAGCTGAAAATTGAGAAATTTTCTAAGTTGCACAGAGGATAGAATAAGTTGGAAAATAAAAGGGATGTCATGAGACCTAACAGTCAGCCTCCACTTAGTAAACTGAAGCCCAGCTGGTTAGAAGCTGATGGGGTAAAGTGGGTTAAATGAAAAAGAGCTTAGCAGTTAGAGAATGAGTGGTTAGGACAAAAAGAAGTGGATACAAATTAGGGTTGAGTTTGGATTAATGGTGTCCTAGAACAGCAGCACTGGCAATCCAGGCATAGCACCTTTTTTTTTGAGACTAGTCATGCATCCTGTAACAGTAGCATTTATAGGCTCCAGGAATTGGCTCCCTGGCTGAGACTTCCCAGCCCTACAGAGAATTTGTTGCATCTATGATATTTAGGGAGGATGGAACTTACGAAAATTAAAGCTTAGAATACTAAAAATAAAGGAGTTCCTATTTCTGAGGCTTTCCCAAATAGTTGACAGTCTACATAGATCCTTTCCCCCCACAACAGTCATGATATTCTGATTTTAAGTGCAACTCAGTACAGTGTTAAGAATACCTCTCTAGTTTTCCATAAACATAATTATGAATAAAGTAAACTTAGGAGGATTTTTGTGAAGTTCTTCAGGACAAAAACATACATAGAAAAAATTACTCATTAAAACAGCAAAATCTAGTTGTGCCCTAAGGCTGTTGAGTCTGTGCTGTGATTAACTCCTAGTCTGTGCAATTACAGTCATTTGGATGTACAGGAATTAGCAATACCTGCTATGGTGTTTAGAAACATCAAGTACTCAAAGTTGGAAATCTCCCGGTGTTGCCACCGCTGGGTCATATTGGAAGCTTTGAAGATCTGTCGGGGACTGGCCAGAGAAATGCGTCTGAAAACAAAGAAAATGGGAAAAAAATAATGAGAAAACCTGAGGGCTCTTCCTTTTTTACATATCTGATTTTTAGTGGCAGTAGTACATATTCTTTCTACTAGGTGTACATTACATCCCTCTGGAGATCAAACTGCCACTTGGATACTTGAAGTTCATTTTTAAGGTTTTATAATCTAATAAGAATAAAAGAATTAAAGCATCTGACAGCTGGATATGTCAAGATTTGAAAAATTTCCAACAGAAACCTCTACAGCTGTGCAAATTTAGCTGATCCATGACTGCTTGATGTATTACAGAAATATGTTACTGGAGATTTAGAGATGGAATATCATTAAATAAGAAAATTACAATACTTTCAGAATTTCACATAAGAATAAAGTCATCTTTAGGGAGAGGTTTTTTTAAATCCCTCAAGAACAAAGGAAAACAATGATAAAATGATAAAATTTCATTATGAAGTCCATCCTCTGAGATTTAAATTCTAGGCAGTGTTGGGGAGTTAGTCATAAATAACTCAAACTTTTAGAATTTGATGCCAGATTTCCAAATGTTTGTGAAAGAAGACTGTAATATCATACTTTGGAGTGATAAATCAAACAGAAAAGAGTTTATCATAAAATTCCCAAGACTGCTTTGTTCATAACAAAAACATCTGTAAATACCAAACTCACATCATTTAGGGAAGAAAAAAAAAATATATGTAGATTTAGTTAAAAAATCTTCACAGGTATTGGTAAACAACTCAAGGAAACTGTAACTAATTTTTTTTAAATAACCTCAATTATGTTGCAAAGAAATTGATCACTAAAAATGGATGTGAAATATTGAGCAAAGGTGTCTTCAATGTACTTTTAAAATTTTTCACATATAATTTGTTTCTGTAAATAGAAATCCTGATGTTCTTACAGAGTGGCTATAATTGCAATTCAAGAGACTTTCTTTTCTGGACTCCATAAAAAAACAACAGAAAACATTCTGAACCATTTTAATCCCATTTCTATGTACAGAAATCTATTAAAAATAAAAATTTAAAATAAAAACAATCAAGATACTCCCTAAGGGTTTCCTGCTCCATGTACCCTAAACTAGTAGATGTAAATGCTTCAAACCATGTGAGCTGATTTGATGAGAAAAAAAAAAAAGGGAACTCATAANAAAAAAAAAAAAAAAGAGAACTCGTAGAACTGACAGATAAAATTAACTCAAATTGTAAAATACCTGGTCTGGGGTAGTCCAAAGATGGTACCAATACCAACCCGAGGTAGACAGTTAACCACTTTCTTCACTGTTGCTTGGTCAGGGAAGTTGAACATGACACCCACTGTAGTACAAGAGTTCAAATACAGCATGATTTTACACATTTTAGGCTTTCTCAACCAACACAATGCAACCCTAAGCTCAGGTATTCAACATATCAGACAAGTTTCCTTCAGGTTGCTGCAGATATATTTTTTTATTTCCAGAATTCCTTTTATATATCACTAACAGGAATTTCAACAGAAGTTGTCACTGTTGCACATCTTACAAGGTCTACATTTGTTTTCCTTTACGAATAGAAATTAAACCTATATAAACAGATTGACTGTCTAGCACTAATTAAAAAATGTATCTATTAACTGGCTCACAAATTTACTGATTTAGTTTCTATATATTTTCTAGAAATAGTCTTCAAAATACTATCTTCCTATTTTGTCTGAAACATGTGAATTACCCTTAGGAAACAGCAACCTAAAAATCTAAATAACAATCTAATTATGGCATCACCAGTGGCCATTTATGACTTCAGAGAGTACAACAAGTGTTTATGCATACAATTAATATTCTGTTGGACAATACCATTCCCAAAACAATGTTCTACATTTTAAATAAAGCATGAAGGCATAGGAGTCATTGGTCTAATCCAGTAGTGAAATTCTTTCATTCCATTGGTGTGTACAACTAACAACTAACAACCCTCCAAGGGGACACAAAAAATCCTTCATGCATAACAGACCAGAGGTAGGACTGTCTTGAGCAGGAGTCCTCAGAGAATGCCAAATAAACATGTGGATATTAATGGAAGATATTAATGGAAGTGAAGCATTGATAATGCACAGTTTTCATGCTTGATCGTAATTTATCATTGAAAAAAGAATTGAAAAGAGAAACTAAATTATAAAAAAAATACTAATTTAAATACTGATACATTTAATCCAAGACCTTCCTCTGTCTACACTAATCCATGTCAAAACACCCACATCCACACCTGTCATTTCTTTAAGCTCACTGTACCTCTATTGGCCATGAATATCTCCAGTGCTGTGTTTTGCAAGAGGTAACGACGGGAAAAGATGGATCGAATCTCTGAGAAGAGCCATTTCCCATGGAGTCCTTCTGTATATGCCAGAATCTAGGAGAAAGAGACAGAGAGGATGCTTTAAATATGTTAGCTGGACAGTCAATGCCTTGCAAAAGAGAAAGGCTTTGACCCACAAGCATGGATTTTACCAACTACATGCAAAAACTGCTGCAAAATTAAAATGGGTTCAAACTTCAAATCATGCTATCATCTCTAATGCATTTTTTGTATGAGTTCAACTACTCATGTCAAATATTTTAAACATTTTGCTTGCATTTTTCCCTTTAAAGACAACTATCTATTTTTCATAACAGTTTCAGAGTTTCAAAAACATTATTAAATGTTCAGCACATCAGCAAAGCACAAAACCATATTCTGAAATGCATTTCTAGCAGCATTAGATGTATCTGCACTCCCTTCAGCGTTGTAATAACAGGCCTATAACAAATAAGCAAGGAAAAAATGTCTTTAAAGAAAAAAAATGTTCCTTAGGTTTATCGTTAAGGCAGCATTCATTAATTCTGGAACCAGAAAGGTTGGCTGTATAAGAGGTTAAGTATCATTTTGTCAGCTAAGGTTAAACACAAACCTGCAAATGAACTCAGCATAATCTCTCTATGGAGTAAGCGGTTGTCAAAGTAACTTGTTACAATTCCTGTCATCCCATCTGACAGACACAGATGCTTAGTCTGCCTTCACAATTCAAACTAATCCCATTTTCAGTCCTCAGCCACTTTGTTTCTTTGTTGCTTCACTTTTTCCTTTTCATTTCAAAGCTTAATTATGTAAGTATTAAGGGACAGAGAGACTGGATACTTCCCTACCCCAGATTAACAAATTATAGGAGAAGGAAAATCTGAGATCTGTCAATTTTAGCAAACACAAAAGCACTTAATAGAAACCCATCGCAGAAAAGGAGACTCAGATGCAATCCTTGTTAATATCACTCTTACCACAATTTCACTTGAGCAATATATTGTGTATAAAAATGAAAAATTGAAATTCAAGTCTTTAACATAACAAAGACTGTTAAGGAAACCAATCATTTGTACACAGGTTTTTAATAAAGGATTTTACCTCGCATGTAGCATATATTGACAAATATTTTTGCATTTTTGTAGCACAAAGAGTATAAAAGATTGTAACAGTTTTGTGAATTTAAAGCAAACAAGACTGGCAAACCAAAAGCTGATAGCACAGATCAGAATATACAAAGCAAATCATCTGCCATACCTTCTTTCTTTTTACTTAATCCCTAATCTTCACCTCAATACAAGTGCCACAGTCTACAGCAAACACACGCACACAGACACAGAAAGAAAAGGAAAAAACTATGTAATTATTCCAGTACAAAATTCTAGAAATGTGATGAAAGGACCAGAGATTGTCAATGGTTGCTAAACATTTCTGAAACTGGGGAAATAACAGACTTGGGCCACGCTGACCCTTCCCATAGCACACCCATAACCCATCCACACTAATTGGCAGATTTGTATAATACTGCGGTGCTATTCAGAACCACTGTGCTTTTGTCACATGCGTATATAAACATCTTCTAAGAATACAACATGGAAAGAGGTAGCAAAGGAGACAAAGTTGCAGTGCTCAAGCACAGAAATCTCTTAATACTTTTTGCTGGTATTCATCCATCCTATGATCTTGAAATTGGAGCTTTGAATTGCAGCGACTGATTTTTTTTTTGAGACAGCAATGTGGTAATCTCAGCTTTTATGCAACAATTAAAATCCGACATGAAACTGTTTTCATCAGTCTGTGCATGGTAAACTCGAACACTTACTACGTAGATACTGTCAGTAAACTCAGCACACTAAATGATTATTACTGTGAAGTGAGCATTTTCTGTGAGAGTGGGAGCCCTGCGCGAGGCCCAGAGCTCGCGGCCTGCAGCCTCCTCAAAACTGGAAGGAAAAGCACCAACTCGAAAAGAGCAGGGGTGGCTCTCACTGCGCACCCGTAGAGCCACGATGGAGTTACTGAATGCAGTGAGAGAGGATCCCCAGCAGCGACGGGAACTGCCACCAGCCATGGCAGGAGCCCCTCTCTGAGGCGCTCATTAACAAACCTGCCCAGGAGACACGAGCAGCTGAGGCCAGGCTGAGCACGGCCTTCGCGCCGGGCCGGAGCGGGCTCTGCCCGCTCTGCGGCCTCACTTCAAAGTCTCTGGGGTTCAATTAAAACTGGATTAGGTTGGAGCAGCCCTTCTCTGGGACACCGTGCTCTCCGAAGCTCCGGGGGTCCCGCCGTGGCAGCCGCGGCGCTGCCATCGCTCCGCCCAGGGCACGCGAGATAGCCGCAGGACAAACACACTTCTTCCATGGGTGCTGCCAAGAGTTGCAGCCTTTTATTCCCTAGAAAATATTATTAGAAGCTCCTAGTTGCAGTAACTGGCTTGTTCTTCAAATTAAATTCAACATTTTTATAATTAAAAAAAAAAATTAATTTCTGTTGGTTTTTTTTTAAAATTACTTCTGACATCAGAATTACAACTATTCAAAAACTATTTTTGCGTTTGCCTGTTTTCAACCATAAGCTACACAACACAGAGCTCCACTTCAGAATTTAAAAACAACTATCTTCTTAATACCACTGTACAATATTTTGAGGTTAAAACCAACTCATTTCTGCCTTTTGTAACCACCAGTTTTAGAACAAGTGGTGGAACAGAGACTAATGAGAGTGTACAATTTAATCTGCAGAAATAGTACTGACTTCCCCACATAAGAAAGTATTAAAAGAATTTTAGTCAATTCAACACACCAGATTGAAGTTCAATCTACTACACATTTCATTTGTTTCAAAAGATACAGCACCTCACGGGAGAAAAGACAATTTATACTGCTTACCATTTCATTTAAAAGCACATAAACAAATGAGGCAATTGTAAAGTTCTACGGTTCCAAAAATCTCCTCAGACAAACTGTTCTGTAATTAGACTTTGGCAACACCAGATGAACAGGCGTCATGATAACATTATTAAAAATACAAAATTACTTTCCCCTTTGCATGAAGTCCCTTCTTTTACTTCAAGTATTAGAAATGAACATCTAAACGCTGCTGATGGCCCTGACACTGCACAGCTGCAGGAAACTCCCCAAGAAATTAGTGAGTAAAAGACAGCCAGACTCAAATTCTGCTTGGGGGAGATTCTGAAATCAGAGTTGCATGAAAACTCAGATAGCATAGTGCTGACACAAATTAGGATTCTACATGAATAAGCCCTCTCACCACGATTTAGAGTCATATGCCAACTAACTTCCAAACATTAAAATGCTCATTTACTTGGAAGCTATTCTGTCATTTTACAGTTTTAATGCAAATGCTCCATCTTACCTTTTCTTCAAAACCCTCCTTGAACACTGATCATAAACAATGTCTATTGTAAAAGACCTCATGCAGTAGTTTAAAAAAACCCCATCACTACAGCTGCCTCCTGAGCCAGAAAATCAATTTACTGAAAACTAAATGAAAATTTTGCTTTACCTGTTAAGCAGGCCAATCAGCTATCGTATATTTTATTTTATTTTAGAGAAAATTAGTATTGATCTTGAAAATGTGAATAGGCTAGAAGTAATTAAGTCTGTAAATGGGTTATAGAACTGAAACAGTAATTGAATAATTATATTACTTTAATATGCCAGCCAACTTAACTGCCATGAGTAAAATAAAAGCTAAACAGCTTATTTAAAAAGCTGATGCACATTTGTTTCATTTTAAACAAGTTATAATGTAAGACAAAGAAAAAAACCCCAACAAAGCACTGAATAAAAATATAGAGCATTTAATTTACATTCTAATTTGATTGCAGTTGAGAAATAAAATTTATAAATACATTCTAGCAGCATTCCAGGTCATTTGGGGTCATTTTTACTCAAGAATGCAAAATTACAGTGCTCACAGGCTACAAAATCTGACACTCAGTTCACAAGAAACCTGGATTTCTACTTTCACCTTATCCTTGCAATTGAGGATCCTTTGATTCTTCTGTCCAGGTATTATTTAGTTCCTGGCTGCAGGATTCACAGTGAAAGGGTCTCACTCTGCTCTTTGTTTAAATACATCTAAGTACAACTGAATTAACAGGAAATTAGATCAGACTACTAACAATCTTAAATATCAACATGCTCTTCGATAAATCACAGTTGTTTATTGGTTTATTTTAGATTTCTCATAGAAGCAACAAATAAGGTGTTCACTTTAAATCTCAGATATTTACAAAATCAGCCACTGAAATCCAGAGGCAAAGAGCAGCAGCCTCACAAGCAGTCCCCTCTGTGAGCATGCACAGTCTGTTACACAATCCTGTTCAGCATTTTCATGGGTGACAAACTCAATTAAACATATTCATTACTTTAATGTTCCACCAGACAGTTTTACCCGGCATAAAAAAAATAAATAAATAAATAAATACTCGGTGACCTTTGTATTGATCAGAGCAAAATGGCTTATGCCTGGGTGTGGGTGGTGAAGGGATTGGGGAGGGGGGTGGTAAAGGACTCTTATGTTTTCTCTTCCAATTACTGAAGGAGATGATAAAACCACAGCAAATGATGTATCAGCTCATTTTATCTTATCGCTTTGGGGCTAGGTGACAATGAAGTTCATATTTCACTGGTTCCCATTGAAGATTGTGAAAATTACTTGCCCTTATGACCTGAAATTTCACTGGAAGACAGAAATTTCTCTTCTGCAAAGTAATGCAATTTTTCAGATGTCAACCTTTAGCCCAGCTTTAAAAATTAATTTCATTTATATTAACCAATGGTATTGATATTTTCACAGAATGCTCTTTGATACATGAACCACCGACTAGCAAATTGATGTGCTCGAGAAGGATAGAATTATTTTATCTGAAGCTGCTGGGGACAAACTGAAATTCCTATTTCACATTATGCTGTTTATATTAGCCTCAAATACCTTAAGGCCTCTGGAATTGTAAATAGTTTAATCTTTTGCTAGGATTTAGTTCTGTTTCTAGATACATTCAGTTTTGAAATCATTTCTCTCTACACAATGAACAAATAAAAACACCACGTGCTTGGAAATAATAGGAATAATAAGAATTAAGTCCAAACATCACAGACCACAGATCAGTATATATATATATATGATGGCATGAAAAATACTTCCCAGATTATTAAAATAGAGGAATGCACAACTATTTATTCTCCCTTTATCCTGTCACTAAAGCTGTATTTCAGTGTGAAAAAAGCATGCAGTACAAATTTTCTGAAAGTGATCTTGTACTAACTGCAGGTAACCTCCTCCTTCCTGATTATTCCAATCTAACTTGGAAATAAAATTACTGAGAAAGCCTGTATTTCAGAACTTTTCTGATTTTACTACATGGTTCTAAACACCTCACACAGACTAAAAATCTGCATACAATGTTAGCAAATTTAGTATCAACTCTCTTACTCCCTTCAACTGGGTCTCATAAACAAATTGTTTTCCTTCTTTATTAACCCTGCTGGCTTTTAGAGAGCAGGGGTTCGTTATCACGATCAGAAAACATTTATTTAACCCAAAGAACAGGAACATCTGATTGCTAAAGACAGTTATGCAAGGTAAATTATGCAGCCTCAGATAGTGGAAGTTCAAAAAGAAGAAAATTAATATAAGTTTGGGTGACTGTCCAAGCCCTGCAAGGTTAAGGACATGAAGTCATACCTATATTTGGAAAATACAACAGCAGGCTTATTTATGATAAAAAGGAGCCAGGATTGCAGGGATTCACAGGTTCTTGTAGGAGTTGACTGACATCTTGATTTTGTTACATTCTGATTTAAGAGCCAGTTGGATCTGCTCCTCAAGAGGCAGATAGGAAAGGCTCATACAGATGTTTACATCACCTGGAGAAGGGCAACATTTTTTCCTCTACCAGGGCTACCTGTTTCTGCTATTTGCTACAGCACTGATGTTCATACAGATACAGACTTCATGTACCTGGTATGTAAAATGATACAGACAACAAATCATAACCAAGAATCTTTCAATCATTTAGAAATAATTCAGCATAGTCTTTGTGGACTGCATTAAGTTATCCAACTTCATGATTTCATGTGTCAATAAATTCCATCAGTTTAAACAGACAGTGCAAACACTAAAAAAGATTGGTTTCATTTCATTTTGTACACATTAAAAGAATGACATTACTTGCAAAAGCTCAAGAAAAGAGTTTAAGCATCTGTGAGCAGAATTTCATGAAATGATTTCTCACTGTGTAAAAGCTGTCAAAAGAAGCTTGTGATATTAAATAGTAGAATTTCCACCAAAAATGCTGAAATAAAATATTATATTATCAGTATTAAGACTCTGTAGCAATGAATGGTGCAGTGATGCATTCCATGATCATTATTACCTTGTGACAGACAGAATTTGGAAAACTGGGCAGGAAATCTCCCTTTGCCATCATTTTATCTATCCAACTGAGAAGCAGGTGTCTAGGGGGCTTTAAAAAGTCTTTCCCAACTCTCTTATTTGGGTGCATAATTTAACACCACCACAACTGTTGCTACCTGGTTAGTTAGCTTACCTTCAAGTTTACTAATGCAGAGAACTGAAAAACAAAGAACAGGAAGCTCTAGATGTTTTAAATTTTCACACTGCAAAAATTGATCAACTAGTTTGTCTTCCCATCTCCTCGTGAGCTAACAAAATAAAGAAATACGAATACAGATTGAATTCATTATGGAAATGTTTTATTATTGGAAAGGAGGTTATAAAACAAAAATTCTTTTAAATCTTAACCTCAAAAGTTTTTTAGCACAATCCCTAGAATCTGATATTCCCATTAAGAAAAAAAAAATAGATTTATGTTTTTGAGGTGATAAGTATGACCATGGTCCATATTTTGAAAATATAAATAATACATAATACAAGTTTCCTAGTAGAAGTAAGACAACGTGGGACTAGTGGCTCAAAACTATGCTATGATATTGTAACATTACTGCAATTTAAAAAAAACAAGTCCTAAAAAGCTTTCCCTTGTTTAAAGATGGAAGTGACAGAAAAATGGTGAAAAGGAATCAAGCAGAGATTATTTTTTCTCTATAATGACAAAAAAGTTTTAGATTTGGATTTTTCTTAAATTTAAAGTTTTTTTAAAGTTTAAAGTCTGGTTGGTCCCTCTCCTTTTATAAAATTCCTAGGGCAGAAAAGTCTTGGAGGATAGTCTTTATCAGACTATTAGCTGATCTTCAACAAGTACAGAGTCTGAAAATCAGGACAATTGCCAGACTCACAGGAGCTCACATCCACAGCAGTATTACTTATTATATATGGTGAAATGTAAGAAACAGGAGAAAGCATCTCCAAAGCAGGGTACAGAAAACAATGCAGAAGCCATCTTTGTTTTGCTGTCTCTTAAAGGTATTTAGACATTTTAATTTAATTTTTTTTAATCATAGAATATGATTAAAAAATACGAGTTGGAAGAGGCCCACAAGAACCACTTCAAGTGCAATTCCCAGCCCTGGACAGGATATTCCCAAGAGTCACACCTTGAGTCTGTGAGTGTTGTCCAAACACTTCTTGAGCTCTGTCAGGCTGGTGCTGTGATCACTGCCCTTGGGAGCCTCTGTTTTAGGAAAATAAGGCTCATGTTTGCTGTAAATGTCTCTTCAAATTTGTATTTGGAACAGCAATTGAGAGTAGTCACGTCAGATTTCCACTGCTATGCCCTGCACCTGCCCATTTCAGCACTTTCAGGATATGGCTTCTCCCATGGGCTGCTTCTCAGTGCATCCCGCAAAAGTCTCTCCAGTCAGAACACGTGCAAGAGAAGCAGCAACTACAACCAAGAAGGAATCACTACACCTGCAACACTGGCAGCTCTCCAGTGTCTGCTGTTTCCATCTGATCTTGCAGGAGGAGCAGCAGAAAGCAAATGGGCAATGAAAAAAATAAGTTTCAAAGCCAAAATAGGATTTTTTTTTTTAATCACTGACCTGTAAGCTGACCTTCATATCCCTTCATCAGAAACAAAACAAAAACAAAAACTCCCCCACACATCTGGCAGGAAGCTAGAATACCAGTCATCAAGAAAGACTGCATCTGATCAGCTCATTAATGGGAAGCAAGCCCATACACAGAAGAACAGATGTGCCTCTCGAAGGCAAGGAGAAAAGTCAGACTCCAGAGCTGCAAAGCCAGCCGGTCACATGAGAAGATTTTGTGCTGTGTTTCCTGAGATGTGGCACAGAAAGTGCCCCTTGCAAAGGGATGTGGATGCAAAAATGGCTAAATGCCACCTTTGTGCTGCAGAGACTCTCAAGTGCTGCAGGAACCAAATCCCTTCAAGTAAAGTGGGACAGCTGCAGGGGCTGACATAGGCTTGCCTCATAGGGGATGCCCAGGGCTGTGTATAATACTGAACAAATTTTCCCACTTGCCCTCAGAAGCTGGGAAAGAAGATAGCACAGAACTGCTATAAAACCCTTCACTGGTCAAGCCCTTCTCCAGGCACTGCAAGTTCATTTACTGTAAACCAAAGCTGAATACAGGTCTGACAACAAAATAGAGGAATTGTTCTCAGTTATCGAAGGACACGTCTCCTATGTGCTCTTTTTTACAGTGAAGTCCCATACGAATACACTTTGTATTTTGTATCTGTATTCTTACCTTTGTCTTATATTCCTGTAAAAGTAGATTAATTTCTCAGAAGAAAGAACTGACTGAAATCAGTCACTGACCAAGGTTTTGTTTTGGCCTGTGACTGCAGGGGAGAACCCCTGAAGATCACCCATAGAAATTATTTGTCCAATTAAAACTCACCCCGTGTTTTTAAAGAAAAAGAAGCCATGTGAAGAAGAGGTTTTACACAACAACTGCTGATATTCATCTTAGTACATGCTTAACTAAAGTAATACAAATTCAGCTTTAAAGCATTCCTACAAGCAAAAACCCTGTTCCAAGATTAAGCAAGCCAGGAGCACAGCTCATCTGAGTTCTACAACCACATCTACGATTCTGGGATAACAGAACAAAAACATAACCCTTATTTCAGCTTAAAAATACAACAGAAAATTAAACTGCATTTCTAGTCCAAATGATTGATAAGAAAGGCTTGAAAATGTGATTCAAGTGTAACAGATACACAGACAGCAGTCTGGGGATAGCTGAACAATTGATCCAACAACATGATTTGCCTTGCCTTTCCCCCTGGGATATTAAATCTAAAACTTGCTACTCCTGAGGGCCCAATAAAAAATAAGTCTATCAAAGAATTCTGCAGATGACAGGAGGAGAGAGGGCAGTAAGTCTGCATGAAAATATTAGCTCTTGTGAAGAATTTTAATCTGGGCTCTGTTATGCATTTATCTTTCAAACTCAGGATGCTGTTTTGTGCAACTGGAGGTTTTGTTAAGAGCCAGAAAAAGTCAAGTCTAATGTGGGAGTACTGACAAAGCCTCAGTTTCCAGCCAGTACCTAACAGTGTTTCATAAATGCTGAAGTCAAGAGGGAAAAGTATTTTCAACTGCTTCTCTTAGAAAATCCTAACCCCACAGCAATATCCTATCCATCCTGGCCTAAGTGCTGCCAAGAACCAAGTTCCTTTCAAAAATAAAGCTATTTATCCTGCTTGTACATGTTTCATTTACAAAACTAACTTAAGGCAGCATTTTAATAGGCAACTCTTATCAAATAAATTTACCATATTGGAAAGAATGATGTGGGAGACCCTGTTAAATCTCTTTTCAAGTAGGGAAAAGACCCTAACTGAATAGCAGCTCCTCTCCTAGACAGCTCCACATTTTGAAAAAAATGTAAGTTTTTTTTAAAGGAGCAAGAAACTGAAGGATTAGAAAACTTGATTTTCCAGTGGCATTTGCAGTTCCTAAGTGATTTCTGGTGTGGAATTCAATGTTCTTCCTTTCTTTTAAAAAAATAATATTTTAAGGCAGAACCTTTAGGGTTTTCTCTAGCTGAAGTACTTACAAGTAAAACACCTGTAATCAATTCTTCCCATAACATGTTCACATTATAGATATTCAAGTGGGTAACAATTTTAAGACATATGTTAGAGGAAAGAAGATTTGAGATATGAAGCATAAAATATCTCACCGTACAAAGAGGAACACATTTACAGCTAGAAACTTCAGTGGATTTATCACTACAAGATAATCAATTTTCTATTTGAGGAGCTGGAAGTTGAAATCTTGTGGAATTTCATGCTGGAGAACTTATTATAGGGCAAAGAAAGCATTTCTCACTCTTCCTTGAGCATACAAAAACCGGTGACTGAAATGCTGAAATTACTAGGGTGCAGTTTGAGGCAGCAGTACAGGCTAAAAATAACTCATCCAAATACATCTAGGAGTGCTCCACCAGTGAAGAACTGATAAAGTGATCAATAAAACATCCTTCCTGCTTGAAAAAAGTTGTATTTGCTTGTCCTCCTTTAAAAACCATATGAGGGATTTTAATGTGAATTTTAATTCTAACAATAAACTTCTCAACTTTAATTTGGTACATTAATTGCTGAAGCTTCAAACATAGAGTAGTAATTGAACCCACCAAAAAATGACTAAAATTGGCAAGTATCTGCTTCTTAGCATTCCATCCAAACAGAATGTCGGTGTTGATAAAATCCACTTTTAAAAACATGTATCCTTGCAAATCTTAAGTACTGTCATCTCATCACCCTGTTGGAGTTTGATTGATTATGCCTTTTCCTTATGTTCATTAATCTCATCACCTTATCTTTTACACCACTTCATTTTAGCAGAAAGGCAATAATAAAACCCTCATCCATTATCCTTTTACGCATCTAGTCAAGCGGAAATGGTTAATAACATGCTACAAATTGAACTTCAATCACCTCATTTTCTCCTTTGTCGAATGCACATTAAAGTATATTCCAAAAGTGCAATTTGTTTTACAGGGGAATTTGTGTTATATTGCTACAGACAACTAAAATTAAGTGTTTCTCAGTTTGGTTATTAAATATATCCAACTGTCCTTTTATCTCTGATACTAAAACATTAACTCATTTTATTAGGGTGTAATAATACAAGAGCCTTATCTCCCAGAACACAGGGACATCTAGTCTGCCTAATAGTAAGTGTTATACAATGGGTCATTTATCTTTTTCTTTTTTTAAAAATATGCTTCTGATAGTTTATGAATTGGTATATTATTGCAGATGAAATGGCTCTCCATTTAAGAAAAGTTAATTTGTTTACATGCAGCCTTATCTTCAAATGCAAGCCCTATTAGAGAAACGGTCTGTTGCTGTCAGAGCAAGTGAAGAAGGAAAAGAGGAGGATGTGGAAAAATTTAGAGCCCAGTAATTTAATTCTGATCACCAGCCTCCTGGTGATTGAATATTATCTGTGTTCCATATGCACTTTGCAAATATTCTATGATATGATTCTACAAAAATGAAATAAGAGTCAAAGAACTTGTTTCTGAAAACTCCCCCCATCATTCCAAATACAGGCATATATTAGCAAACTAAATTAAATTATATTTCTAAAAGAGCCCATCTAGTACAAAAAAAATCCCAAATAAGATGCATTTGGAGCTGATTCCTTCTAAAAAAAAAAAATAAAAAAAATAAAAGGGTTGAGAAATTCTAGCTCTATTTAATTCAGAGACAGTAATCTCCTTTATAGAAAGGATGCAAGATCTCCTGCACTTTGTTCACCTTCTCAATGAAACATGACTGGTCTGACTGACCCTGTAAAACTACATATCCAAATAAACAAATACAATCACAAATACTGTGCAATTGTGACAATGACAGGGCATTTTCCTATGCTTGGTCTCATTTCAATTCTACATAAACTTATTATTAACTTAGCATTACCCTTACAAGAAGCCTAAGAACATCATCGATCCTAACTTTAGGCCGGGAAGATTGAACAGGGGAAACAGTATTTTTTACAATCAAAAAAGCTTGCAATAGTGTTACAGTGTATACATAAATGCACACTAATGATTTTTAAAAATGAAGGAATGACTATCCTTTACTCTAAAGCAAAGCACAACCACAGCTCTAGTTCTCATAGTAAGTTGTGAAATCAAGGTTTATCAAAAAATCTTTTAAAGTTCCCTCAATGGCCTACCTTATCTCCCAACTCTCTTGTCCATTAAAAGTTTGCCTTATTTCCCAAACAATTCCAACATTATTTCCTCTCTCCTGCTCTACCACCTTCCACTCAACCCACAGTTTCACAAGGAGTTTTGCATGTGGCTGCCCTGCAAACATTGCACCTCATCTTATCCATCCCTAGTCACTTCCTACTGCTACCCCAATTCCCCCTTTCTCCCAGGATTATGTTTGAGGCCATGGGGTAAAGCTGGAGTTCGACAGATATTCAGCTAGGAAGCCACCTAGGGCAGGGAGAAGGACAATAATGCAGGGGTGAAGGAGATGGAATGGTTTTAGTCTGCCTCACTACCGTAGATAGTTGCTAGTTTCATGTTGCATAATTTCTTCTTTCATCTTTCAAAGTGCATTGGCTTTTATTTTCTTGTAGTTTGGCCAATACGGAGCCAACTGTTGCTTCTGGTCCTAGACTCAGAGAGGAAGATCTCTGGTCAGTGTTTGCAAACTATGGCTCTCCAGTACTGCTGCATCCCAGGAGAAGGCTTGTTCTGCATCCCGTAACACAAAAAGCATTCTGCTTCACCAAAGCATAGGGAATCCTCACACCACTTTGCTCTCAAGGCACATTCAGCCCTGGAATTGCAAAAGCAATTCCTACCAAAATAAATGATTTGGCCACTCAAGAATTCAGGCTCCTTCCTCTTTACAAAGTTTGAAATACTCCACTGTTTCTTGAGCTATCCCAAATTGAATTTCATCTCAACTCAAAATTACACAGATGAGTTAATATGCCTGTCATCCACTCAAATCCAGAGTCACTGAATTCAACCAAAATATTTTATTATTCGCTAAAATTATTATCCAGCGTGTTGAAATTTTCTAGTTTCACATATGATCACCAAAATACTGGCTTGTATCCAAAACCTGCAAACAGTCAGCACCTTAAAATATTAGAGGCATATCAACATATCAAACTGTATTTGTAAAAATGCAAATTTCCAAACTGCAAATATATGGATTTTGATCTAAATCATTGCCTGATTTCTTTTTTCCATTTTGATCGTTTTTCTGAAAGCTATCTTTAAGGAAAGTGCTTTAAGTATCCCTGCTTATCAACATCTCCCTCTTTGTTTGGAATGTGTTAACTGAGGATGTTTTTTACTTGTTTCCCTCTTGTTATTTCATTTACATGAAACCAGATGTTTGAGAGAGCTCTTTGGGTTCTTATGAGAAAGTCTAGTACCCAAGTGAAACAAACAGGGAACTGGAGCAGGCTATAAACCTAGGAAGCTCCTAAACTGCTGTCTGAATCGACTGACAGAGATGCAAATTTACACAATGTAAGTTCAGCCCTTGGGCTGATGCCACACTTCTGCAAAATGTAAATTACTGCAGCAGCTTATTGCAGAAACAAATGAACAACCAAATACTAACAAAGTCAACGAGAGTCTTGATTCCAGTCTCTAACCACCATTCCTGTCCCACATAACATGTCATCATCCGTAAGTAAATGAGTTAATCAATTTAATGAGGATTCAGACAAATCGCCTGCCTAATGAGCACTCAAACTGATGTGGCAAAGGGTTATGCTCCAGTGCTGACAAAATCAGTTTGATGAAACTGTGACAAAAGCAGCAAAGCACCGTTCCTTCAGCACATTTTCCTGCATCTTATTAACATGAAATTATAATCGCTATTTGCAAACTGTATATGGAGAGCAGTTACTGTGGAAGTCATGTACACATAAGCTTTATCTACTCCTCTCTCCAGCAAACCTGTGTATATTGTTGGAATTCAGTGTAGTAATTACTCAGTTCTTTCTGAAAACGGCAATCAGATAGAGTTGTTTAAAATAATTCAGATGGAGTATGCCAAGAGAATTTCCAGAGACACTACATTACATGATTTTGCATTTTATGAACATGAAATTTGGCAAGAAATATAAAATAAAACAAAATAAATCAAAATACTATGTATTTTTGCAAACAGTTCAGAAAATTAACACCAGAAACTCTT
Source organism: Thryothorus ludovicianus (assembly GCA_013397245.1). Taxonomy (NCBI): domain Eukaryota; kingdom Metazoa; phylum Chordata; class Aves; order Passeriformes; family Certhiidae; genus Thryothorus; species Thryothorus ludovicianus. The sequence continues at coordinate 103,834 of VZTB01013653.1, read as the reverse complement.
CAAAAGTAAATAGAAAAAAATCTGACTCCAGTTTTTAGATGAATGATAATGCTTGTATGATGATTTCCAAACTCCATAATGCTAAAAAGCAACAAATACTGGCCAAAAAAAGAAATCAACCTAACTAGTATTTAATTACTTTATCAAAATCTTTTAATCAGGGCTCCTGTAAGACTTTTCTAGCAGTACTAACTAGCTATGTCTAGGTTCAAAGTGCAGGGCCAAGGACTGGAACACTACACATGAAAATAATTAAAAATGAAAAATCTGAATGTAAAGAATAAAAAAAAAGAAGCCATATTTTTAAAGGTAAAAATGAACTCTTACTTTGCAAGAATCATCTGTCCAGAACACTTTCTCCAGAGAAGAAAAAACATCTCTGCACCATATACTTAAATGCAAGAAATACAAAGACATAAAAGAAGAATTGTTACATGTAATAGGCAAAATTAAGTTTTTAAGTAGCACTGGTGCACCTGCAGCCAAAGAGATTATGTAGTCCTTCACTAAGATTACAGGAGGGAGGTTCTGGATGCTCTCACTCAGTAAAATTTCAGTATTTGCACACTATGACTTTCCTTTCTCAAGGGGAAGTGTCATACCTGTAATATCTGATTATCCTTTGAGCACTACAAGGAGCAGGTTGGGAAGTGGTAGAAGACACAACTTTTGCCCAGGAACAGGGGATGGAGCAGCTTTAACTTTTCAGCACTAAGTTCAAAAAAACAACTGACTTCTACATAAGGACACAATTTGAGATATCAATGAGCTTGTATTCTCTGGAGCAGGAATCCTTGGCTTTAGGATCTGTGTTTGAAAAGCAATCCAGAGATAATACATAAATGATGTTGCATCCAACATATACAGAAGGATGTCAAACTGCCAAAAGAGTAATTAGCATCATTCCCAAAATAACAAATACATATGTGTATTTTTTACAAAACCCACAAAAATATTACATTAAAACAGCAGTAGAAATCAGTGGCAGTTAATACTATCTATCTATCTATCTTACTCTATTTTAACACCAGACATTTTCTCCCCAAAGGACACTGTTCTTGATAACAAGGTTATTTATCTCTGGGAGGTTGAACTCTCCACTTTCGTGATTCCTGTCACAACACACTCCATTTAGGTTTCCACCCGACTTAAAGGATCTCAGTTAAAATCCTAATCCAGCATTTGACTACAGCTGGAGTTTATGGCTATGGCTCCACAGCAGGTGGTAGCCACGAGAATGGCGTGGCCTGCTCCAAACTCTGCGGTCCTGCTGCCTCCTTTCTCCTGCCATTAACGCTCCTGTGGGCCCAGAGGTAGCTGGCTCAGGGAATCACCCTTACAAAAATCCCTGTAAGAAAAGGTCATTTCCTCTCGGGTCAGTTCCCCAGTTTGACTCCTCAGATAAATGACAGAGTACCTTGGGTTGGAAAGCGCCCTTATGGACATGGCAGTCGGTGCCATGCTCCAGTTGGCAAAGTGGTGACCAGTCAGAGGTTGGATTTGGTGATATTGGAGGTTCCTGCCAACTTAAAAGATTCTGTAATTCTGTGACTAAAGATCACCTGCTTCCAAACACACTGTTGGCAGGGATGCCACCCACTAGATCAGCTTGCCCCATCCAGCCTCGCCTTGAACACCTCTGTGGATGGGCATCCACAATTTCTCTGGGCAACCTATTCAAGTGCCTCACTATCCTCTGAGTAAAGAATTTTTTCTTAACATGTCATCTATAGCTTTCCTCTTATAGTTTAAAATTGGTCCTCTCTATCAATCTCCCTCCTTTTTTAAGCCCTCCTTAGGTGCACGAAAGATGCTCTAAATTTTCTCTGGAACATCTTCTTTTCCAGGCTTAACAGCCCCAAATGTCAGCCTGTTTTCCTCCATCTCTCTGATCAGAGGAGGTCAGAGGCCCTCCTCTGGACCTGCTCCCAGATTCACATCCTTCCTGTGGTGGGGACTCCAGACCTGTGCACAGTACTCCAGGTGGGATCTCATAAGGGCAGAGCAGACCCTCCCTCAACCTGCTGGTCATAACTTTTTTGATGCAGCCCAGGATGTTGGAAGAACGGACTGAAGAGACCCAAATCAATTCTGTGTCAGATCCCACTGGCATTAATGGAGAGGTGGAACTCTCCTCTCAGTTTCAGGAGCCAATGTGTGCTTTTGTGCCCCTTAAAATACCTTGTCCATGCCACTGCACAGGTGTTCTCCAGTACAGTTGCTCCTTGCCAGCTAAAGGAATAC
>VZTB01013653.1:79090-99090 GCA_013397245.1 Thryothorus ludovicianus | reverse complement strand
TGAAGCCTTTAACGCATTGACTCATTAAACATTTAGCCCACTACAATCCACTATGGTAGGCAAAGAAAAAGGCTCTGTAGAGACCTTGGCAATAATAAGGTAGCAAAGTAGCTGAAAATAATGACTACTCGTTGTTCTACAAAATGGAGAAGGCTTAATTTATCCACACCCCCCCTTCCAAAAAAGAGGGGAAAAAAGGGAGAAGGGTTTGATGGCACAAAGCGGCATTCCTTGTTCAAGCACCTAACTTAGTTTTCTGGAAAAAGAGCGTGGTCTTACCAGTTTGCTGATCACCGACACTTCTTAATGTGTTCGGAGGATCCTTTCAGAGACGTGCAAAGGATACAGTTCAAAGTGTAATTTTGAGGTATTTGCACCTTGTTAACTCTACAGTAATACCATTTGTTTGGGAATGAACCTGTAAGGTGAGGTGACAAGCAAGGCACCGAATAGGAAACATGATTTCTATGTCAAGACTATTTTTATAATTGGACTCAATGTGTTTATAACACATCAAACAACATTTCAACAGTGTATTTTCTGGTTCACATAATTTTTTTGAGGTTCGTTTTTAACTTTGACCATTTCACTCAAAAAACTTCTCAAGGAAGTTTATTATTTGTCACAGGGGTACTTAAATGGCAGTTCTAAAAACCTAATTGAAACATGTACAAACTTTGATACTTAACTACTTTCATAATACAACAGATTAACTTTGTCATCAGCTCCTTGCTTTCCTGCGTTTCTCCTCAGCTCCCCCCGAAAGAAAACACTACAAAAGTCTCCTACTCTGGGGACTTAAAGTAAAGGATTAGCTGGCATTTGTGCATGATGCAGATAACAAAAGCAAGAGTGAAGAAAATTGAAGAGACAGGCAAACTCCAGCAACAAAATGGTTAAAGAATCTGAATCATTGTTCTACGCATTTTGAGAGGCTGCTATATTGTGAACAGCGCAAACATCAGACAAGTTAAGATTACTGACCATTATCTCCTTAATTTTCTCCGCTTTCCTTCACATTCCCTCTTGCTATCAACGCACTATTTTTCCAAAGCTGCACTTCTACTAAGAAGTAAACTTTCCCTAATCCGTCTATTATTGAGCCTTTAATTGGATTGGAAGCAGGGTGGTGTATAAAATAGCCCCTATTCACTCAAAAGGACTGTAGTTTTAGGGACTTAAAGGAGAAAGGTATTGTGAAAGAAAATCCACAGGGAATCAAGGATTAAAAGGTGGCTCTACTGAACTCATCAGCTCCACGACACATAATGAATTGTTTCCTTAAACAGGTAACTTTCTAAATAAATACACGCTGCCTTGAGATATAACTCATCTATCTAACAGAAAGCAAAGTGAAAATAAAAACTGGTTTAGGAGAAAAACAAGCAGTACATGATGCTGTTCCTCTTCCCAGTACTTTCCCTTTAACAAACATCCCTTTATCCTACCCCAGAGATAGTTGAATGCACAGGACAGAGTAGAACAGTGAAATACACATTAAAGGGTAAAAATACCTTTCATGCCAGTTCCTCCACTATGCGTATACACTGAAACTTTTCCAGGTTAGTTAACATTTACAACCACCAGGAAATATTTTATTTTTTCACTTTTTATCCCTCATAAAGCCATACGAAGAAATAAAGTATTTGTAAAGCAAATTTCACTGTGTAACTTACACCTTTACATGTGAGTAATGGAATGAGATGTCACTACAAAGAGAGCAACTGCTGCCACTCCAGAGTGGTTTTACTCAGAAATGGAAAAACTTTATCCTCATTATGACGGTTGGCAAGAGACGAATCCTTATTACACAGATGTGGAAGAGACAAATGCCTAAAGAACCTTTGTGGAAGGTATAGTGGATAGCAAAACTTGTTCAACAGAGGTTATAGGAAAGGCACATCTCAATTCCTGCAGAATTTCTAGTTGCCCTGTGATGGAAGTTACTACCTAAAGCTTAACAGCAAGATGCTTATCCCTCTGAAAAAACGTCAGCTCCCCAGTTACTTTTACAGGAAAGTTAGAACACATGAAATAGAGGGATGAACTCCTTTGGAACTAGATTAATAAACACCTGTTTTAAATATCTCCAAAGCAAATATACAGTGCTGAGCAGTGGAGGGCAAATGATACCCAGCCTCTTCATGCCCCCTGGAGCCCTGTAGTTTTATTAACTGTGAATAATGAGGATACTCAAGGGAAACACTCATTCATGTAGTACCAACATTTCATAAGACGAAATATGGACCAAGGTAGGCACAGTACAGCCTCTGGGCTGTGACAGCAAAGTCTCTTACCATTGAAACTCATACACTGAATCTGTGTATCACTCTTACCCACCAGGCTTCATGCCAAAGACACCCCTGGGGGACAATCAATGTCTGCCTCTTACCTAGAATGAAGTACTGTACCCTGTAGGGAATCATCTTTGCTTTCACCCTGTGCATTTGTACCAGAGGAACCATGTGATAGCAAACTGAACTGCTGTTTCAGCAGCTCACACACTCCTCAGCCACACTGCCATCTCCCATGTGCTGTCAGAAACCCCAACTCGGTCCCTGTTGTACAACATCCACACTGTACCAGCAACCTAGCCCGAAAGGATTCATGCCCGTGTCCACCCAGCCCAGCTATTACCCTTACTCAAGAATCCTGGGCTCCAAATGTGCTTCCCACCACTTCACTGCATGCCAAAGATTTGTCTTGGTTACTCCAGGTCACTGGAAGGCATTTTCAATCTGCAGTTTTCCTTCTGTGGGTCCAGCTGACTTGCTGGAGATGATTTCCTGACACATACATACGTAGCAACGATTCCTTTTTTTGCATTACCCGTGCCTCAAGCCAACCAAGAGACTGCATTCATGAGAGAGAATCTTTCTGACTTAATCTCCATGCAAGAGGGATCTTCTATTTTACTTCTTCACCTCTACTTTTTTATAAATGTCCTTAAGTGCTTTTTCCATTCTGAAAGTTGTAAAGAAATGTTTCTATTTCTGTTTTATCTGAGCCTGGATTGAGTTAAGGATGATTTCAAGATAATAGGATACACCAAGGCATTGCTCTCCCAGGAGCATAATAAATCTGTAAACTAGGGTACTAGGGCACATTAGTGCATGCCTCAATTCTCCTCCATGTTCTTCAGAGTATCCAAAGGGTGACAGAACACGTGTCCAAAAAGCTGCAGGGGTTGAAAGCTTGTGTCAGAGGGGTCAAAGGAAGAAGAACAATCTTTTAATAACTCAGAAGGACTAAGAGGAATGCAGCAAAACGGCAGAGCATTTTGCTTTCTTCCAAACATGAAAGATCCTCACTGTCATTTATAACATGAGCCAATTAAAAAAAAAAAATTATATCCAAAGTCTCATGTCTATGAAATGCCTGAAAAAAACATAGCTTTACCATTCCAGGTGAAAAAACCTGTACTGCTTTCCTACAATCCAGAGGATGCACAAGAGCAATGCTTGTGAAAAGCAGGCTGAGAGCATCACTTCCACAGCTATTCAAGCAAACATAAATCCAGGCTGCTGCAGTGCCACACTCCCTGACACCCCAAACATTTCCTCCACTGGCACAAATATCAGAGAATGATAGACAGGAAACTATTTCAGGGAGCTCAAGCACCTAAAAACTGTCTCTGTCAGGATGGGATGATTCTTTTTTCAAGTGAAACAGCCACCCTGTGTGTGCTGCAGAGCTCAGACAATGTCAGTCAGAGCAGGGAGGGCAGAGTCACAGTAGCTCACAGCAAACTTGCAGCATGCTGCTTGAGGGATCACGTAGCTGTACATTGAATTTTACTACATATAGACATAATGTCACACAAACAAAACAGGGTACTCAAAAAAACTTGGTATGTCCCAATCATTTCTTCCTCACCAGATATAGCAACTTTCCATTCCAACAGGACATGGCAACACAAACACTTTTTCTTTAAGAAGTTTCTGAAGATTGCAGAAAGGACCAAAAAACCCTAATATTCTATAAAGACGTTGTAAAAGATCTTCCATTACTGAAGGTATTTAAATTAAATATTCACAATAATAATTACAGAAATAACTGTTAATGCTACACATTAAGAAAATAATTATATAACCACATATCTACAAAAGTAAGCTCAGTGACAATGAAGTATGTCAAAGTGTAGAATTTTCACCCATTCCAGAATCATTTCTTGAATTGTTCTGTGCACCTCTCCATCATGAGGAATGCTTTCGTTGCCTCAGGCAATTGAAAACTGCATAGCAAAATACACACGCCTTCTTTTTAAATAGTGTAAGAACTTGATATTTAATTCTGAAGACTATAAAAACATAAAGAGCATTTTAAAAAAACAAGCTTTAAACAGCCCTTAAGGCATTGAGAATACCTGTTTTGTACTGCTGACTAATATTTAACCACTGCAAGGTGGAAGTGCAAGCTTAAGGAGCATGGAAGGTTACGCACGGTACATTAACTGTATTTTTCTGTGCAACCTGCAATGCACCCATACAAATAAAAAATGCCTCCTTGGTGACATAATCACTGCCCTCTCAACAGCATTAGGCAAGGAGCTTCCATGGAGGCAGCTGCCCTACTGGAGTCAATCACAGTTGCAGCAACTTCCTTCCATTCCCTAGAGAGCAGAAAGAGTTTTCCTAGGTATTACAATGAAGGAAAACACAAGCAGTTTACCAAATAAAAGATCAAATCAGTCCTCTCTGTGAAAAATGACCTGTCTGGAGTTTCTGTGGTCCATCCTAACTCATTGTTAGTGTAACAGTCCAGCCTTTTTGCTGAGGGAATGCTGCTGGGTCCAGAAGAAACGGGATAGGAAGGCAGTGATGTGGCCAAAGACTGCCAAGACATGCCTCACAAAGACAATCACAATTCCTTCAGAAAAGTGTCCAAGGTCTCCAGTAAGGTCTTCCAGGTACTACTCTAAACTGAAGATTGGAGTTTTAATTGTGTTTTAATGCTTTAATACAGAATTAAAAGCTCATCCTGTGATCCATATTGTGCCATATTTGAACACACATAAAGTTCCTGTGCCTAGACAATGACAAAATACATGCCTCTGTTCCACCTGTGTATGCATAAATAAGTACTCCTGGATTTTATTAAAATTGAGGCTAGAATGAGTACCATTTGCTCCCAGCAGAAATTTACAGGAGCAAATTCCTTGCAAATACTTGTCAGATTTGGATAAATGTTTGAGATCCACCCTTGCATTTTTTTACTAGCCTACCTTCCTTCTGCAGTGAGGCATAAATTTTCTTTTAAATATACTGCACAGTAGTAAACATTGCTCGTGAATATGAGATTTATAGCACATTAATAAAATCATATAGGCTCACTGGCCTTAAATATATGAGGCACACAATTTAAGTTTTCATGACTACCTCAAAAGAGACCTAGAGTTGCCATGCAGCATGTTTAAATCTGCAGAGTATTTACACCTACACATCATTCACCTATTACCTATCTCTAATTATTTATTTCCTCCAGCACAGGACAAACTTCTGAAAGATTAATACTATATACCAGGTGTGATATTCACTTTATTAGTTTAGGACTCTGGGAAAAAGCAAAGCAACACCTACAAGCAACAGAGAATATGAGACCTTAGCTTTTGTTCCACATGAAAGAGAAATAAAAAAATTTAAGGCTAAACATGATGCTTTAAAAATAATGATAGCTAGGAGGCAGAATAATAAAAATATCTAGAATCCAGACTCCAACAAACAACAGAAAAGTATCTGCAAGTAGCTTGGCAGGTGCCCTTGAAAAACAAATACCTTTGACACAATATACAAGTACTTAAGTGTAGAGAGTAAAAAAATATCTGAAATTCAATTGCCATTGTGATATATACATATATATCTCCTTTCACTGTTGGAATTTTATATCAAATTTTTGTATATCAACTCAAGTAGAAATTACTCATGACAAACATTACTGGTTATTTTATTAATCAAACCCAACACTGTGTGAAGGAAAGGTTTCAAATCCATTCTACATAAGAATTAAAAGTTAATGTTTTCAAACAAAACAAGCATTTAGCTACCAAAAATGCCTTGGGTTTGAGTGCTTAGTTACATTGGAGTCTAGTGATTATTGATTTCTATTATTTTCATCCCCTCCAAAAGTGCTAGGTGATTGATACTTACAGCTAATGGGTAAAAAAAAAAAAAAGTTAACTTACTCTTTTTTTCTTCCTCTTAATACCACTAGTTGACACAGATTTTTTTTGAAATTTTGACTTTTATTCCAGAGGCACCACCACCAATAAAATCTCAAAATTGACATAATAGGAAAATAGTTTCTTCCTGACTTTGCTGGGATCTTCTTTGTTTTTCTAACAGTATCACATACATCTGTTAAATGAGTTACTGTGGATTTAGATCAGCACAGGTAAGATTAGAAGACAAACTAAGAGTAACAGGAGGCAGATCTTTAATCCTTTAAAGGTTCCCTCTGATTGCCAGAACTTCACAAGACAAGTCTTCCCTAAATGGGAAACTGAAGACACCTGGATACAAGGAAAATCTTAAACAAAGCCAACACCATCACACTTTCACCAGCTTTTCCTCCACCTGCCTCAAGCATAAGATTAATCAAGGATATTTTTGGGACAGGTAAGGTAAGTAGGATAAGCTGGTCAGACCAACTCTGTTTTGTAATAGTCATTACAAAAGCCAGCAAAAGTTGAAGCAGCCACCCAGCTGCTCTCACTTGCACTGAATTCCAAGCTTCCTGCACTGAAGAGTAATTCCCTATTTCAACCGGTCTCCCAAATCAGACAACTGCTTTATACCTACAGTCATAAGCAAGTCAACTCTATGGTGCAAGCCTAAGGGAAAAATCAGCAACAGTTCTAATTCTGGAATCCCAAACACATTCCCTCTGACATAAAAAGATGGCTCCCAAATATAACAACATACAAGATACACACAGCAATAGGAAGATAAAATTCCATCCTCAGGATCCTATGCTCCTCAATTTTTATTTGCATGATTTCTACAAGTTCCAAGTAGCTACTGCTCCATGTGCAATTTTACATGGAAACACCAAAAATGCCTTCAGATCTATACAAGATAACAAAGGGATAGCAACGGATGCCCTAATGCAATAGATAGCAATGGGTGCCCTAAACACACAAAAAGCTGATCCATGCTAGCATAATTTTATATTAATTTTACCAGTGATTTCATAACAAAATGGCAGTGCTGTATACCCCTAATAAACACAACCTGAAAGTTATAAGTTCATCTTAATACATAAGAGAATTTTTTCCAAATATTGCTATAACATACAAACACACACACATATACATACACACATGATCACAATGTATTTCAATCCATTACTTTAAAATAATAACTCTTTGGAAGAATGAGAATTAATTTTGTGTATTTGTACATTGTCTAAAAAAATTCAGTCCTGACTTCACTGGTACAAGCCTGATCCAAACATTAAAGTGACCATAATGCAACTTTATGTACAGTAAAATTAGATAATGTACATAATGCATTGCATGCTATTGATTCTGAAATGACATTGTGGAAGAGACTCATACTTAAGTGTGCCACAGTCTCCAAAAGATCTTACCCTTAATTATTTATCAGAGCCAAAATGCAGTCATTTTCAGAATTTACTTATCAGCATTCTTTATCTTAACATTATACTCTGAACTGCATACAATATTTTCACATTTGCAATATTTGATGCAATATGCTTCGTTGCAGGAGACAAAAGGATTCTGATTCTAAGTAGGTCCCTTGGAGTATCTCTGTACACTTTCAAAACAGAAATAACAGAAATGTTAAAGTATTTGAGATTTCTAGTGTGAACGGGTAAACCATTGCTAAACAGCACAACAGTCTAACATATGCTTTTTGTCAAATGATGCTTTAATTTTGTTCTAAATGGTTTAAGGGGTGGATAAGTGAGTGGAGGGAGGTTTCTTACTTTTATATTAGTTCATTTGCAACTAATTTTTGAAATATTTTTTTCCTTGTAGCCTTCTGGAGGGGTTCAGACAAAATGCTTAACTGATTGTAACATATTCCTAACATCTGTAACAGATTGATCATTTTATTCCCAAATCAAACATTTGCTGATCCACAACTTCCAGACTGGGCCTAAACAATTTAGCACAAAATTATGTTTAGAAAAGTATTTTTTGTGCTCTGCTATGACACAAATTCAGAAGTCTCCATATAATCAGTATTTCAGTATTCAGAATTTGGGTATTTTTTTCTTTTTTTACAGATACACACAGTGTCTTTATAAAAATAAACTGATTTAGAATTACTGGTCTGCTCATCTATACTTTGTCAAAACTCATTGAAGCTCCATTGTATGTTGTTTCTGTGCATTAACCTTCTTACTACAAGAAATTGTCTTTCAGGTTCTACATCTTCTCACACTTACAAATTATGGCTGACTTAAAATGCAGTGTGCTTCAAAATTAAAATGAAAGTATCAGGTCTCAAGCAAATTTGTTAAAACCCCAAATTACCACAGTAAATCTGAATAGATACAAACCCATATTCACATGTTCTGCATCTTTGGCTTTCGTTGTACTCAGCATATTAAAATATAACATGTGCTCCCAATGACTCACACGAGCAAGACAAGAGAACAACTTTGAAGTATATTTGCAGTATATGTGCCATCCTCACACGGGGTTTTATTTAGATACCTAAATACCTATTTGACATGACAAATTTTGATTCTTTACGCCCATTTTAAAACCCAACAAGCCCTAACCCTTCAGGCTTTTATTTACTAATGCCATTTATTCCTGAACTGCTTGAAAATACCTTGACGAAGCTGACGTTCCAAACAAAGACCACACTTCCTGTTCTTACAGGGAATCTGGAACACCATCAATGTTTTGTTCAGCTTGCATAAGTCACAACTGATTGGCCACAGTCCCTGTGGGCATGCCATTTCATCCAGACTGGACGGTTCATTAGTCATAATTACTATAACTGTACAGCAGAGACTGCAGTTTTATCTCATCATACATCTTTGATAAAGCTGCTTCTATTTCTGCTTCATCAGCATGTGAAGTTACATTATTGGAGCTTTCATTTTCCAATCTGTGATTAACATCGGTTGTTCTGCCTATAAAACGCGCACCGAAATTCAGGATAACGCACAAAGTGAGGCCACGGCGTGACCACTGCCTGAACTTTGAATTAGAAATCCTGCAGAGCTTATTGCAGCAGAGGAAGAGGAGACTCTGAAATGACAGAGGCGCTCAGAAAATTTAACCGAGGAAGCGCCAACAGCAAACACCGTTCGCAAGAGAATAAAATGAGGCTGTTGGTTTCTAACGCGAACTGTGACTGTAGAAAAATCTGTTTGGCACAAAGCTTAGAGGCAGGAAATTTCTGACAACTGCTGGGGCAATCAGCATTTTTCAGGTAGCGTTTATGCAGTTGCAGAAAACGAAAGCCTGCGACATAAAGAACCATGGTGAACACTGACAGCCACCGCGCTGCACTCCAGTTAGCAAACAGATGCTAAAACACTTAAATCTAATAAGGACTGTGAATGTACTCTTTAGTAAAATGCATGTAGAAGTCCCCCATTAAGGAATTTCCTTGCCGTGGTGCTTGTTGCTGATTTTTCCATCTTATTGTGTCACAATAGGCAACACAAAGGCTGGTGGCACCATCTGAACGTGCATCGTGTACCCATGATGGGCCACATAAAAAGTCATAATCGACAGCTACACGCAGGCACTGAGGCTGCAAAAATCCCAGAGTAATTAGTGTTGTCTGAATGCAATGACATCTGTTTTCTCATGGTCCTCTAGACTTGTCAGGCCAATAAGATGTATATGAAAAAATATGACAAGCATTGCAAATGCCCTTCTGAAAGGTCTCACTTTGGGAAAAGCTGAAGGAATGACACGTGCCACCTCTTTTTTGCCAGTACACCTAAAAGCCAAAGCTTGAAGATTTGAAAAAGGTCTTTTGAGTCATTTTACATTTGACTACGGAAGGTTAATTCAGAACAGAGCGCTGTGCTTAGGCAAGAATATATTGCAGCAGCTTTTGTTCTTTTAGAAAAGCAGCTTTGTTAACAGAAAAGGAGTAAATGTGACTGTTTATTTCTGACCAGTGTGCTTACACATCTGTGTCATCACCATCTCTCTTTTTAATTAAAGCAGCAGACACCATGTAGACAACAATAGTGTATGCTGATACATATTTTTTAATATTATTATTAATAATAATATTTTTCTGCATAAAAAGTGCAACGAGAACAGTTCATAGCTGTGCCTTCTGACATTGCAAGAACACTGTACCCTTTTCATCTGAGGACATGAGCTTTTGTTTGAGGATTCACAGCCTTTTTTCCCTAATATGCCTATTCCCCCACTCTTCTTCTGGACTGTGGCATGTTTGAGCATGCGTTTTCTCCAAGAAAGACATTAGTCATCATTAACAGAAGCCCTGACACCAAGTCTAAGTGCCTCTCCACAATGACCAAGTGGCAATCATCTTTCTCTTACCCTGTCACTGCTGATTAGGGGGTTCTTTCATGAAAATTTAATTTGTCGCCTTTCTACAGCTCCTTTTTACATTTCTGCAATAACACAGCATGCCAGCAACACTAAAAATACAGTAAAGGAGGCTGGAGCTGTTTGTAAGAAAAGGTAAAACTCAGACTGCATGGCTGTACTTTTTACCTAGTTTAACAAAAACAAAAACGGCCCTGCAGGATAAAGAAAACAATTGACAGAAGAAAAACTCCCATTAAATACAGAAGGACTCAAACAACCTGGCACAGTTTAGATTCAACTTAATGAAATTTTTTTCCTCTGGAAGACAGCTAGGCAGTCTTTCTTCCAAAGCTTTGTTCAATAGACAAATAGGCAAATGTAATATCTAAACAGATTTTTACAACTAATTAATTCCATAACTGTTCCAAATATACAGGTAGTCAGATTTTTAGCTTATATAAATATTTATTAAAGGATTTCATAATCCAGTGATAAATTTCAACCTCACTTCTTCAGACTGTGTCAACATTGCCCTTGCAGTAAAAGAGCCAGCCATGAAGAAAACAGCTTTAGCTGCTGCAGACAGACGAAAATTTCAGTCACAGATGATACTTAGCAGCTATTCCACACACACAGTCTCAGATTCCTGCTCTGTGTAACATTACAAACATTGTTGAACAAGATATCATAGCAAGGAGTTATTTTAAGGAAGTTTTTCAAAACATTTACTCTTCTGCTTTATTTCAATTTGTCTAAAGATTTTTTTAATTATAAGCATATGCTATTTTGTTAACATCTGTGCACAGCATAAAACCTAACTGAATTCCAGCTTCTAAAAAAATGCAGATAACTTATATCCCTCAAATAGAAAAAACTTCATGAAATTCAGATTAAGATGCATGAGTTCATTTAACTGATTTTCCGTACAGGTATACTTAAAAAAAAAAACCAAAAAAAAAACCCCAAAAAACAAAACCCCCACCACTTATTACAATTTTTATGTTCTCCCAATATCTTTCAGAATTTAATTAAGTGTAAAGCTAAAATCTGGATCTACCTCTATTAAATTCAGAAACCACAGCTAGTAAAATCCAAGTCATAAAAACTTTATTCAGCTTCCTAAAGTATTGGTCCTCCACGACTGACTGAAAACAGCATTGGTAGTCAGAAACTGTATTGCTAACACTTCGGATTTATAAGAAACCTCCAATTTCTCTAAATAGTCTCCATATATGAAATTTAAGAAGAGGAAACTAGGAATTAAAAGTGGGTTTTGAATGGCAGACTGTGATTGTTGTACTGCTATGGCAGTGTAACCTTGATTAAACGCAGAGCAATACCAAAGTAAAAACAAAGCTCTGCCATGGTAACCTAAATTAACTGCTGAAGCAGATCATGCTGATACAGAAAGCTGGTGTTTTAAGCTATTTCACTCGAACTCGAGAAAACCCTTGACTTTCTGGAGGGCACAAAATGAAGCCAGCCTTCCGTGGCCGCAGAGCTCCCATTGTTGTGTTCCCCGCGTTCTCCTCGGCTCCGCGCCTGACGAGGACGAGCGCGGCCGTCGAGATCCTTGCTCTGCAGCCGTGTCAAGTTCAAGTACGGGAAGTTTAGCTCTTTGACTCCCCCCCACCCCCATCTCCAAGTCACTTGTCAGTAAAAGGTTGGGCGATTTATTGACCGGTGCAGGACGCCTACTGTCAGTGCTGAAGGAAATATGAGCGGGGGCTGTCGCTACTGTTCTGGAGCTCATTGATAATGACATACCTGCCTCTGTCACCCATTACCCATACTACAAACTACTTAGACCTAACTGAAAAATCAATAGCCTGCTTGCACCGGTTCCTGTGGCTGCCTCCTTTGATTGTCAGCTCCTGTCTAGGGTCAGCACTTACATGAAAGGGGCTGTGACTGCCTGATGCTTTCAGGACAATCTAACGATATGAAACTAGCCAACAGAACAGTAAATTCTGTCCCCCTGCCCTCCTCATCAATTAGGCTTTGACTAGGCTTGCCTGTAGAAACCTGACCTTTTAAGTTTAGGTGAATATGGAACTAGCTGAACACGCCATTGCCCTCAGCGCTGAGCCAGGAAATCCACTGACAGGTTAAACAAAACAGAAGGTTGTAACTGTCATAATTTGCATTGCACTTTCACGCCAACAAGGGTGTTATCAGTGGGGGCAAGCCCTGGAACACACAACGCAAGCACCCTAAGTCACTCTCCTCATAAATTTTCAAGTGAAGGGAGATAAAACATAAATTCACAAATGACCGCACATTTCAAGCCCCACTTTCTTTCAAGTTCGCACTCTGGAAGCCCCCAAAGTACACAAACAATTCCCCTCTGGAGGCATGCTGGCATGCAGATGCCAGTCAGAATGAACCTCCAGGACAGATGATGGATGGGGAAAAGCCACCTGCCTGAGCCTCTAAAAGACTCCTGTATTAGGGTTATTCTCTGTTGAGTATTTCTATGCATCAGTAGGAAACATTAATGGAAAATACACAGGCACACACCTGTATTTCGGAGCAGCAGGTAGCCATAAATTATTTAAAAATCCCCAGAGAGTCCTAACTGGCACTTCTGAGTAGTATCCACTTGTACATCCTGCATCTTGGAAGTCCATTAGCAAGTTCTAAACATCCCTGTGACTACAACTAAATGATAAATGTTACATTTTAATGCATGTGCCCTCCTCCAAAGGATACTGACAATCATGAAGCAAAGAACTAAAGCAAGAAATCTCAGAGCTAAAGGCTGAACTATAATCTGAAGCTTAATACAACAGTTTTCGTGACTATATATAGACTTTTTTAAAAAGTTAATAACCAAATGACTTGCTCCTCTTTTCTTTCAAAATAAATAAATATTAAAAACAAATTAAAATACTTTTAAAATCTCTGATTAGTGCTCCTTTCTTATATATTAATTTTCAATCAAAAATTATTTTATGTCTTTTTATGCTCCTGCTTCCATGGGCCCGCCATACACAATATAAGCATTACTGGAAAATGCAGACAGCATGAAGGACCCAAAGAATTTATACAATTTGAACACCAAAGCTTCTTCATACCATGAAAGGACTGGCTACCTCTACAAACTGCAGTTAATATTAGTTTTTTGAAACTCTGAGAAGGCTAGGAATTTTCAGTGGACTTTATTCCGTGCGTACAGTTAACAACTGTTAATGCAAATACACAAACTACTCCCAGAAATCCCTGGCAAGATTCAGAACAATAATATAAGTAATGCTTTTTACTCCACAGCTGGACCTTTTTAACTCGTGCACCCTTAATATCCTTCTCGCACAAAACTGTGCAGTGCCAGACAGAAGAATGAGCTCTTGGTAAATGAGTGAGAGAAAAAATGCTGCTGCTTCGTTTTCAGCATTTAAGACTCAGTTTCAAAACTCCAGATACCCTTGTAAGCTTTGCTTCTGAATGCAGCCTCAATATATGCCAGCTGCTGCACCTAGGTTATTTCAATTGCACTTCTCGAAATTGGAATTGAGAAAGGAAAACTGCTGAATTACAAAAAGACAAAAACTTTTTTCACTAAACTTCGGATAATATGCTAGACCACCACGATATTTCTTACATTGTAACAAACAGGCAATGTTCTAAATAGACACAAAATCGCACAAATGCAGAGGAGAAAATGAAAGCACAGAACTGCGTTAAAGCCCTTTTAGATAAACAGAATGGCAGTTAGAATTAATATTGTACTCCAAACAAACTACAGAGCAAACACTAGTTAAAAATGGTAGACCTAATTGAGTCTGGATGGTCCCCTTTAGAGACCTAATGCAATGATTAACTATGCATCTGGTAGCATGTCAAGTCCTTTTTGTGTGCATATCTGATAGTGAAGTGAAAGGGCATGGACAGTGTCCAGTCCCAGCAAGCAAATCATTTGGAAGCAGTCATAGCCATAGATCAAAGATTTTTCACTCTATCCAGAGTCTATTTAAACACAGCAGCCCAGCCCCTCGTTGCAGACAAAACCAGTTAGAAAATGAGAAAGACTCCTTGGGATACAAAGATAATAAAGGAAGATAGAAGCAGAAAATGAAGAAAAGAAACAGACTGGCAGAACCTTGATTTCCATAGGCCAAGACAGCTGGTTCACATCCTAGTTTTATTTCAGATGGTTAAAGAAAAGGAACAATTTCCATCTCTTAGATCACCAAATATTATTTCAATTAAGCTATGCAGATGGCTTCTATACATTATTTGAGCCAATGCAGTTTACCAGCAGCGGGAGATGGCACCTTGAACTATTTTGCACACAGCTTTTACTTAATTCATAAGAAAATTAAAAAGAGAGAAGCATATTAACATGGAGAAGTTAATCTGAAATAAAATATGCACAGTAACATATAAAATAGGATTAGCTATGATTTGATTCTCTCATTAGAAGTAGCAACAAAACCCCTGCAGTGGTTTTAAAAGTCATAGTTTACTACTTTTATGTTAATGTAGTACAAAGGAGAAAAATTCCAAACTATGAAGTACAATGCACAGAAAAGTAGATGGTTCTAACTGTGCATTTAATTTGAATGAGGAAACAGTCAGAAGACTGCTCAAACAAGACTTCTTTTAAATTAAATAAAAATTGCACGCTTTTTCTTTCAGACCAAAGGCAAAACAAAATCATCTTAGGGAGGAGAGTGAGAGAGACAGACTCGATATATTCCTGGTGCTGGTCACCAGTGCCAGTGAGAAGATTGAGCCCCCTCCGTTCCCTCCTCCCACAACACCCTTTCCCTTTATAAACTGCCCTCATAGAAACTCACTGAAGGGTTAGAACCTGTACAGGGGCTGGTGAGGAGCAGAGGATCTCACACTGCTTTATGTTGTACTTGAGAAAGCACTTGTTTAAGCATAAGCTTAATAAATGAGGAGCTTCTGCCCCTGGACCTAGAAACTGACATTTTAAAAGAGTGTAACTCAGACAATTTTAGGTTAACTTACACATATGCTTTGTCTTGACAGGGCTGCATGAAGATTTTGATCTCTAGAATAGCTGTCTAACCAGTAAAACCACACAGGGTATTGTTTGTTGGCATCATTACACATATGCACAGAGACATCAACATCTAAGGCAATAAACAGAGTAATCATCTGCAGCTACTGACAAAAAAAAGCCAAAAGCAAATTAATATTGTTTTCATTTCCAAAACTTTGATTCTGGTTATAACATCCTTGTATTTTTTGTACTTTTAAAAGAAGTGCTGATTCAGTCTCACAGCATTTTAAGAACCAGACATTATCTCTGCAGCCCACCTCATATTTTTTCTCAAGCAAATAAGTGTTAATGTATTCAAAGGAGGTGAAGTTGAGAAAATTCTGGCATGTTACATGCTCTCACTTCTTAAAAGTGATGTGATTAATGTAATTAATCAGTTATTATAAATAAAGACCAGCCAATACACATCAATTTGGTTATTTCTAATGGATGAAACAGCATGTACCCATCTCAACTGCATCCAAACAAAAGGTCCACGTGATATTTTAGCAAGGAGAAAATTATACAAAAGCAGAATTGTTCTTTTTAGTATATGTTTGATTTTGCCTGATTGCCAACTTAAAGATTAACTTACAAAACTGTATTTAGCCTTCAAACTAGTCTACAGCTAAAAGAAATCACCATCAGTCACCATGAGAAGAGAACATGCTACTTTTAACACAAAGTTCAAAGCATTAGAGAAAGTCCCTCAGCAGTAGACTGCTTATGGTTAAATGCCAAAATTACGAACACATTCACATTTTAAGACCGAACAGGAAAGCAGAAATAAGCTACTTAGAGGAGTAGCTGGAAACAACCCCTTTCCCACTGAAGAAATGAAAGCTATGTATAAATTCTTTAATTGCCATACTGCTCAAATCATCACAGAAAAAAAAGGTACAAGATTTATACAACACTTTAGGCTGATGAGATACACTAATGACATTTGTAAAAATGAAATCATCCTTTCTCATCTGATGTGTGCCACCAACTAACTTCATACACGCAGACCTTAGGACAGATCAGCAGGCACTAAAGCCAAGCCATGGCTCCCAGAGAGAGGCACACACTGTACACCACTGAATGCTGAAGGAATTTTATCCCTCAAACCCAGCGCAGCACTGGCTGTAACTATTAACCCGGTTCTGCTGCAGAGAAACACAACGTGCATTACTGAATCATTTCTTTTCAAATCCATACATTCCCTGCAGCAGTTCAAGCTTCATCAGCAGTGCAGGAATGTATGAAAATGACAGGCAAAGGGCACTAGCTCTTTTCCCATACAGTTCTTCTATAAATGGAAGCAGAGTCCTACAAGGCACTTAAAGCTGAGAATGTTTGAAGACTGATCTCCAGGAAAAACATAACACAATGCTAGGTTCCACAAGCAGATTAATTATTCCGTTTTCTGCAAAACTGTTTCCATTAAATGAAAGGACACCAACTACTAGAAAATAATGGAACGCTAGCTAGGTCTCATCTGCAAAGCTGCCATGAACAAAGCATATACAAACACATACATATTTCATACGCTATTCTTAAAAATACTTCTCAGCCTTTTTGGGAGCACCTGCTCCTGAATTCACTTTTCCCTCTGCCTCTCAGCAAGGGAGAGAAAAAGGACAGGCTTGGCAGAAATCCTTTAATAGCCTTAAGCCACTTTGATTAAACTTTGATTTACCTTAAAAATTACACCTTATATCAGTAGCATGTTATAGAAACTTTAAAATACAGCAGTCATGATTTCAAGACTGAAATATTTAATGTATGCCACATTGATAAGCTCGTTATGCAATCAAATGAAAGTATGTTATAGTATAATGCAGCAAGAAACTTGCATGCTTATTGCTAAAACTCAGAGCTGCTTTCCTGCTTTTTTTTCTTTTGTTGTTTTAGCGATTAACACAAACACACAGCGTTCTCTTGAAAGAAAAAAAAAAAAAAAAAAGTCTTAATGGCAGCCCTTCGCTGCCATCCTGCGTGTGAAGAAAATACCACGGCACACCCCTCGCCTGCACGGCTGGATTTACACCCGCCCGAGCTCCCTGCCGTACGAGCGGGAGGGGGCAGGAGGAGCCAAGGCAAGAGCAAACACTGCTCACCGCGTCCCCTTCGCAGTATCTTTTTACAGAAGCCCTCGCTAACAAAACACTATAGCTCCAGGCAGCGGCATGCTGATGTTGGCACTGCTTAAACCAAACAAACACGATGTTTAACAGTCAAATAAAATGTCCCGCAGCCTCCCTAATGAATTTGTCAAGGACCATCAGATCACCCCCGCCCCTGCCTCATTAACTCAAGTATGATGAGACGGATTATAACGAGGGAATACAGATCAATCGGTCTGAAGACTTCAAGTGGCTTTTAGCCCTGAGAGTTTCCCTCTCTGCGGCACACACACGCACACGGTCTTTTTTAATGGAATACAGTATCTCCTGCTGCTGGAGGGGATGCCACTTCGTTTTATACACCATCAAGGAGCTGCTGATGGACTTCTACACTAACATACATAAAAGCAGAGGTGACAAGGGCTCTTCAATTATAGCTTCCTCGGATCCTGTTCCCCCTTCAATTATTCATCCCGGCGAGAGCAAATTCCGCCACAGATGAAGCTGGTCTTAATGCAGTGCGGCCACAAACGCCCAGACACGGGAGAGAAGGATTTCACGTGCATTATTTGCTGGAAGTGTTTAAGTTTATTGCTCAAATGATGTTTCTAATTAGCGTTGGGGCAATAAATTAAAGTCAGCTTTTGTTTAGCTGATTTATTATTTACTAGGGCTTCAACCTCAGGCAGGAAAATTGGTAATGAATTATTTTAAATCTGAACACTGGTAACGCTACATCATTAGGCACCTTTTCGGGGGGGTGGGAAAGGAATCGCCCCTTCCTCCTGCTTTTACCCTGGAAAAAGGAACGCTTGTGTCCCCGCCATTGCCAGGGCCGCCTGAAGGCTCCGGCATCTCCTCCGCGCCCAGGACACGGTAACCCCTAGGCTGGGCACTCTCTGCGGGAAGCGGGACCCCGCGGAGCCCTCCTGCCCACCTCTGCTCGGAGGGAGGGTGTGCACAGCCCTCGCCGGCGCGGAGAGCGGTGCCAGCCCGGCAGCGAGTACGCCCGAGGGGCTTTGACGGCGGCGTGTGAGAGGGACTCCCAGCCCCAGCTAACCCTTCCCTTTGCCGGAGGGCAGCGGGAGGCGAGCCGTGGGATCCTGGTCGCTCCGCCGGGCCAGCCGAGCCGAGTGGAGAAGCTCCGCGCAGGCCAAGGGCAGCGATGCCCGCCCGGCGCTGCCGCCCGCGCCTACGGAGCCTCCGAGCGCCCCGGCCGCGGGGCAGCTCCGCGAGCACTCACCGGCGCCGCGGGGCGGAGAGCCCCGCTCCATCCCGCGCATCCCCGGAGATTGTGCGAGCAGAGGGCGAGCCAGCGACTCTGCCCTCGTGGCAGCCTGCCCTCTCACCCGCAGCCCTCGGAAGCTGCTCGCCTCGGAGCCTTCCCTGGGCTCGTCTCCTTCCCGGCGGGGACACCTGACACCGCCGCCAGCACCGGGCACCGCGGGTCGCCTGAGCGCAGAGTGCCCCGGCGGCAGGCAGGGAAGCAGGCAGGGAAGCAGGGAGCCCATCCTCTCCTCGCGGAGGACGGAGCCGCACCGGCGCCGGGCACGTCCATACTTACTTCTTCCAGCGGTACGGTCGGCACCAGACATGTTTCTAATTTAAACGCACACAGAAAACAGACGGCGGTATTTTCTTTATTAAAATCAGCCAGCTGCAGCGAAAGGAGGACAGAGCAAGGAACCGAGCCCGGTTCGAGCGATGCGGATGACCAGGAGGCTCCGCACGGAGGAGCGCACCGCGCCTCCGGCACGGCCCCGGTCCCTGCGGGGCTCCCCCGCGGCGAGGGCCGCCCCGCACCGCGGGACTGCACGGCCCCGGGGAGAGCAAAGCAGCTACGCATCCTTACCCCGAGGTGTAGAAATCGCCCTCCCTTCCACCCTAAGTTCCCGCAGGAGAAGCAGATCTGGCTCCTCTGCAGCAGGTACTGCCCCGGGGGCTCCCTCCGACCTGACACCACGGAGTCGCGGCTTTACGTCCAAACCATTCCATTTTCTTATTAATACAAACTTGCATAAAATATCGTTTCCTTTCGAATAACTCAATCCTGCGCTTTAGGAGGATGAAAAGAACTTTATGGCACAAGATTTATCTAAATTAAGGTGACTGGTGGCAGTAAAACAAGGTGTGCCACGCTACTCCGGTGACGGTCTCACTTTCACTGCTGCAGCCCGGCATTAAGCGCGATAAGATTTATGCCTGCGGTGAAGCCCCGGCCCGCCTCTCCCCTTTTCCCGCNAAAAAAAAAGCAACAACTCCTCTCCATAGAGTCGCTCTCACAACAATCTGTGTAGAGCTGCAGGACGGGAATGAGAGATCACAGACCAAGTGCGCCCGTCTGCGCGTAACGATAGAGACAGCCACAGAGCCGGGTTCG
>VZTB01013653.1:42773-75818 GCA_013397245.1 Thryothorus ludovicianus | reverse complement strand
AGAGAGAGAGAGAGGCAGACAGACAGACAGACACAGAGTTCACTCTTCCGCTGAGGGCATTGCTCGCATTCTTCTCCTCCACTCGTACCGTGTGCGGTTTCAAACTTCGCCGCCGACCGGCTTTCCTGCGGGGACCTTCTGCGAGTCCGGTGGAAGTTTGTTTGTTGCTTTGGGTTTTGTTTTTTTTTCCATGAACTATTGAAACAGCATTTTTGTCGCTGAGCGGGGGGGTGGGCGCCTGAGCGCAGAGGCAGCCCAGACTTCCCTGCCCCCATCGCCATCCAAACCTTTGAGCACCGGGAGCCCGCGGGGGNGCCCGTCTGCGCGTAAAGATAGAGACAGCCACAGAGCCGGGTTCGGCCAACGCCTCCAGCAGGAAAAGGGAAATCAACAACACCCCCTGACAGTCTGAGCGAGCGGCAGCCAAACTCATGCACATCTCTGGCGGTGCCACGGACTGAAAGAGAGAGAGAGAGAGGCAGACAGACAGACAGACACAGAGTTCACTCTTCCGCTGAGGGCATTGCTCGCATTCTTCTCCTCCACTCGTACCGTGTGCGGTTTCAAACTTCGCCGCCGACCGGCTTTCCTGCGGGGACCTTCTGCGAGTCCGGTGGAAGTTTGTTTGTTGCTTTGGGTTTTGTTTTTTTTTCCATGAACTATTGAAACAGCATTTTTGTCGCTGAGCGGGGGGGTGGGCGCCTGAGCGCAGAGGCAGCCCAGACTTCCCTGCCCCCATCGCCATCCAAAACTTTGCGCACCGGGAGCCCGCGGGGGCTTGCCCGCCGCTCCGGCACCGGCTCCGGCATCACCAGCACCGCCGCCGCCGCCCAGCCCGCACCGGCCCGCTCCTCCTCCTCCTTCTCCTCCTCGCCGGGGCAGCGCTGGGCTTCGCTCCTTTGTGCTTCGCCGCCCTCCCCGATTTCTTTAATTGCTCTCACTGGCGCGCCGCTGCCGCCTTCTTCCCGGAGGCGGTGGGGGTCTGCGATTTGGCTGGTGCCCTCCGCAAAGCTGCAGCCACCGCTAAAGCATTGGATCCCTCAACGTACTGCGAGAGCCCGGTGTACAGCCCGGACCTGTGCCCCAACATGATCGCCGCGCAGGCCAAGCTGGTCTACCAGCTCAACAAATACTACACGGAGCGCTGCCAGGCGCGCAAGGCGGCCATCGCCAAGACCATCCGGGAGGTGTGCAAGGTCGTGTCGGACGTGCTGAAGGAGGTGGAGGTGCAGGAGCCGCGCTTCATCAGCTCCCTAAGCGAGATCGACGCCCGCTACGAGGGGCTGGAGGTGATCTCGCCCACCGAGTTCGAGGTGGTGCTCTACCTCAACCAGATGGGCGTCTTCAACTTCGTGGACGACGGCTCCCTGCCGGGCTGCGCCGTGCTCAAGCTGAGCGACGGCCGCAAGCGCAGCATGTCCCTCTGGGTGGAGTTCATCACCGCCTCGGGCTACCTGTCCGCCCGCAAGATCCGCTCCCGCTTCCAGACGCTGGTGGCCCAGGCCGTGGATAAGTGCAGCTACCGGGACGTGGTGAAGATGATCGCGGACACGAGCGAGGTGAAGCTGCGCATCCGGGAGCGGTACGTGGTGCAGATCACGCCCGCCTTCAAGTGCACCGGGATCTGGCCGCGCAGCGCGGCGCAGTGGCCCATGCCGCACATCCCCTGGCCCGGCCCCAACCGGGTGGCGGAGGTGAAGGCGGAGGGCTTCAACCTGCTCTCCAAGGAGTGCTACTCGCTGACGGGCAAGCAGAGCTCGGCCGAGAGCGACGCGTGGGTGCTGCAGTTCGGCGAGGCCGAGAACCGGCTGCTGATGGGCGGCTGCCGGAACAAGTGCCTGTCGGTGCTGAAGACGCTGCGCGACCGGCACCTGGAGCTGCCCGGGCAGCCCCTCAACAACTACCACATGAAGACGCTGCTGCTGTACGAGTGCGAGAAGCATCCGCGGGAGACCGACTGGGACGAGGCGTGCCTGGGCGACCGGCTGAACGGCATCCTCCTGCAGCTCATCTCCTGCCTGCAGTGCCGGCGCTGCCCCCACTACTTCCTGCCCAACCTAGACCTCTTTCAGGGCAAACCCCACTCGGCCCTGGAAAGCGCTGCCAAACAGACCTGGAGGCTAGCCAGAGAAATCCTCACCAATCCCAAAAGCCTCGACAAGCTATAGGGTTAACACCCCCGCGCACAAAAAACTCGCCCTCCGTAAACAACAACAGCGCCTAAAAAACTTTTTATTTAACGCGAACGACGACGGAAAGAGGCGGCGAAAGACACGCGCCCCCCCCCACCCACCTGCAGTTCGGCCTTTAAAAAACTTGCCGACGGTTTTCCCGGCATAAACTCTCACCGCCTTGCACGGAAGAAGGGAAGAGCCTCTCTCCTCCTGTCCTCCAATGTGAATTTTTAAAAGGTCACAAAAAGAAGCGATCGGACTTTTGCAACTTCAAAACGAAACCCGAAAGGTACATTTTCCAATCCATGTATAGTCCTTTTCTTATGCTCTCTCGTTTGCCTGAATGTTGTCACCAAGTGAAAAAGTTATTTAACTATATGTACAAATCTCCCTTTAAAAAAGTTTTACTGATGTTAAATGTATTTCGGTGCCAAGGTCAGATTATGTGCCCCACAACTGACTTGTTGCAAATAGTAATAAAAATATTACTTTAACTTTACGTTGACTTTTTGTGAATGATTCTTAAATTCAGGCAAGTAGATTCTTTCTGAAGCTCAGAAGGAATTTTTTAAAAAAGAAACGAAATCAGGAGCTGTAAAGATAGGCTAAATGCAACACCTAGACCAAGCCTTAGCTCAGCATATTGACTGATGCTTTCTAAACCTCCTTCTAGTTTCCATTAAAAAAAAAAAAGTTCGTCTAAGAAAAAATATTTTATATATTCTGTAGTTCAGCATGTGACAACATCTGCTATATTTCTACTACTATAAAGTTCTGTTCTAAATCTTAGAATATATGGAGCATCGCACAGCAGCTCTCCACAGTTTAGTCAGAATTACAGCATGCCTTTTCCTACTCTACGGTCGGGATATTTTTCCCTTTATTATTTTTTTTTTTCCTTATGGTATTCCCTGCTTTTATTTTTCCCCCGGTAAATCTCGAGCGCTGCATTTTGCTTTTAAACTCCGTGGCTGTTTGCTTTCGCTTCCCAGAGCGAACGCGCTATCCATTTGACTTTGACACGGAGGAAGTATAGATCTGCCCTGAATAATTAATGCGATTTAGAGCAACCAGTCGATATTTTTTTTAAACAAACATTTGTTTTTGCCCAGATATTTAAGTACAGCATAAAATCGCACCGCAGCATAGTCAGACGGGGAGATAAGCAGGAACCCGTAAGGAAACCACCCGACCCCACACCGGCACCCGGGCGCTCTCTGCCGATCTCCTTCCCTTGCCCGAGCCCCCTCTCCCAAAGCGAAGCTCGCTCTGATTCCCCGTGGCCATTTCGCTTTAAGCTTGCTCGGGACGACTGAGAAATACTGGCAAAACTTTTATCGGGAACGCATTTCTAAGATTTAAAAACGCTAGCGTTACCCGCTCGAGCTGCCTGAAAGATTGCACCGCCGGCTCGAAGCATTTCGAGCAAGTTTTCATATAAATTTCGCGGGCGGGGGAGAGGTTAAAAAAAAAAAGTAAAGTTCTTGTCCCAAAGGACTATTTTCGTTTCTTTTTTGGAAGGAGACGGAAAGAAATAACCATTCAAATTTGAGCTGCTTTTGCCTTTAAGTTTGAAAACGAAATCCTGGGTGGCGGCAGCAGCCGGGGCGATGGAGCGGGGTGCGCGGGGCCAGCCTGCCCGGCGGAGCGGGCACACCCCGGCCCCGCCGCTGCCTCCGCAGCCCCTCCGGCCCCGGCTGAGCCCCACAAGTCCTTTGTGGAGCTATCTGAGCGCTTTGCACAGTGCTGATCCCGGATCACCTGGCAGAACGGGCTTAGCCCGCGCGGCTCCCCTTTCCTTCCCAAAACAGCCCGCAGCCCGCGCATAAACTCTGATCGTATCAATGCCGATGCTATCGCGACCTAAGGCAGGTTTTCCTTCAGGAACTTGTCACAATGTTTTCTTTTCAGTAGTTTAGACAAATATACAGGGAACTTAAATTTATCAAACAGATGAAGCCTCATTAATTAAGCAGGCCTGCTGAGCTTACAGCGGATTAGTTGTTGGGGATTTTCTTTTTCTTTTTCCAAGGGGCATTTTCCACAGCAGCCCGTGATCGCTATCAAGGTACACTGACTTCAGCACAGGGTGGGGCAGGGAGGCGTTAATGATTGAAAAGATATTGTTTGTAAGATTACTGAGTTTTTAAAGTAAAATTATTCAGATCTGATTTTTAGCTCCCCCCCACCTCTGAGACACTATAAAAGTTAATTTTTAAAATTATTTTAAGACTTCCAACCTAAGTGACACCGCAAGCAGAATGTAAGAGGTGTAGCCAGATTTTCCTGTAACCAGCCTCTCCTGCTATAAGAACTCTAAGAAAATCTCTCAGATAGAGAGTAAAAGAGTCAAACCAAACCAGAATGCCTGCTCACAGTTAAGAAAACGATCTCTACCAAACACTGGGAAGCAGGAGAAAAGGAGGCTAACTACACATGTCAGTGTTCCACAAAGCATGTAACAGGAACAGTAAGAATTAGTAACTGTACTCAAAGACCCTAAGTGCTGAACATGAAAACCAAAAATGCAGAGTAAAAGACTTTTCTCATGCTAATGCAATACAAAGCAGAACATTTTAGATGGAAAATACAATACAGTAACATATCAAACTAACTTTAATTTCACAGTTTTATTCTTTTCATCACTAAATGGGTGTTTTTAGTTAAATGTGGGGGGGATAAGGCAAACGTAATAGAAGGAGTAAACATACAAAAATTTTAAGCACTCTCTCATACTTAAAATAATTTCCAATGTATTTAAAAAATTCTTCAAGACCAAAAGAAAAGTTAAATCTCATTTATGATATCACATAAAACCACAATTCTAGTTAATTGCTTATATTAAAATCTAGCTCTAACAATCTGAGAGCACCGCTTTCCAAAATAATTTTTTTCCCTTACAGGATTTGATAATCCCAGCTTTCAGACTCACCGATGCCATTTTTAACACAAACAAGAGCAATTTACTCAATAGGAACAAAGAACTGAACCAGTGCTTAACACACAAGGTATTCTCTCTACAGACAAGCAGAAAACCACTACTTCTTCCAGCAGTACCCTTCCCAAAAAAATTATTACCCAGTTTAACATTAGGCAGGTATTTAAAAAACCAAGAGCTGTGACTATGTTTAAGTTGTGACAGTATTTACCAGTTGTGTCCTACTTTTGAAATGTTTCTGTAACACTGCAGAAAACATTCAAGTGCAAGATTATTAAGCTAACTGCACAATACGCTCCCACTGAAATTGGAATTTTACTGGAGGTTACTAATTTTAACCAAAAGATGAGTAATCAAGCAACTTAGAGCAAATAAAGTTTGTGGAAATTAGCAAGTCAGCTCAGAACCATCTTTTAGAAGGGCAATTATGTTTTATGCTTAGGCACAATAAATAATAACAGGCTCTGTAAAATGTGTTATAGACTAATATGACAGGAGTGCTGCAAACTTAGGAATGTGGGAAGTTCAGTGCTGTTTTACACTGACATTTGCTAAAATCAGGAAAGTAAAACAAAGTGTTTGGGCTAAAAACCTCACTGAACTTCCCCATATTCACACAGGCCTTCAATTCAAGATGTCTTTATTTCAGACGTGTCTCCCTGGAGCTTTATTCGCAGCAAGCTAATTAACATTCAAGCAGGGTTGAATTGTGGGAGGGGGAGAAAAAGGAGCAGGAAAGGAGGTGTCACCTATGTGAAGTTCAGCAATGTATATGCTCAGTGGCAAAGTTATTAAAGCAGCAACACTGCAGCCCAATAGAGGTAAAGGAAGTCAAGTGAAGAATTAAAGGTCCTGGGTAATTTGTCATCATCTCTCAGAGCTCAGGGTCAATGATCTCTTACCTTTGGGTCGATTTTCTTAAAACTAGGATCTTCTTCATCCACCTCGAAGTAGAGCTCAGAGTGGGTGATGGAAAGGGTGCCTTTCACTACCACAGAGGGTGCCACAAGTTGAGCTGGTGTGCTGAGGGACACTGGACCTGCCCAAGCGGGAAAACACCAACAATGTTCAAACTGAAAAGAATGCGAGTACAAATTATTCGCTTTTCAGGCCAAGGCCGTTAAAATAAAGCAGAGAGAACACTCTTCCTTCAAGAGCAAACCCTTTTTTGTCCTGGAAAAGAACATATGTAACAGATTTGCAGTGCCTCTGTGCTGCCGAACACTGAGGCAGCTGCAATTGCAAACTGCTGCATACATTACACAGAGCTGGCTTTAGCATGGCAGCCTTCAGCTTTTACTCAGACACATTTTCTGTCCATGAAACTCCAAGAGCACACCTCCTGTTACATCAGACATAGAGAGTGCACACATGAACACTTGAAATGCTACTGTCTGAGGTGTTCTTTAGTTGCTGGGAAGTTTTGATAGCATTTCACAAAGATGAACACAGCAGTGAAGGCTCAAAGTTGTCTTGACTGCAAAGCATTCCCTCATGGATGCTGGAAATCTATTGTTAAGGTTAGACAATGTTATGGAGCCTAAAGTGGAATGTTTTAAAGATGCTTTTGATTCCATGTTAAATATTGTTCAAGGATTCCATACAGGGTCAGTGTAGCTCAGGGACTGTGGGAGTAAACAGCTGGAGGGTTGGTTTCCAACTGAATGAATTTTTATTGGAATAATCACATCTCCACAGGGCTTATCACAGGGACAAATCAGACTACTACTGAAAACAATAGGTTCAGCATTATAGAAACTAACACAGAAAGAAAGAAAACAGGTTAGGTTTGTCATCCAGCTGATTAAGAGGCAAGGAAATGAAATTACATGGCTGCAGTATTATCTGACTTTTGTAAAACAGTGGAAGATATTAAAGTGACATAGACAATTTTGTTTTAATAAAGCATCTATAAATGAGGTACACACGTTCAGGTAATCAACGTGAGAATAACTGACAAAAAATTCAGATGAATTGTCATTTCCATCGATTGTTAGGAGGGTGATGGTCCTTAATCTCACATCAATCTCAATGTGTGCCACTAGGACAAAAGAAGAGATGCTCTGCTGAGATCAGAGCAGCTTTACCCTCTATTCCCAATGTACAGATACATTGTGTCTGCAGATGGGCATGAGATAGCTGCAGAACTGCAGTGATTTCCCAAAGCTCACCCCCACAAATGGATGAAATAAGCAGCTATGTGTTCTTTTGCTGTCTGCCTTTGCCCTCTGTACATTAGCATGTAATCCAGAGGAGAAATAACATTTTTTCAATCACTCGCAGACATTCAATTACAGGGCAAGCAGACAGATGCAGAAGCTGGGGCAGTCCAGGTCCTGTAGAAGACCCCTGACAATTTCCACTTCATTTCTAACCCACACCACTTTATTAGTGAGGATTACTTCTTAATCCTATTGCCATTGTCAAGATTATATAATTAAACTCCCCTTTCACCTCTATTACAGTATGAATGTATTACTCAAACCAATGAATGAATAATAGAAGGAAACATGGAGAAGGCTGTTGAGAAAGAAGCTCATGGTAGAAAGGGAAAAATAGAAGATTAGTATAGAGAAATGCCTTTGCATCATTCTCCCATTACTTTATTTTACTTTACTCTTCCTATGCAGGTTTTCTTTTTTCTTATGCTGCATTTTTAACTTTGCTTTCTTTAAAAAAAAAAAAAAAAAAGAGTGGAATGCAATTCAGGGATAAGGAAAATGCCAATATATAATCACTTCCAGCATTTTCAGTGAATTATCATATGCATGATCCATATCAATGTAAGAGTATATTACCAGCTTTTCAGGGAACCAGAATTATCCAATAAATATTTTTCTCTAAATTAAGCGTACATGGGATACCAGACAAGAAGCAAAAGAACAAAGGGAAGTTGCATTTTCCCTGCAAAACCCACACTCCTCAAATAGCAATTGAGACACTTTCTAACTCCCAGTCTCTGAACCACTGGTTACTCTGGTTTTATGTTTTGAGTTGTGCAGAAGTCGATCCACTCCACTGAGATTGCAACATCAGTAAAGGTTGCATGGCATTATGTAAAATTAATTAAGTTGAATGATTTGAAGAACTATTTCTTCTTCAGAAAAAAAAAAAAAAAAGAAGTCTAATGAGACCGTGGTCTGTGAAGAAAGAACTTCAGTGGGGGAATTTCAAGGGGTTAAAGGAGCTAAATCCAGTGAGTGTAAAAATCCTTTACATGCAAGTAAATAACCAGTATGTACAATTTTATAGACTTAAGAAAAAAAATAAAGGTCTCCAAAGGCTTAAATTGCAGACAGCTTGCCTAATTGTCCACTAGGTCTGATGACTGAGTGGAATGAAATCAAGAAAACCAAAGAAGCCCTTTTCAAGGTAGAGCTATTTTCTATAAGGAAGGTCTTACAGAATAGGATCTACTGCAGAAGCAAAAAGGCAGAGAAAGAAATCACACAGCTCTCCTCAAATAAACCTTCAGTATCTGAGGTGAGCAGAAAATTATCTTAATGACCTAGTTATGGGAAGTGTGTTAATTATCAGTGTGTATCCCAAACTATGATCCACTGCAGAGATGGGGAGATCAGAACTTCAACAGTAAAGAAGCTGAGGAGAAAATTAGATAGGTGAAGTTACCTGTCAAGTTCTCCACTTCTCTTTCCTCCATGAATGACATGATATCATCATCACCTTCCAAGAGAATCTCGCTTTCTGAGTTCTGGTTTCCTAAAACTTGACTCTTGATGGACTGCTTTCCTTTGACAAGTATATCCTCTTCGGGAGCTGAAATGAGACACATTGTCAGGTCTC
The DNA here is from genome assembly GCA_013397245.1 of Thryothorus ludovicianus. Lineage (NCBI taxonomy): Eukaryota > Metazoa > Chordata > Aves > Passeriformes > Certhiidae > Thryothorus > Thryothorus ludovicianus. Next base: position 66,902 of record VZTB01013653.1, on the reverse strand, counting down.
AGTGACAAGGGAGTGCAATTTTATTTTTTTAAAATGTAAGTTCAGGAAGAAAACCGCTTAGGACTAGCTGTAGGGAAGTACCTGTCTTAATCCTCTAATGTTAGGACACATCTAGTTTTAATCCTATTAAGCCTGCTCAAAATTATCCAGCGCTCTCTGCAGCGTTCAACTCTATTTCAAGCAACTTTATGACAGAGGGGAAAAGGATACAGCAGACTCCCTTCCCCTGCAGCCTTCCTTGGGAAGTCGAGCTGAAGGAGTCCCGGCTGCCCGGTGTGTCACCCCGACCCCAAAACCCACCAAGGACAGGGGACCGCCGCCGCGACGACACCGAGCACGGCCCCGGGAACAGCAGGCGTGGGCCGGGAATACCCCGGGAGCGGCGGGGGCAGAGCAGCAGGGCCCGGGCACTGCTCCCACCGGGAACACACCGGGAGCAGTTGGGACAGCACAGCAGGGCCCGGGCACTGCTCCCACCGGGAACACCCCGGGAGCAGCGGGGACAGCGNAGCTGGAGAGGCAGAGAAGCCTCAGGCCTCCATGGCAGGGCTGAGGGCGAGCCTGGCCCGGGATGGCGGCCGGAGGCGGAGAGCAGCCTGCACCTGCTTCCAAAGGGCACGGCCGGCCGGTGCCCCGGCTCGGGATCACGGCGGGATGGAAGAAGGGATGGCAGGGAAGTGGCCAAGCAGGCTGGGAGCCGCGTTCCGGCCCGCACAGGGGCGCCGGGCCGGTGAATGTGTCCCCGCCGTGCCCGAGCAGCGACACTGCCGCTCGGCACGGCCCCGGCAGCTCTGCCACCGCCCCCCGGCACTGCCGCCTCCAAATCTGCTTCATTTACATCACCGGCCCGAAGCAGCAACAGAAAAAGGGGAAAAAAAAAAACTTAAAGGGGGAGTAAAAAAAAAAAAATTAAAAAGTAGAAAAAAGAGAAAGAAAGAGGTAATTACTCCATTGCTTCCTCTACACCTAAGTTATTCTGTGGTAATGCCAAAACACAGCAGTGTGTGTGTCCGGGTTTATTTATTTATTTATTTATTTAAAAGTTGAAAATGAAAACCTTTTTTCTTCAAAGATACACTGAGAATACCCATGGCACAGCCGTGTTTGAAAAACATTCACCAAACACATCAGGACCAACTAACTTCAACACGCCGGTGGCTGCCCGCTCTGATTGCTGCCACACTCGATTTGAAGCTGCACGGGCTCCCTCTGAAAATATGCTAATCTGCAAACATTTACAGAAGGCAGAGACTCCCCGGTGGCAATATATAAAGTTTAAATTGTTTAAGTAAATATATGCACGTAAAATTGCAAATAATAAAACTTTTCAGTTCGGTGAAAAAGTAAAAAGGAAATCCACTCACCAGAAAGAACAAAAAAATACAAAAACAACCAAACAACCAAAATCCAAACTATAAAAATCCTATCACAACAACAACAACAACAAACCAAATGACCAAATACTGGTTTTCGTTTAGGCCTCAACCTTACAAAAAAAAAACAACAACCAAAAACAACCAAACAACAGCAAAAAGCAAACATAAACCTCCACCTCAAACCAACCAACCAAAAACAGAAATAAAAGGAAATTTAACTTGCCATACAAAATAAAATGCAACTTATACATGATCCTTTTGTCCCAGCTGTAGCTGTCACTTGTAAGAAAGCCTTAAAAAAATTACTGCAAAGCTTCAACTGCATTGTACAAACACAAATTCTACTTTCTTGAAAAATATGCTCATGTAAATAATGATAACTCAGATTCTGGAGTTGTTCAACGTGAGTTGAAAAACCTTCTTGTCATGGAAAATATGCAGCTGATATTTAGGAAGGTTTTCCTGTAATTAACTCCCCCTTGAGGATTTTCAGTTAGCAGCAGTAAAATTACCATCAGTGTACTAACACACACCACATGCACTCTTAGTCACTGCCCTACCAGCACTCTCTTGAAGATCAAAAAAACTGAAATAGAACAAAACCACCTCAAGATGAAGTCCAAGATAATAAATTATTTTCTTTTTTGGGGTTTGTTTTTTTTTTCTTTTCATGCAGGCAAACTATATATTTGTTTCAAAAACCTCGTCTGCACTGTACATACTTGCCATTTATTGCTTCCTCTACTAGAATCCGTGTTATACTGAAGATGCTGATTTCAAACTAGCTTTCTACCTATTCTTATGTAAGATTGAATTCAGAGCCAAGATCTAAGGTTAATACTCTGATACTTAGTACAACTTGTCTAAAATGTTACTATGTCCTTCAGTCTTCAAGAAAAAATGAAATCAGTACAGCAGCTTCCAAACTAAAGATAACTGGATAACAGAAATATTGCACTATCTTTTTCATTTACTCAGATTTTAATTCTTTCCCCCACTACTGATATTCCACTGATTCAAAACCATGTGCCTTTTTCAATAATTTGAGATTCTATACTCTGAATTATTTTAGTCCATTTTTGTAAACTTTTGTCATCTCTTTGCACGTGATGTTACCAATATTTCCTGACATCACATAGCAATATGAGGCTACCAATATTTCCTGACATGCATGAAACGTGTGTTAAATTTGAATTCTGCTTAAGCACAGGCACAGGAAGATGCCTGTCAACACACCTGCAGACACCAGCTAGTGGAAGGCAAGGAGACATCACACTCTGAACCAGAATCTGCTTTTTCTGTACGTAAATAAAGCAAATTTGCCTTTTCTGTACTGATGTGCATAAAGCATTACATCTGCAACCAACACTCTCATGCTTACATGTGTATCTGCAGAGAACAGAGTATATTCCACACGGGTTCACCTATTCTTGTGCAGATAAATGCACTGGTGTGGGCAGGCCATGGTCTGGTTCTCTTTTTATATTTCCTGGTTAGAGAGATGTATAGTGGAGCATGACATCATGTGACAAACTCCAATCCCACATAAGCACTGAGTTATGTTACATTGGATTTCGTATTTCAGGTCACAAACCCCTCTCTGCCAGGTCTGCCTGTGTTGGTGTGACCAGACCCTCTGGCTCCAGCCCTGTAGCTCTAAGCACAAACTCCCACACACCTTTCCAAGATCAAGATCTCCAGTCATGCTTATGTATTGCTCTGAACACAACAGTTTGATAGCGCACTACATTTTTATTTTTTTTTGTAACTAGTAATTATACCAGGAAAAGCAACTCAAGGAAAAGGTGCATTAAAAACAACCTTACTATGTATTTTTTTATAAAGAGCTCCCAGGAGCTTCCCTCTACTCTCTCTGTTTCTTCAATAACATAACAATGGAAAAACCAATCACTTCCAAACCAAGCTTTTAAAATATTATCCTTAAGATTTCTTTTTCATCCTTTTAGCTGAGGCAAATCAAACTAAGCAGTCGACTGCAATACTGGAGATGATCACCTGCTGGTCCCTTGCAGCCACAAAGACCTGAACTCCACCTATTGCCTTCATGGAAATGCTACAGACTGTTTTAATCCCCTTGTCCCCAAATTTTTAACAAACACCAATTAAAAACCCTAGTAAATCATTTGTTTAAAATCTTGATAGAGTATTTTCTAGCAGCTAAAGATTCCCTCACAAATACTGCATTTTGGGGTCAATTTCAAAATACCAATGAGTTGACTCTTCTTTTTTTTCCCCCCCTCCATATTCATACAAGCAATGTTGGTCCCATTTCTATATAGTAGGTGACAGGAAGGACAGAAAAGAGTTAACTCCTTCCATCCCAAACTTTCTATCACAGCACCTTCACCTCTTTTCTTTCCCCACAATACACCATTAGACTGACTTTTATAAATAGCCAGTTTGGAAGGATCCTTTTTTTTTTCCCCCCTTTTCCCTTTGAAAAATTACCTAAAGCCTTTTTTTCACAAGCAAGTTAATGTGAACTTGGGAATGGCAATTAAATTGTCAGAATTAAAAAATTTGTTTTTAACTAGAAGGTAGCCAGAAGTATAGTCATGGGGCTGGTATTGATTGTCTGAACAGAGAACATTAGTCTTCAGGTATTTATTCTGCCACCTCTGCACCAGAGGTTCTCCTTCAAATCAAATCAATCCTTGGAAAAGATTGGTTCTTGCTCCTAAGACACATAACTAGGCTGCAACAGAGCTGATTGTTGTTGCTCTCTCTAGGTTTTACTGAACAATATCTAAGCTTCCAATCGTTTCTGAATCATTTTCACAGTTGCAAATCGGGATGATTCCTACACTGCGAGTTCTCTGGGGTGGAGAACACATCTGGTTGTATTTGAAAGACACCAAGCAGCTGATAATGTGTATCTTCTAATGAAAGTGAGCTAAAATCCATGTTATCAAGCATGGTTACTGCTGGTACTCTTCCATTATTTATGCATTATTTTCCCCTGCCTCCCTTTTGGCAAAATCCCTTATGTCCAATTTCAGGTTTTGGTTTGTGATGTTTTGAAAAAAACTTAAATAGGCAGTAGGGAATCTTTTATACATTATCTAAAAATGCTTTTGCTTCAGAGGCATGTAAAATTAATTGAAATTGAATAATTAATGGTAAATTATTGATATGAAATCATAACATACTGGGGCAAATTCTCCGCAAATCCTAAGGACATCTACGTCATGAAAGTCTGGTTCAAAAATGTCTGAGAACAATTGGAATTTCTGAGATTAAATTGATTAATATTCGAAGTTTATAAACACAATTTAGAAAGAAGTTGAAGTGGCCAGTTGATATTTTTGTCAACTGTACCTTCTAAAAACTCAAGGAAGAAAAAAAACCCAAACCAAACTAAAAACAACACACCAAGAAAGCCAAACCCAAAATGAAACAATAAAATTCCCAACTATCTTTGCACTCCTATACATTGTATACCGTTTCCAGTTGAACTTGAATTTGTGCTTTGGTCATCTATTTTACACCTTGCCAGTGGAAGTTCTTGGAAAAAGACAGTTGTACACACACTCAGGCAGATAACAACTACCTATAATTTCAGAATTAAATAACTTAGAGTAAACTAAAATATTCACTTGATAGGTAAAGAAACAGAGGGACAGCAGATAACAAAGGCAGTATGAAAATTCAGAATAAAACAATATCAGGAAATGAAACATAATAGAAGACTGTTAAGGATGTCAAAATCTGAATAAAAAGGCAGACAGAAAATAATTATGTCTATTTAAATTACCAGAGTTAGTTACCAGCTATGGTTATTAGCTGCTTCTGAAATATGGCCACTTTTATTCATTCTTCCTTTGTTTTGACAAAAATTATTGTCCTGTCAATTACAAAGTGATTATAAGCCACAGCCCTTGATACACAGCATGGATTAGTGAAAATATCACATAAGTATGAAATATGAATAATTGCATTACTGTGTCTTTACTTGTGGAAGAATTAGTTATGCAAATTTAAATGGCTGCTCTAAATATTTTTCAGTAAAAATAAAGATTTTCTAAAAGTTTTGATGAACAGCATAAAGATTAAATATGAAAATACCATTAGAATACATCAAACTGTGACAAGATCTATTTAACTTAAAGTACACATAATATTAAGGGGGGGGGAAGTTGCTGTTTATCCATGGAGTATTAAACAGAAAAAACCCTAGTGCCCTGAAGTCCATGGTATGGGAACAAACATAGTATTAAGAACAACCCCTAAAGCAAAAAGTGGGTTAATTAATTCTACATCTTGTTCTTCTTTCTATGGCCAAAGATGTAGGGCTCTACAAACATTGCTTTCAGATCACTTTATTGACTATTCTCTGTACAGTCATTTATTTCAGAGGACTGATGTCACATTTGGCATTATATCAGCTGACATATTGTAGACATTTTCTCCCAGAAATGGCCCTTTAAGGCTGAGTGCAAGAGGTTAAGATGCCTGACGGAAACCAACTTTATGACAGTGATGCTCTTCTACATTCAAACAACACTCTTAAAAATCAAGAAATAGCATAAAATGTATCCCCCCCCAGTTTGTGTGGGCATATGTATGCATGGATGTATGCAGTAATTCGCAAGCTAAAAAAGAAAAAAGCAAACTAAATTTAAATTATTTGCTCCATGACTTGTGCCTTCAAGGTGAAGGGTACTCAGCTTTAATTATAAGTGAATTATTTTCAAGTACATGATTTTTCTACCTTATCAGTGTACCCTCATTAGATAGCGAAGACATCAAATTTTGTATTAAACCCCAAAGTTCACTGGCTTTGGGTGTGGTTTTGTTTGCTTGTTTATATTTTGATTTACTATAGAATTCTCAAACTGACCATTGTATTAGTTTGGTAAACACATTCCCCTCTAGAATGGACGTAGCATCTTATATCTGACTGATCCTAGGTTATGAAATGAGGAGTAGTAACTGTAAAAAAAAAGCAGTCTCCTTTTTTTGAAACCACCAGGTAGAAACGATCTTTACCATTTTGCTGCTTGAGCAATACTTTGCACATCAGCATTTGCTACTCTTTATTCCCTATCAAATTCTAGCAGAAAAACTTGAGAACTTAAGCAAAGGTACAGTTTAGCTTGTAGAAGTGTATTTCTCTTTAAATGTATCAATAACAATAGGCAGATATATGCTAACTGAAATAATTGAGTTCGAACAGGAAAAAATTCTTCTCCCGAAGTTACTGAAGCATAAGCCGGTAACTTACAAGGAATTCTGTCCAGGGATTAATGGCAAAATTGCACCCACTTTTCCCCTGCCTAGCGAGGGCTGTAATTGTTGTGTGCAAGGTGTGCACAAGGTGAGCTGGAAAGCAGGGGCTCAGCAAACACCAGCGCTGCTGCTGTGAAGGAAGGGCCAAGCCACCCCCAAACGGAAAACATGCCCGAAACACAACGCCAAGAGCCTTTGCCTTGGCACCGTTTGCCAGCATCCCACAAGGACGAAGGCCCAGCCTTTCCCACCACGTCCTGTAACCTGCTGCTGGTGGCAGGAGGAGGAGGAGGCACATTTCACACTGACCATGCTCTCCGGCTGCCCTGAGCGTCGCTTCGGGATGTGTCGATCCGAGGGGGTTACGCACAAATCGTCGCCGGCGCCGCAAGTCATCCTCCCAGTAGTCGAGGCGCCAGAACTCACGAGGACGACTACAATGAAACAGAGGAGCCACATATGTTAGCAATTATCAACCAGCATGGTAGCGCTGAATTTCTGCATAAAGCTCTCCTTGTTTGCGCTGCTTTCGCCTTTTTTTTCCCCTAACCTCCCCCCCCCCGCCACTTTCTGCAATCTTTTACTTAGGTATGTCCTTGAAAATAACAATATCACCTTCCAGTCTAAGGAACTCCTTTCCCTTTTTTCTTGGAAGGTGAAATGAGCACTAAATACATCATTTTGAAATGAATTGCTGACAGTGTGATCAGTTTCCCCACACTCTAGTGGCATGTGCTCCGATTTCAGCCTCATTTCAGCCTCAGCAGGGCACCTTTCTCAGTGACTGCATTTATAAACCAGAATAGGGAAAAGGCTATTATAAATATGGTATAGCATTACCTATATTAATCAAAGTCTGTCCCCCTTCATTTTTCTTCCTAATTTGTGCCTTTTTGCACAAGGTCAGTAAATCATGCCATGAATTCTTGGTCCAGAAAGTGTTAACTTTAATGAATACCTCAGTTACATGGTTATGTATGTGATAATAAAATATTACTCTGTTTAGATGTGCAGGAATTTAATTAAAATAATCTCTTAAAATATTCATTACATTTAGCCCCTGAGGCTTAGAACAACACGAGAAAATGCATTTCTTTTCCATTTACTGTTTTTAAATAAACCATTCCAGGAGAGTGAAACAGCAATCTATTTTCGAGCAAATCAGATTGCATTTTTGGTTTATGTAGTTGTGTTTCTACATTTAATTAAAAACTACATGTTATGATGCGTAATAATTGCTACGTAGAAAGCATACTTTTAAAAAATTACATCTAGAAAAGGTTATATCAAATTCACTATTTTATTTTACGCTCCAAATATACGTAGATCTTTTTAATATGGTCATATATAAGTGCCAGTTACTATCTGTTCAGATGATCATGAATGAATACCACTGTAAAACAGTATTTCAGTCCAGAGAATGTACACAAAATGCCAATTTCAGGTATGGCAAACAAACAAACAGAAAATACCTGAGGAACAGAATATTCATCATACCCTGAAAACGTGTATGTTCAGCTAAAAAACATGAACTTTGTTTGTTTACAGAGCCAGTATTAAAACAATAGATGAAAATGCAGATAACCATTCCATTTCTGATCCAGGAGCTAATACAAAGTATACCTGTCAACACTGACAAATGAATAGCACAACTAATTTACAGATCACTGTGTTAAAAACACTTGGTATCTACATTCATAGTTCTGAGGTTTAAAGGCAGAAGTTAGATTTTTTTTTAAGGTAAATCAAGGTTTGAAATAAATGCAGGAACAAAAGCCAGAATGCTTTGCATAACAATACTCTCAAACATGATTTGTAGATATTAAAAATTATGAAAATAATTTTATCAAAACGGAGGTTGTCTTTGCATTCATCATTAAAATTCTATGCTTATCTCTAACATCAAAGAAAAGTGTTAGTCTTCATCTTCCTAATTGCTTAATTTCAGAAAAATATTGGAATCAAATTCCCCAATATCTTATTTTCACACTTTGTCTGTATTATAGTCATGCTAAAACTGGGCCGCTCTGATTATAACACCCAGTGATTTTGGAATAATTAACCAAATAAAAACTAGAAAATACAGGAAGACATGGGTTTATTCAAAGGTCGATTAATAACTTAAAATTCTCCATTAGTGATTATAGAAAAAAAAAAAAGGCAGAACACAGCTGGCTATGTGCATGCCTTTGATAGTCATAGAGCATGGATAGGCACTTCATCATTCTGCCTTCCTACATTTATCTGTTAAAATTATTATCAAATATCAGCCAGGATGCAGTCGTGAATCACAGCCTGCTGCTCGTCTTCGGGGGAATGATACAATGAGGCTCTATTCATCAGGGTGGCAATCGGCACGAGTAATTAGTTCCCTGGACTGGGAGCTCCTACCAAGCTTATTTCAGTCGGCACCACAAGCATATGACAATGGGAAGCTAATGGAAGCTGCTAAAATTTGTTAACCTCTTCTGCCATCAATCCTTCCGGTGGTTCTGGGCTACAGTATTATGCAAAGATGGTAAATTATTAATTTGTCATTCATCTACCTCGCCGCAGTTTTGATAGAATTAAGTGATGCCATTCTTCTGGATAACAATTACAATTACGGCACATTAGAAAACTGTGCTAAAATTATTAGGAAAATAGGTAACAGTGATCAGGCATGAAATATTATCCTGAAACATAATATATCTTTAGTCCCTTGCTTTTATTTTCAGTTCTGCATATGAAAATTGCATAGGATTCTATCTCCTTCAGTGGTGCACTCACTATTCACCCTATTAGACTGTACATTTTAGTATTTGTAAGTTTTGGCAATCACTGCATTATGAAGGGAAAAAAAATTATCTACTCTTCTCACATAGAAAAATATCCAACAAAACCCTGCAAAGCCAAAAATAAACACCTGTGTTGACTAATTGTGAGCCATTTTTAAGAGCAGCTAGAGGGAAAAATGCATTTTTGAACCAATAGAAACCAGTACAGTGCCTTATTAGTAAGAGAAATTAACCACTGCTGTCCCATCTCCAAAAGGCAATGCTCTGTACCTCTGCAACCAAGGGGAGACAGACAGAAGCACTGCTCTGACTGGGGCACACTGAAGGACTGTGAAGCAAAGGGCCAAGGAGGCAGATTTTGGGGACACTACAGCGTCTACAGGGGACATTTGACAACAGGAGCTCCTGGCCCTGCAGTCAAGGCTGCCATATGGACTAAAGGTGCTATATGGACTGGATCGATGAACATAAGTACTCAATTAGTCTAAATGCAAGAGCAACATCACTCAGGGGATCAGGGATTTATGAATTATAAATCATATGATTTGCATGGATTTGTCAGGGCCCCTTCCAACATGATACACAGTAATTACTGGTTCCTTAGTAACAATATTGACTGAATGGAAACAAAGCTTTTGTATTAAGTGTTTTATACAAGTAGCATAACCATTATATATTGCCTTATTTTCCCAACAGTTTCCCAAATTACCAGGCTATGTACTCAGAACTGAGAGAAAACCCTCCTCTCATTCCCACACACCTAACTTCATTGCTAAAATTGTACAGAGATGAGATCAAATTTAAAATGACCAATATAATCTGTTTGCTCAGGGTTTTGTGTCACGAAAAAAACCAAGTCAATTCACTGTTGGCAGTGAGGAAACATCTAAAGGCTCCTTTATGCCCACTCTCAGAACAAGAAACCTGTATTTCCTACCAGTTTCAAAGATTAGGACAACTGGAGACAAAACATACCAACTGCTGTCCTAGTTTTATTATGGCATCATTGCAAAGGTATTTTAGGCAAGAGAACTACCTATTAGTCCTCATACCCTCACAGATTTAAACTGAATCTAAGCAATACAAGAGAACAATGAGAGGATCATGCAATTGCTGAAGAATTACTTCTTGTAATGTCTTGCCCATTGTGTATTTTGAGATACTCTGCCATCCCAGAAAAGAAACCGTCAATAGTACACCAGTGTGGGTTGTAAAGGGACTGTGTGAGGTAGGGAAGAGGAAAGAAAATGCAAACCTACAAAAGCAACATTTTGAGAGGTCTTGGGGCTGTACTAAAGCTACCAGTTAAGTGAGAATGGATTTTAGCACACCACGGAAGCCCCTATTCAGATCCTTGTAGCAAATAAATACATAACAGAAAAGAGAAGAAATTGAAAGAACGGCAAAAGAGCACAATGTTATAGAAATCTTCAGAGACAGAGGATGGCTATAGCTCTAAAAGACCTTTTTTATGCAGAAGCTTTTTAACCATAAAAGCAAGAAAACCCACAAAAGGGAATCATAACAAACTTATGCAGAAAAAGCTTGCAGNCTCACAGATTTAAACTGAATCTAAGCAATACAAGAGAACAATGAGAGGATCATGCAATTGCTGAAGAATTACTTCTTGTAATGTCTTGCCCATTGTGTATTTTGAGATACTCTGAGATCCCAGAAAAGAAACAGTCAATAATAAAGAAGTGTGGATTGTAAAGGGACTGTGTGAGGTAGGGAAGAGGAAAGAAAATGCAAACCTACAAAAGCAACATTTTGAGAGGTCTTGGGGCTGTACTAAAGCTACCAGTTAAGTGAGAATGGATTTTAGCACACCACGGAAGCCCCTATTCAGATCCTTGTAGCAAATAAATACATAACAGAAAAGAGAAGAAATTGAAAGAACGGCAAAAGAGCACAATGTTATAGAAATCTTCAGAGACAGAGGATGGCTATAGCTCTAAAAGACCTTTTCTATGAAGAAGCTTTTTAACTATAAAAGCAAGAAAATCCACAAAAGGGAATCATAATAAACTTAAAAGCAAAATTTTGTGAGAAGATACCAAGATGAATTTTGAGATTACACACTCCTTGTCAGAACTCTAACTGTGAGCAGGTGAGTCAATCTCCAAATCTAATGAATCCTTGGTCTCTTCATTAAGACCATCAGCAAGACAATCAATCAGTGATGACAATTCCTAAAGAGTAGATGCTCAAACACAGAGACTTGGGCTAAATTTGTTTCACAGATAGCCAAAACCAGAGTGGCAACATGCAGCAGGAACAACAGTATAGACCTGAAAGGAAATTCAGAAGAAGGAAGCTCCATTATTTCTCCATCACCAACTGCATGTCTACTCCAACTTCTGGTTATAATTTATTACACACTTTGGCTCATCAAATGCAGAATATCAGGTGCTCCTTCTAAATTACAAAAAAAGCAACCAAAGAACACAGTAAGTGGTGTCCAACTTGAAAGGAAAGATAAGCCAGATTATTTTAACACTCTTCAGGAACTCTTCTTGGTCTACATCTAGGTAACTTTTGCTTCCATTTAAAATGTTTCAAGAACTCAAACTCAAACTTCTGCAATAGACATAAACACTTTTCTCAAAAAAGCCAAAAACAAAAACAAACCTATGAAAACCCCAACAATAAGCATTTGCATTTGAATCACAGTATCATAGAACTGCTTGGGTTGGAAGAAACCCTAAGGGTCATCCAGTTCCAAACTCCCTGCCAAGAGCAGGGACACTTTCCACTAGACCAGGTTGCTCAGGGCCCCATCCAGCCTGGCTTTGACCACTTCCTGGGATGGGGCATCCACAGCTGCTCTGGGCAACCTGTGCCAGTGCCTCAGCACCCTCACAGTGAAGAATTTCCTCTCAATATCTAATCTATATTAGTGTGAAGCCATCTACCCTTGTCCTGTCACTCCACATTCCTGTGGAAAGTCCCCTTTTATCTTTCTTGTAGCCGCTTTTGGTACTGGAATGTTCTGTAAGGTCTCCTTGGACCTTTTCTTTCCCAGGCTGAACAGCCCCAACTCTCTCCGCCTTTCCTCATATGAGAGGTGCTCCAGCCTTCTGATCACCTTCATGGCACTCTGGACTCACTCCACCCAGGCCCACGTTGAAGACCCCAGCTGTGGATGCAGCCCTGCAGGTCAGCTCTCACCAGAGCAGAGCAGAGCAGAGCAGAGCAGAGCAGAGGGGCAGAATCCCCTTCCCCCCCTGCTGCCCACGGGGCTCTGGATGAGCCCAGGACACATTTGGCTTTCTGAGCTGAGTGCTCATGGCTGGGTCATGTCCAGCCTCTCCCCCACCAGCATCCCCAAGTCCTTCTGGGCAGGGCTGCCCTCAATCTGCTCATCCCTCAGCATTGATTTGACTGTCAATCTGAAGATAAAAATGCTGAAATTCTGAAAAGTACTGCAAAACCTTTGGTGGAGTACCTCTAGCAGACTGCAGGGCATCTTGTAATGTAAGAGGCTGCCTGATCTTGCAAATTAAAATCCATTGCATTTCCACTGCATTCAGCTGGTTGTCCAGAATATTAACTAAAATCTCTCATATTTTATATGTAATAGTAAAATGCAAGGTATATTCCACTGACTCGATAAAACATAATTTCAGAAACCAAGTAAGACATTTTCTGAAACAATTCCACACTCTTGTAATCAGTTTTCACAAACTGTGTTCTAAAACACCAAGTTAAACCAGACCACACAATGAGCATACTAGCAGCCACATGTCAATAAACATTTATCTAAAAAATGTTTTGTACAGATCTAGATATATTACTGGCCTGGAACACAATCAAAAATATATAACACACTTTGGAAAATAAAACACTGACCTTGATGATGGCAAAGCAAATGCTGACAATGTTAACAGGCAACTTCTCAGCAGCACTACCAAGTTCCACATTTCATGCAGAGATCCCATACACAAGTGTTTGCCATGTGGCAAATCAGAGTACTGATGCAGTAAGGAAAATTACTTTTTTCATAAATCAGGTTCCTGACCCGATTCCCACATTGCCCATACAACCAAAGCACACAGGAGAAGATTTGATTAGTATTAAGTCAAAGTTGCAACTAAAATATTACTCAGTCAGCTACACTCTGTGTGTACTTCATAGCACTTCACTGAAAATGTGTCTACTTCATTTGTGTAATTGTCTAAGACTAATTAAATCCTGACAAGTGCATTGAGATCTTTGGGAATGTTGCCTACATCACCTATAATTTCTTCAGTGGCACAACCTGTTACAGTTCAACTCTCTCTCCCTCTCTCAGCTGCGTTCACAAAAGCATTTGTGTGGCCACTCTAAACCAAATCACAGTAAGCAGCTGGGATTTATTACAGTTCATTGTTTTTATTCTGTTTTATATAAGTGATCTGTTCACTCTGCAGCATCACAAGCAACTATGTGACTAAAAATAAGGAAAAGAGATGTGCAAGTGAGAGAAAGGAAGGAAAGGATGAGGAAGAATATCAAAAAGACATATCATGTAATCATACTCTAATATTAACAGAGTCTCTGCTTTTTCATGTTATCTTCATTTTTCCCACACACAGACATCCATATTCCATAGTTTCAGGGTACAGACTTCCACAAATGGAAAAAACTGGGAATCCTTAAGGAAAAAAAAAATCTCATGTGCAGGCAGGCTCTTAATGCCTGCCACAGTTACTGCTGCAGTAACAGGAACTGGCCATAACAGAGGCCCAAGGCCACTGAGTACAACTTCTTTGGCATAATATTAATTATGCAGAACACTAATGTAATCCATTAAATCAGAATAGTCTATTTACTTCTTCTAACTCTTCTCCAAGAAAGCATTTTGTTTTATCTGTAAAGGACTTTTTTTTTTTTTTTTTACTAAAAGGACCTTTGCCTTTATCTGTGCTTCACTTTTATCAAAAGGTGCGTGGGGGGGTTTCCCAGGTTTGCTGAAGAGAGAGCAGTGTCATTCTTCTTTGAGTCTTTCAGAAGAAAGAGATGTGAAAAGCAGGCTATGAACTTCATGGACTCAGTTGTAGGGGGCCTTTGTAAAGTTTAAACCTCAGTTGCTTCCAGTGTAGAGGAGAAGGGAACGACAGCAAGGGAAGCCTGTCTTCAGAGATGTTCTATGCTATTTCCCCATATAAACACAACAGCACAAACAGCACAGATCTGTCATTTCTAGATTTTGCATTTTAAAAACTAGTACAAATGCTGTTAGTATGCTCTACAGTAAATAGATTATCTCTTTGTCCCACCCATCAGACACCTCAGCTACAACTCCTTGCCCAGGCCACCCAATTTCTGGGTTTTGTACCAAAAATCCATTGCCACCTAACTAGCATGCAAACAAAAACAGAAGAACAATGCTGATTTCAGATATCACAGAGACTCTTTTCTGCACTGACAAGCTTTGAATTCCTCATTTAAAAAGCAATCCAGAAAAAATGTTGGCTATAAATGTTTCAGTCTCCCTTTATGCATTATAAAGCACTATGTCAGGGAAGACAAGCCCACCTTTAAGGTGTTGCTGTTCCAGATAATGGTGTTATTAAGCTCCAGTTTAAAAACAGTTCTGTTTATGTATGAGTTTATGTAGGCTCTTCTTTGATCTTTATTAACCCCTTGGTAGCTAACCACAGTCTCAGCTTTTTGGAGCATTCTTTGAAGTGCTGGCATTCCAGTGCACACTGATACTTCAAAGAGGGCTCTCTAAAGTACATGATACAGTTCTAATCATGTGTTCTGCAATCACTGTCTTATCCTAGGCTGATCTTAATATGATCAGTCTAAAAAAAAGCTGCACTTTCAAAGACAGTCACCATGAGACACAGTTCCATCCGTGTTGCATTTCTGTCAAGATTAATTATAAATTAACTGAAATGAAAACTACTCTACTTTTTTACCAAAAGTTAACATGAAAACTTTCTTCTGGCTTTCAGCAAAATCAGTTCAGACACGATTTAGACATGGAAGAATGAACGTAGAGCAAATTTGCAGCGGGATGCTTTGGCTTAGTTGCTCATAAATCTTTGCAAATCTCACACATCCTACACCCGACTGCAGTCAACAACATTTGTTTTGCAAATAGTAACTACAGCTCATACAGACCCCATAAACTGCTATCCATACTGAAAACAACAATAATTCCCACAATATACAAAAAAAAGTACACTGCATCTTGCTGGAGGTTTTTTGCTGTTTGTCTGATAATGCAGAATTTTAGTCTGCAGTACTTGGTCACCCCTTCCTTGCCAAAATGGGCAAAGGATTATAAGAATAAATGTTGAAGGATACAATATGACAAAGGAGCCAGCTCAATCTTAATGTCTTTAGCCATTCCTGTTGCTTCTGATGCTTTCACCTTAAGCCCACACATAGGAAGTACCGATTTATTTTCACACTAATTACAGCAATAGTACGTTTTCTGTGAGGAATAATGTAAATTAAAATATCGTGATTAATTCTTTCCAGTAGCCTGGTATTTGACATCATCATCTTTCAGCATTTGTGGATACAATATAGACCAATTTTTGACCAAAAGAAGAAAATCTGGTCAGTTCTGTGATTTTGTCTGTACATTTTTCTGACCCCAAAAGTATTAATTAAAGCTTTTCCCAAAACTCTTAGATTTGACCTGCCATAAACATTTCATATCTTCTAGAAGAAACAGGATGAAATCACACTCCCATATATCTACACTTTAAGAGCTGTGGCTAACCTGTATCTTTTTTTTATAGCACTCTTAACAGCTGGATACTTTTCTTGCTTCCATAAAAATGTAATAGTGCACCCCTCTGATCCAATAAATACTTTTTTGCTCTATGTTCTACAGGAAGTCAATTCTTTTCTCTCTCTTTTGTATATATTTTTTTTTGAGTCCTCTGCCAAAATGGTCTAAAGTAATTCGGGGGGGTTATTTGAAAAAACAAAAAAATTTTTTTGAGTTTTTGGTGGGTTTTTTGTTTTGTGGTTGGTTGTTTTTTTTTTGCTTATAGGTTGTTCAGTTTGGTTTTGTTTGGGTCTTTTGAAGTTAAAATTACTATCTACTAACCAAATTAACTCAGCAATTCCACAACCACCATAGAGAGGAACAACAAAGATGGAACTTTTTTTTAAAACATAGAATAATAAAGAGAAGATAAACCTCTCTGAGGTCTCTAAATATCAAAAATACATTAGTTTTGTCTTTTTATTGTTGACAGAATTTGAGCACATCTGGGGACACAAGGAAATCCCCCCTTCAACCTCTTGCTTAATCATGAATGAATTTGAACATCCTTGTACCCCTGTTTGAAATCATGGAAGGGGGAGCAGGTAACTCTCTAAGGTTCGCAGCACACTTGGCTGCTGTTAAACAGCATTTTGGGAAAGGAATTCTCAATTCAGATTGCAAGTTAGGATACTTAAGCCTTAAGAGACACCCAACTTCAGTATCACCCACATTTCTTCTACTCTCTGATACAATTAAAATCAAAGCTTTAAAAAAAAAAATCCCAGTCAAAATAAAAAAAAATTAAAAATCAAGAATGATCTGATTTAAAGGTTAACACTTCTGTCCAAGATTTAACTCAGGATTCTCTGCAAAATCTGGGAAATGACTTCATTGTGTGATGATTGCAGGAACACATGTAAGAGAGAATTGAAGCAACTGCAAACATTGTACTGTGCTCTGAGACAGGAAATAATAAGCACAAGGCAGCAAGACCACTGAGAAGCACATGGAGCAAGACTCCTGTTTCCATATTAGCCCAGCATCCTCAGGAAACAGCAGCAGGACTCAACTCCCTCTAAAAAGGCTTAACTAATTAAATTAATTTCTCCCTTGAAAGCCTTGCAAACTATCTCTAAAAAAACCCACAGCACTGAATTATGATGAAGCATCATTTCCTGGACCACACAGAGAATTCTGTATTTACTCACGGTTTAAATAAAGGAAATGGCATCCTGCAAACACACCTTCTCTTCTGGTATATGTGATAACAAAGCAGGAGACAAAAAGTTGGTAATTCATAGGCACTGCAGGGAGAGGCAAGTTCAAAACTCTTATTTGACAGGATCTTATCAAAACTATTTAAGCTACTGAACTGCCTCTTGAGATCCACTGGTGCCCCAAGGGCCAGGAAGGCTGTGAAGCCCTCAAGACATTTACAAAATAGAAGTGGAGAAGCCATCCTTATCCACAGTACAAAACCTACCAAAAGACCACCTGCAGTAAAGAATGAGCAGTGTTAGAATGCTAAACCACCCAAGGTTCCTTTGACAGAGTAATCCAAGCCCAGGTTAAAACCCTGTACACTGACACATCAGAAGCTGCTCACTGAGAAGGTGCAACTTCTTTTCCACAGGTACCCCAAGAGAGGAATATAGCAACAGAAAACTTGGTAACAAACACTTGAGTAACAAATACAAGAGATGCTGTAATATTCTTTCCTCCACATATTCCTACTTTGTCCTCAAGACTAGTACTAAATGTTAAATCCAACATTATAAAACATTGATAAAAGGACTAGAAAACGAAAGCTTAAAAAGCAACAAACCAGGAAATGTTTCCTGTTTAATTTCAGTGATTTAAGCACCCGCATAACACCCACAACTCATTTCCCTCTGTGCTAGCATCCATAGAGACACATGTTTAAAATAATGAATTTCTTCTTCAGGGCAGTTATTACCCCTCTTGACAAGGCTTCCAGCTTCTCTCTCTTCATCTAGCTACTCCTTTATTTGTTTTTAAGACAAATTCACCAAAAAAATCCCCAACCAAACAACACACAAAACCGACCAAAACAGTAGGAAAACCAACGCACCTCTTTATGTTGTTTCCTAACATTGAAACAACTTTCTCAGCATTAAGCTGTTCTTCTCAACACAGCAATCCCATCACAGAGGAAATGAAATGGAAACAACACTGTCACTCTTAATGGGAAACAACTTAGCACCACCAGAAAATTCCCCATCACAGAGGAGAACCAGGGGCTCCAGAGTAACTCACCCGGGGCTGCAGGAAAACCCCATCACTGCAGTGGTGCCACCAACCACTCAAAGGGCTCCTTGTCCCTGCAGAAGGGGACCATGAATGCACCAGAGCACAGAAAGAGCTCAGGAATGTCTGTACCTTTCTCATCAAAGGTTTACCTGAAATTCTGCATCCCAAAATGTCAGTGATGGCTTAAGAAAGAGCAAGGTCGATCCAATCATGTACAACTTCTCCCCAAACACTCTGCCAGTTTCCAACTATTTTCAGCTCAGGGGATTTCCTGAGTCTAATGTGGTTTGTCTATTTATATTCCTCCTTCTTCCTCCTAATGTATTTCTCTTCCAACTACTCATCCACAGCGACTTCAAATAAATCCAAGTATCAGTGCCCTCAATCCCCAAGCTTGGGAAGAATTACTGCAGTGAAAATCAACAAGGTGGAACTGTGCACATTTCTGGGAATGTTCTAACATGGCCCTTCAGCACTCAGCTAAAGAGCTCTCCGGGAATCTTCATTTTTGGACTAAAGAATTCCACCTGTGTGTCTGCAAATCAAGTACCTGTGTAGTATGTGATACTAGTAATGTTCACAAAAAACTATAGTTGGGACACTGGAAAGAAAAATCCTTTAGGTACTACAGAAATTCCTAAGAAAACTAGAAACTTCCTGCTTAAAATCTGGAATGCAAATGTGAGAACATAACAGCTCTCTGTAATAACCATACAATTCTCCACATTTTTTGCTGGAGATGTTAATTCTTGTTTTATGTAAATTCTTCAGAGAAGATTATTTAAGACTACACCACTCTTAAATTATGGTGCAGATATTTATAAGCATAATTTAAGTATACTGCACCATAATGCACATTTTCTTCCTTGAACATAATCTCCCTCCTGCATATATAAACTGTATCTGTAATTATCTCTAGTTACACCTTTTTCCATTATTCAGCTCTAGAAATAACCATGTATTGTCCCTGCTAAACTAAGCTAATGTATTTTTTTAGTAGTCAATGATGAAAAAATGAAAGAACTCAAACATTTTGATACAGTTTGTAACACAACTTTTTCAAGAAACCTTGTTTACCAAGTATATTAAATGAATCACAGAAAACACCCATAAAGAGAAGTCATGGTAACAGACTTGAAAAGCATGGGTTTTTTGCAAATAGCTTCTCTCCTGGCAGAAGAGTCAATTCAGACTGACACTCAAAATCAAAAAATAACTGTTTCATTTCATCATAAAAAATTCAATGTTTTCACTTTCCTTTTCAGAATAAAAAGCCTATATAGTTTGTAAGAGATTTTAAGGATAAGATAAAACGAAATGTTTTCCATTGCCATAAAAACACTAATGTTTTCATGAACAGAACCCTAGAAAGGATAAAAAACATTCATTTACACACAAAACACTTCAGGTTTTTTTAAGTGACTTAAGAATTTTAATTTGGATTGTCTCAAGTAAGGAATATACACACAGCTACTTGTACTACGGTTTGCAACTAAAAATTAAAGATACAGAAATGCAAACAATGGCAGAAGAACTCAAATAAAACCTGATCTTCTGCTACAACTTCTCAAGGTCACAGGATTCATTTTCAGTATCATGCATCATTAAAATTTACTTTGTTGTACCAGTCACTAAGAGGGATAGAGAATATGGTTTTCACAAAAGGCATGGCTTTCATCTAGACTTTCACCCTCTTTATAGGGAATAACTTTGCTTAACTTTGGAAATGAAATACATGTGTGAAGCTATATGGGCAAGCAGCAAATCACAGCAATAGCTACAGATTACTAACCAAACCATATGATAGAAGTAACCAATCTTCAATACTAATCGCTGCAAGATGGTATTTTCCCCAAAAATTTCCCATGAGGGAAGGGGGCAGTGAGGAGACCAGAGACAGACTTGCAACCATCACAAAGATTACAGCACAATGCACAGGACTGGGAGGAGAAATCTTAATTTCTCTTTACTATATTTTAATAATTGGTAATAAAATTTGTAAAGTCAAAGTCAGCTATGTTAAGAGAACTTCAGCTCATTTTTCACATAGAAGCTGCTGTCCAAAGTATTTCCTTGGTTGTTTCTGTACAAAGCTGCCAAGCATGGCCCTACTAAAGGCTTTGGGAGTCCACAGTCTGTATACAACCAGTAGGTGTTTGCTGATGGCCAAACATCTTTGAAGATGCTGCCCATCCTTCTCTGGATTGTGCCTCTCAGGCTGCCCCCATCACACCCAGACCTCACGTGCATCAAACCCACCCAAAAGAGTCTTGGGTTCTGTCTGTGACAAACAGGCACTGATCCCAAAGACCAACAAAGAACAATTCCTCTCATCCAGAATTCATCCACTAAAAAGAAACAGCAACAACAATAATAATAAGAAAAAAAAATCTCTCAGGAATATTCTCTCTCTCTAAAAAAATTCTCTGAAGTGGCTAATCCAGAAAGATCGAGACATTGAGACAAAGAAAGTTGTCTTTCATGGGAGTGCTATCCCCCCAACAACATAAGCAGCACAAAGAAGGAAACTATTTCACCAGATACAGGAGAGACAAAGAGCCTAGGAGGCACCAAAGAAAGCATCTTGATGTGGAAGTCATGGAAGATAAACATGTGAGAGAGGAGAGATTATGCTGGGGATCAAACAGAGAGAAAAGCAGAGTTGGGAATCAGCTGGACAAGAGTCAGAGTAGAGGAAGGGGGGCAAAACCCACGTCTGGCTGGACAAAAACCTGGGAGAAGTAACAGAAGGTCAGAAAAGCAATCTGATGAAGAATTAACAAGGACAGAAAATGCAGTCAGACAAGAGCAGAAAGCTGAAGGGGAGGAATATTTCTTCCATAATGTCTGTATTAAGACAATGTGATATAAGTGATTCTGTTTCTATTGCTCCCTGAAAATTGGACCTCATAATCTTAATCCTGTCCTACAATATCAGTCTGGTGCTCCTTTGTTATTCTGCAGAAGAGAAGGGTTGAATAGTGTGTGTATGTGAATACTGAACACAGCGTTTCCACTCCCAAAATTCTCCTGCCATGAAGCGATCTTGCAGCTGCTCCTTAAAACAGCAAAGCTCTCTATCCTAAGAGTCATGTCTCACCTACCTTACCAATAAAAAAATATTTAAAATAAACACACCATCACTCAGCTAAAATCACACCTTAGCATCTTCAGCAGCAGTAGCAAAAAAACCCAATAAATTAATAAAAAATGCTTATTAATGATGTCACTGCGAGGTTCTTTAAGCAAGGACAGGTAACACTGCTTATGCTGCCTTTTAATGTTTGGATCAGGAGCCTCTAATCTGACACACACTACAGTACAGCAAAGTTAGATGGTGTTTTTAGGAGCACAATGCAGAAACACAAAAAAACCCAAACCAACCTAACATAAAAACCCTTTAAAATGAGTTATGAGGGCCACAAAGCACATTGGTGTGGATATTGGATAAAACTGCAGGCCCTGGTTCACAGTTTTGATATGGCCTTTCTTTCATCTGTCCTTAAAATGACAATCCCTCAAATGTTTATTTCAAAGGGTGCATCAAGGACTAGTAAACATTCAGGTTGAATCCTGCAGTTTTCTTATTCTTTAAAAGTTGAAGAACAAAAAATATTTGCCTTCCTAGGGTACACAGGGTGCTCATGCAGGTTATTCGGTGCGCTCGTAATTTTGAAAATATTTTTTCAGTAATCAAATTTCAACACAGCTATTTAGAACCAGAGAACATTACAGATGTATAACATACCCCACAAATAATAAAGGCATAAAACAAATCCAGTGATTAACTCTTTGAGGCTTCAGTGTTTTCTTTTTTTTTTGTCTGTTTATATATACATAAAAATTCTACATTCATTTATTTAAAAAGAAAAAGTATTCTTGCATTGCAAGCATTAGTGTACAGTGTAAGAGTGTTTCCCTCCCTTTAATGCACTGTTACCCACAGCCATATGCTTTGTGTTTCTAAGTATCATTAATAAGGAAGTTGCCCTAAAGCCCATTCAAGTAACGGGTCAATATTCCTAGATCTGACACACAAAAGGACTTCTAAAACCAAGCTTGTCAATTTTTTTTTGTTTATTTTATATCTATTTTTGCTCTTGTTCACCCTCCTTTGAAGTTAGTCTTCAAAGCTTCAATATCAATAGGAATGCAGCATTAAGGATTTTACGACACTGTGCTACTTAAACTTTTATTGTTTTGTTGCAAAATCATAATCAGAAGGATTAGGCTCTTATATTTGGCTTTTTATTTCTCTTTATTTTTTTGTAATTTACTCTTTTTTTTTTTAAATTCCAATTCCAGCATGCCATAAATCTGTCGCATGCCCCTTTCAGTCCTCCCACATTGACAAAATAATGCAGTTTACACTTAAACATGCTCAAGAAAAAAAATTAACATTCTTTATCATTTTCTAGCAGAGACAGTTAATACTCTCAGGCTACATTAATAGAATCTTTCTGCCATTGTAGAAAGTTTGATAGCACTCTTATTTCAATGTCTGAATTTTTCTCCTTTTTTTGACAAAGACAAATGATTGCCATCAATCAAGATCCAATCGGGTATACACAGAGTCAAGCAAATGCATCACTCTTTACTGGTTTTCCTGCTATTTGTGCAGGCTTTGCTTCATATTATTTTATAGAATGATCAAAAAAGCAGTCGTAAGATAGATCATTCACACCCACTGTAAAATTAACTTTCATGAATAATGAGAGTTTTAAACCTCAGATAACGTATATGTTATACAGAAGATATTGCTGGAGTTCATTTCTGGCTGGAGATTATGTAAATGATACTATATGACCTTTATCATTACAAACAGGACATGCAAAACACATATTATTTCATACATCATTCTAAAGTAAGTCAGAACCTAAAGGAGAATCTGTCATTTATAATGTTCACGGTGAAGTGCTAAGGTTACAAGAAAATGATATGAAGTACCTGTGATGGTTTTGACTACTCCTCCTCTGAACCTGTTACTTATGTGCTCTGAGCATACCAGAAAATAACAAAAATGAAGCTTACCCCCTTTGTTTCTTATAAAGAAAATCAGTCTTTTGTTTCTTGATAAAATCATTTATCTCAAGACTAAACTGTGTAAATAATAACCACTTAAGTCAATCAAAGTCAATGACGTTGAATTAATACTAATGTACACAGCTATATTTATATAATGAATGAATAAGTAGCTCAAATTTTTAACCCAAAATAATATTTTAAATCACTTTCCTTATGCTATTTCCCTATTACTGAACAATAAGCTGAGCAAAGTCAAACTGCTTAAAGATTTCCTAAAGATAAAAGGCACCATTCACCATGAAGGCTGGACAGTTGATACACATATGGAATCAATGACAAACTCTAGGAAAGATCTAGCAAACCAAGAAACCCTCAGACTGCATTGCTCCAGACTTCTCTTTTCTGCCCCAATGAGGAACAAAAAGAGTATGAAATGTGGTTTAAATTTTGAGGCTTACACAGCTTTAAAGTATGTAGAGGTCTTTATCGAAAATATCTAAGGAAATCTATTTATACAAAATTATATGTAATTATTTATATTTATATAAATTTAAATCTCAAATAGCCATCAAAGAAACTCCTATTGCCAAAACATCAAGTCTTTGATATCAGCAAGCAATAAAGTAAAAAAATTCAGTTAAACTGACTCATATTATGCTTGTGTCAGGAAGAATAATATGCCACAGAGTTTACCAGTCCTAAATTACCAGTA
>VZTB01013653.1:23546-42251 GCA_013397245.1 Thryothorus ludovicianus | reverse complement strand
ATTCCCAGTATCCTTCTCACTTTCAAACCTTTTGTCTACCATTTCTTTCATCTAATCCTAACTGAGTCCCATCCTTCTGACAGAGAGGCTCTGTAGCTTCTGCTGATTTGCTGGACCACAGCACAGCTTCAGACACTATCACATACCACTCTTTACACAACAACCAGAGATTAAGGCTCACCCCCGATTTATTTCACACTCTGGTAGAGCTTCCCCCGTGGAAGTACACTTGGAACATTCATCCTTCAACCTCCTCAGTTTACAGACAGTGTAAAATAATAGAAATTAGCTATGAGCTACAAAATCACAGGTATTTTAATTTTGTAGGAATCACCACCAAAAAAAAAAAAAAATCAGCTTTACAGAAGAAGATAAGCTTCTGGTTGAATGAGTTATTATAGAGCACTTGCTGCCTGTACAAGGGAGCAGTTGCCTGCAGCCATCCTGAAATCTGCATGTTGCATTTTTTAAAACAAATCACCAAAGCAATTTTCTTCCCAAGGGCCAATGCAGGGCAGACAATTCTGTGTGACACTCAGAATTTCAGAGCTGCAGCTGATCTTCTGTGGCCCTTCTACCACACACTTTGAAAGGCCAACATCTTTACTGGGACCCCCTGAGAATCACTGAGAAATTCTGTCCTAAAGGACCTCCCAATAGTACCACCAACACATATACACAGCCACAATGCAATGCAGCAAAAACTATACAAAAAAACTATTAAAAAAAAATACGTCAAAGTACTCTGAAGCCTTATCACATGAAAACTCACAGCTGCACCTTCAGGCTGATACATACAATTTATACCTTCATAACTAGAACAATTTTGGGATTCATATTTATTATTTATATTTCCAAATGTAGATAGTCATCTTTCTCTCTTTCCTTCATTGAATATAAGTTGGATATAAGTATCCCTCATTGCACCTTTTTCTGAAGCCATTGCTTTCATCAGCTGCAGCTCTTGCTTCTAGAGCTCTCTGTTATTTTCATACCCCATTCCTCTCCTATCAAAGCTTTTTCACCATCTTCATGTCCTTTTCCACCAAGAAGGGAATGCTTTCATACACTTGTTCCTACTTTCCTTGCCATTTCTTTTCAAGCTCTAAAATTGCACTGTGAAGCTGAATAGCCAAGGCAAGGAGGTGTAGAAATTTGGTATTTATGTTGTCATTGACTACTTTTCCGTAGGTTTTCATAGGTCATTTGATGACAACACATGGGCTCATCATCCACCAGAAGTCCCATGTCCCACTCCTTTACCCTTCTCCAGCTTCCTAATTACCTCAGAAATATTACTTTTCTAATTAGATATGGCTGTCACACTTCTCCATAAAGCAACTTCAGCCATTCTGCCAGAGCTGCACTTGAACTCTCTTGACAACATCATTTACCTTGACCACAGCACCCAAAGAACAAACCCAAGCAAAGAACAGAAAGCTCTCTTCAGTGCTAAAAAGTAGGGTCAAATTACAGAGCAAATAGTGAGAACTGCATTACATAGTGTAATATATTTTAATTCAAACTCTGAGAAACCAACAACCTGTTTATGTCTTCCTTCTCCATGTTCTGAATCTGTAAGTGTCTTCAATGCAAAAAGCACTAACCAAAATTGGGTATTTTCCCTTCATTTCTCACATGCAATTCCAAGAAACTGTCTTGTTTGCATGAGCTGGAACAAATGCAAATATCCCTTCAATGATGGAGATATGAATAATTTTCTAATACATTCATCTGAAAAAAAAAGAAACTAAAACAAGAGATGGTATGCAAAAGACAAAGTAGTATAAGTAAAGAAGGCATTCCATTTTAGTTTTGAGTTGTTTCTTATTTCTTAACAATTTTTTCATATTTTTCTTTTCACTAGCATCCTAAATCATCAGTGGCCTCAGATGATTTCTTAAAATATGAAATGCCTCTTAATTAAACATATATTTAAGAATGTGTCATTAGGTAATTTACTGAATAGAAGTTGTGCAGCATTTACTTAGCCTCTATTATAAACTCAGTACAATAGGAAATAAACTAAAGAATTATTTTTGTGTTTTGTCTTTAAGTTGTATCAAAATGTAACAAAAATGGACCTTCTCCTCAGCCTGAGCTGATATAGGGATCCAATATTCCAGTGTAAGATAAAAAAAGTCAGATTTAAAAGTATAGTTATCTGAAACAAAATTGGCCACACAGTAGGAAACAAATTAATGATGTCATGTCATGACAGTATGCTCCAGCCAATTTACTACTTGTTTCTCTTTGAAGGCTTGCCTTCTGCTGTTTAAAGAAGAAAAGTTTGTACTGTCACCAGTTCTGTTGAAAGAAAGAAACCAACTTGCAAAGCCTAGATTTTTACACCAAAAAAATCCCCCACAAAAATAATTTACATAGTAAATTATAACACACTTGCAGGAGCAACTGAGGGCAAAAGTCACCAAGGTAAGGGAGAGAGGCCCGGGAGTTCAATGTCTGCCTTGTTCTTTGACTCAGCTCTTAGATTGATGTCTAACAGCACATTCTACATACAGTAAAAACAGCAGTTTATACTTCTCAGTGCTTGCTTGCTTCCTTGTTTATATATTTCAGATTTTTGACCAAACACAAGACATGTAATGACTTAATCCCGAAAGCACTTCTCAAATGGTACTATGTGTATATCTTGTAATTGAATCAATAAATTTTCATGGCCCAGTGTTTACCTTTTGCTGCAGAATGAACTGTAGTACAAGAACTGGTTACAGCCATTATGCTGCTAATGTGGCAAATACTGTGGAGTCAGTTTGAGTAAACTCTACAAGGTTACAAGGTCAAAATAAAAGACTGCATAATTTATCAGATCAGGCAAATCATTTTGAAAGTACAGAGTTAAGTGCGGCATTAGCCCGAGATTACCGTCTGTCACGAATAAAGGCTGGAATCCCTGTTTATTCAGTCATACTATAGATGGCATGTCCTGTATAAACCTCATTCATTTAAAGAAACCCTGACACTGTCACTATTTAAAACAGCAGCACATAAGTAATACATGTTGTTCTCTCAGGATTACCATCCCAAACCATCTAGCACTGTTGATCTTTCAAAATAACAAGTCCTAGATTGCTAAGAAACAACCTCAAGCAATATGACTGATTGCAGTCTTTTGCTCCCACAACCTTTTGTGACAAACTCAGTCACAGAAACCCAAAATTATAATATTTTTTAATACAAGCTTACCAAAATATGCTGCTGCTATCTTTACATGCCATACAAACAAGCAAAAAACTAAAGAAGCCAGCATGAAACTCACCTAAACCCCATGATATTTGACTTCTTTTGCCAAATTTTACCACCAGTCTCAGTTTCAGACCACTTCTAGTTTTGCCCTCAGCATTCTAACATTCGTGTCTTCCTACTGCTGTTCACCAGTTAAAAATTCAGCATAATTTTATCAAGAATAGCTATATGTGAAACAGAAAATTTAAACAGCAAGATAAATTCAATTAAACTCTGAGCCTAGATCCTGGGAGAGCACAGAGACTACACTGTTTTCAGCTGTTGGGGTTGTTTCCATAGCTGGTGGTTAGTTGAAGGTATGCAAATAGGAGGTCAGTGGCACTTGAACTACTATTTCATCCTCAAATTTTTTAGAAAGGAAATCTATAGAGAATGTTTAAACATTTGCAGGTTAAAAGGTGGAAATGGAAGGAAAAACGTGTTTGGGCATGAGAATAGAAAAGTGTTGCTAAAAATAAGTAGCAATGCTAGGGAGACTGTCGTGACAACTCCGTAACTACAGGGAGAACTATAAATCAGCCTCTATTCCACAGTCAAAGCAGCTTGTATTCACCTAGGAAGAGAAAATTCTAGAGAATTGATACTGTGCAAAGGCATCCCCTCCATGGAGCAGCAGAAGCCCACACACCACTCAATCCCCCACTCTCCTGAATGCAGCACTCAGCTCCTGAAGAAATTCTCTTTTGGGGAACACTGCTTACACGAGCAAAGGAGCCACTCTGGCCTAAGAAAGGTACTCCTCATGTTTTGGTTGTACTCAATCTTTTATCCTGATTGTCTGTTCATGGTTTGATCAATCCTTCACATGTGTGGGTAACGAGAGAATTATCTGCCAAAATTCAATATTATCAAATTATTGAAAATTACTGAATTCCAAACAACGTTGAAACAATGTTATTGTTGCTTTCAATAACAAAAAGACTTTTCCTCAAATGGACTCATCTCTACAGTCCAGAGCACCCGACTGTGTTTATAATTTCCTTTGAAAAAACCCAGTAGGAAAACACAGCTGAAAATGGCACCAGTGAGCAAATTCCTATAGCACAAAGATAATGCAATACCATTATCAAAAATACCAAAAATATCATGCTTGCATTTATTCCCCAAAGTTCTCCTCCTCTAATTATGCATGTGCAAATCATATTTTTCAAGAGAAAATAGGAGGTGCCAGAAAAAAAATAAATGATGGCTACTTGCATAGAAAGATTTTACAAGGTGTAATAAACTGTTGCTTTTATGAGAACTTACCAGAAAAATCAGGGAAGAAAGAAACCTTGTTTATTATATTACAATAGAGGAAAAAATAATTTCAAAAATATAGAAAACGTACATATTAAATGAGTGTATTTGGTGATTTTACCATACAGAACCATGTCATCTCTATCATCTCAGATACTCTCAATCACAGTTTTCTACTTGTTGAGAGAATAATGATTAATTGCCCAAGAAAGTTGAACAAATAAAAAAGGAAAGGGAATACTAAAAATAGGAGAAGATAAGAAGTAAAAGAAGAAATTAATCAAAGAATGACATAGTATCACAGAGTTTGAAGAATGACCAGTCCCAGAAAGTTTCCCTGTACCTCTTCAAGTGCTCTAATACAAACTGTGGGAGGAAAAAGACATTGAGGGAATATGACGAAAATGTGGTGTTGGCAAACGATTCATAGCTACAGCAGACAGATGTATCAGAAGACTAAGAAATAACCAAGTTCAAAAGAAACCCAATGGGATTAAGGATATGGGTCAAAGAGGGAAAGAGGGATTAAAGAAGAAACATGCCAGAAAGAAAACATTTACAGTGAGCAGCCACAGAAGCAAGGAAAGAGAACATGCCCCTGAGCCACATCGCTTAGCTGCCTGAAAAGAAAACCAGCTTCATTCGTCTGGGATTTCCTCTCATCAGATAAAAGTGACAGTAGCAGTGCAATCTGATTTCTGTGCATAAAGGCACTCCAAAGATAACCATGCAAAGGAGAAACATCTGCTCAGCATGCAGCAGACCACCTCTGCTCTGGCAGGGGAAAGGGACGATGGGCAAAGGACAAGAACATCAGCAACAGCTGCGCTCAGGGCAGACTGGAGAGGCTCAATTATCTCTCCTCTAATCACTGTCTCACCCCTGCTAACAGGGACTGGGACGGGCAGGGCCTGCAGGTAAGAGGTTACACACAGGCAACGCTGCTGAGGCCATCATTTAATAGTTTGGAAAAACATTGCAGTGGTCGTGGCACAGCCCACGTAGGGATGGAGCACGGAGATCTGGTGAAGAGAAATTAAGTGTGAATCCTGCTCTTCCACCAGACTGTTCACAAGTAATAAAAAAAAAAACCCTCAGGGCAAGGAGGGGAGACAATATTTGAGATTTGCCAGAAATACAAGCTTTCAGGTCAGTTTGTGATGAGTTCAAAAGAATACTGACAAGTTCCAAACATTTTGAATAAAAAGCTTGAAATAAGAACAAACATAAAAACATCCTTTGATTATTACTGTATAACATTTTTTTAAATTTTATTCATTTACTTTTAAGTTATATTTATTCATTCCTCTCAAGACCAATACAAAACACAGAAATAATTCCATTGAGCAATTCATCCCTAAGCATGACTCTTTTTCAGGTTTTCTTTCATAAATAAGGAAGAACAATTGAACAAAGCAGAAAAGGAAAAAAAAACAGTTAATGCTTTTAAAATGTACATACAACACAGCTGCATGAACTGTGTACTCAAAGTGGGCCTCATTTGTTCTCTGATCTATTTTAATTTCATTTGCAATCATTTGTTTGGGATGCAAAATAGATCTTTGTATTTTGCCCACTGTCACCACAAGGTAACTGGAATGCTGAATGAGTAACTGGAAAGAATTTTCTTGCAACCACTCATTACTTAAAATTGGCAGAAACCAAAGTAAATTTTTTTATTATTATTTTTAAAATTCCAGAAATTTCTAGAATGGAGTCAGATCTTTTTTAAAATTACCACTTCTTGCAAAAAAAAAAAATAGTTTAAAAAAAATCTGTTTAAAATTGTGAAATCAATCCTCCTTGACAAGCTAGCAGAAAAAAATAAAAACTATTTCAAAATCAAAAGAAACACTCCATTCCAGAAGTACAAAAAACTGTATGCCTAACTACATCAGCAAGATGCTTCTTATTTTGTCTTTTGCACCAAACCCCCCCCTCCCCACACACAACCTGTAGAAATGTCTTTGCTACATTCACTGAGGCTTGTGGTTGATCTTTCAAGGCTGTGATGATATCAATGATCAAATGATTGTCTTTTGGAATAAACTCTGTACTGCTAAAGTAATGCTTTGAAGTAACCATAATATAATTGTAATGCATTTAAATCAATTCCAATTTCTCCATAAAATATTCTGAACACCTTGCAGAGCTACCAGACTGACTTACTTCAACTAATATCAAATTTTCTAGTGTTTTTCCTAAGGAGAAAATAGCATGAAATAGGTCAGAATAAATCCCACACTGGAAATATTTTAAGACAAAGGACCACCTCTTCCACTGACCTGAATGGACAAATAAAGGGGAACAGAAGGAAACTGGAAAGAAAGTAAATTCAGCACTGGTAAGAAAGACTCAGCATTTCTCCTTCCAAGTTTTTCTTTTTTCTCTTTTTCTTTTAATCCTTCACACAAGTCTCACCCACATAGATACCTGATCTAGCTTTACAAGGCAAAATAAGACACACACATGCAGGAATGTTCCTTCCATCTCAAACCTTTGTTGTCCTAATAGAACACTCTAGCGAAGCTAACAGACATTCTGCTGTATGGGACAAAAACTAAAAGGTAGGAAATGCTAACACATCTGTACCACGGGAGGGAAAGCTATCTGATTTCACTTGATTGTAGTTTTTACTCTAAAATACAATTTTGCCATTGTCCAATCAAACTACATATATACACACTACACAAGCAATTGATTCATACAACAGAAAAATTATATATAATTTTTCTGGAAGCCCAGTGCTAGAATTTCACACATCTCTGTCATCAGCCTTTTTACTCTTCTCCAACACACAGTGATGCAGTCCAACACACTGACAGCCATCACATACTGAGCCACCTCAGTCCTTCGTCTGAAATTCTTGATACTGTGCACAAAGTAACCTTTTTTAACAATTTACTGTACTTTTCTCCTTGTATAATCAATTTTCCATAACCTCTTTAAACATTTCACATGAAACCTCAGGAGGTGGCTGCTGCCCCACCTACTGCTAATGAATTCAGGTGCTATTAGAACTGCCAACCTTGTAATGGACTATCACTTTTTTCCTTCAGGAACATTAGAACCATAATCTCTCTCCCTCTTTTTGCCTTACACCAAACAAACAGCTGCCTTAATTAGTCCAATTTTACACCTTTACCCTTTGTTTCATAACACGCACAACTTCTACTAATACATTTTTATCCAAAACACCTTACTAAATCAGGATTGATTGACAATATTACACACTCCTCCTGCTATTCAAACCATTTCAGACATGGAAGACAAAGAAGTATTTATTTTGTGTACCCCAGACATGAAAGAGGGTGTGGACAGCCCAGCTTTTCAGCACCACATCCAGAAACGTGTCAGAAATGGAACTTTCCTGGGCAGATGCTAATTTGCTAAATACCTTCCCCAACACTTGGTGCTGTTGAAACAGAATGATCTTCGTTACCAGAGAAGGATGCAAATTTTACAGTCAGTGCTACTATTACTGTGACAACTGAGTCTGCTCTAGCCCATTGGAAGTCAGAGGGAAAATAGTGTACATCCAGGATCAGTAAATCTGACCGACCAAAGGTATAATCATTTCCAAATGACTAAAATTGAAAGAAAATCTTAAGGAAAAAAAAAATTTATCTATTATTACTATGCCTAAATAGGATTATTCAACCCTCCTGAGATAAAATTATGTATTGAGTGAGTGTCTAAATACTAAGAAAATTTGTGAGAAGAGAAATGCAAATGGTTTCCTAATTATCTACAGCCTATTAACATGCCATCCTGATTACTAGCAATTAAAATCTCCTTAAATTTTATGACAAAAGTTCATTGAAACGTTGAAAATTATATGCTAATTATTGCACTGTAATGCACATGCATAGTGTGTATTCTGACTACAGACACAATAAATAAGAGAATATTGTGCACAGTGTAACTTGAAGCTCAACTTAAAAATGCAACATGCTGATTTCATATTGCAAAAATTCTCAAAACACTCATTAAGCCATATTAAAGAGTCCTATAAGAAATAGCAGTTGTCAGTGTTATCCTATTGCAAGGTTATCAGAATATGCTAAACAGTATAACAAAGTCTAAATAAAGAAATTATTATTTAGATCATAAATAATTTTGCCTGTGTCTATGCTACAAAAAATTATCTGCTTACTCAAACATCTTTTGGGGAGTATTTTGGAATAAATATTCCTTCCTCCTTGAAGAAAATATGTTTTCAGTTTCTCCACAGGAATCAAAGATGGTTTGACATCTATGAATCTACATTTTAAATTAGTACCTCTGTAATTCTTTAGTCTACATCCTGAACAGACACTGTATAAGTGATTACACCAGACTGCCATCCCAGAATAAGACACTGATAGCTGAGACCTTCAACATCAGTGATCTGCCTCATCTTGCCTCCTGAAATATCACTGAGATCGTGTGTTTGCTGGTCCTCATAGCCCTAAAAAATAAGATAATATCTTATTTTTATATATATAATCATAATTCATTAGGAAGAACTATCTCTTGGTGTTCTGCTGAATGGGACCCACCTTTCTCCCATTGTGTCTCACTGCCTCAATTTCTGTAGTACTGGTTATTGTATTTTGAAACAATATTTTGGAACTAATCTTATGGATGAAAAAGTTCTCCCTTATGCATTTAGGTAAAAAACTTTAAAGAGACCTATTGAGGATGAGTTTCAAAAGAGAAGAAACACTACTCTAGCAACATCTCTTTGTTCTTTTATGACAATCCATTTTCCTTTCAACGCTTCAGATCATTTTTAGATGCTTAAACAGTCTAGACATTAGGGGTGTTGAATAAAGCAAGCAGCCACACCTGTCATTATTAGCATATTTGAAAATCTTAAGGCTACCCAACTCGCTCTTAAAATTGCTGGGTTTATTCCCTTAGAGAAGGCCCTTAGACAACCTGGAGTACACAAAGACAGAGAACCTCCTGGAGGGGGACACAACACAAGAGAAGGGATTAGAGATAGGGAGGACAGGAGCTGAAAGAAGAGTCTGAAATAAATTGCTGTTTATCTGCACATATTTGCATGCACACTGCTAGTGAAATCTAATTTGGCGAGCAGAAGGTGGGATATTTAATTTTAGGTTTGCATTTTTCTACAGGTGGCTCAAAAATATGGCAAATATGCACAAAACTAGAGCAGATTACACTAAATCCCAGAACAGAGTTCATGGAAAAGGGCTCAATCAGTAACTTAATAGAAGCCAGAAAATCCTTCTCCAAAAAGCATTGTTTAATGAAAAAAAAAAAAAATTATCAAAGCACTAAACTGCAGCATAAAGTCAGGTATTTGAAATCCATTTGCAACTACCCTTAAAAAACTCCTAGCTAATATGCTGGAGTTTGAGATGCAAGTCATATATTTGAGATTAGAATGAGGTTGTAGGTCACAAAGCTGTCTCAGCACAGGGTTCAAATATAAACATACATAAACTGGCTTCCATGCCAGACTGGAGAGATTTAGTACCTTGACATGTTCTGAAAAATATATAGGGACACCAAAAGCAATAAATATAAACCAAAAAGTGGCAATCATATAAAGTCCTGAGAGTTTAATATTAATAGAAGAATCTAAAATTTATACATGTTTTCCCCTCAGTTTAAAATCCAGATTCTATTTCACTGGAACTTGTTAAGTTACAGCAAGAAAAAAAATCTCCTGATTCCTTTACTGGTTAACAAATATTTTGGTTATATTACAGTACTTTAGGAAACATGGTAACAATAGGAAATTCTGGGGGTAAGGTCCATCCAGAGCCACTGAAAATGTATGTGTGTGGGTACAGTCAAGTCTTTGGTTGTCATGTAACTTTAAGGCTGGGTCCAAGGAGAAGTCACTCACACTGGGACAACAAAGTGACATGGTCAAGATCAGAGTACTTTTATTTTATGCTCACCTAAACAAGAATATGTGTCCTTTCTAAATAGATATAGACACCAGCAAAAGTGGGCCACTGATCTTCCTCTTAAAAACAAGAAAATATAATGGAAATGGTTACAAAGGCTTTTCCCTCCCTGGCATGTAAATATACAATCATGGGCTTCAAATTTAATCTACAAGTTCATGTAAGCTGAAACAACACTCTTTACTTTCTATGCCAGCCATGTTCAAAAAGACATAGCTAATACTTTCACTCATTGTCATCAGTAAAAAGTAGCAGTGCTTCCAGGAGCTTTTGCACTTCATAAATTAAGAGCTGATGCGGGGGAGGGTTGAGAGACAGTTCACATGCAAGTGAAAGCATCTAGTGTTAACAGATAAAAATAAAAATAAAAAAAAAAGAAAAGAAAGAGCTAAAACATTCACAAATAAAAAATAGTGTTTACCAGGCACTTGAAAAACAATGAATTGGCTTTGTGTGTTTTGTTCTCTAGGACACCAGGAAAAAAGATAGATAAAAAGTATACTAGGTGTTCATAAAAGGTAGAACAGTTTTTTAAAGTTAGTCTTACAGTTATTTTTCAAGCCCCCAGTTTTAGACTCTAATGTTTTATGTGCCGTTATTTTGCTTTTACTGCAAAAGGAAGAGCTGGCTCCCAAAGATAAAGGAGATTTTTGGTAAATGGTGAAGGTACAGAAATAAATGACCCACTTGGCTAGTGTGTAATTACACTGGCTGAGATTGTAACAATCTATCACAAGAAGGAGGATGACACCACGCTAAGGGGTTAGTCAAAGGAGATAGCCTTTGACTAACTACTGGACACAGGCGATCGATACTCCACAGATATTGTTCTCTCAAAAAAACAATTGAGTTCTAAAAAAAAGTTTGAAAATAGATTCCTCCTCTCCTCCCAGATACTGATCAGAGACTCATCTTGACCTTATTCTGGAAAAGCAATGCTTTCTTAAACAGGTATATGGAACAAATAAATCCTTCCGTGTCCTGAAAAGTATTTTTACATATAGGAGTTTTCTCGTAGATAATTTCCAGCTTTTGTTGTTTGGAAGAGCTCCTCTAATCAGCAAATTAGAAAGCACATATTCACTGAGAATGAGCCTGCCATTACATGCCTTGCATCTCTCATTAACAGCATAAAGAAATCCAATGGGAAGAGGAAGGCAGGGAGCTCAGGCTGTGAGGATGTCAGCAATCACGGAGTTTGCACTGGGCTAACAGCCACTACTCACATCCTGTTGTGATGAATACCCTCCAAGTTACACTAAATGCTCCTTCTCAGTAATCAAGTTGAAAGAGACATATGTATTTATTTATTTTGAAGCTGGGAGAACAGTGACTTTCAAGCTGTGAGTCCCCAGGGAGCTCACCCTCGGTGTCCCAAGGTTTCGGCAAGACCTGACAGCACCTGCCAACCCCAGCAAGGAGAGGGAGCTTGGCTCTTCAGAGTGGCTTGTGATGGGTGGCAAGGCAAGAAACAACAGACATGAATTGAGTTATTCTATGATTTCCTTAGGAATTTTAATATTAATGGAATAAGTTTGGTTTGGGGGCTTTTTTTAAGTGAAAACAAAAAAAAAGAAAAATCAACATTTTGAACCAAACTAGACTATAAACCCTCCAGCAACAAAGGAAGTGACATCCTGGGGATTTAAGAATATAACCATACAAAGTGCATGCCAATGTGACAACACAACAATAAAAAATGTATTGGTTCCAGTGATATGCTCTGTCTTTTTTCAGTGGGCTATAATTTGCAATTTAGAGGAATAGCAGCTAGAGCTCACATTTCCAGGTTCCAAATGGGAAGTATGACGGAAGAACAGAAAAGGCAAAGAAAGAAAAGCTACTGAGGTACAATCTGTGTGCCTGTTTCTTGCTAGCAAGGCGTGCTGCAGGAATTAGAAAAACATAGAACATTTGAAAATAACCATTTGAGAATGGAGGCAGTCTGTCTTCCATCCATCTTCAAGATTCCTTTAGCACCTAAAGCCAATGGTGAGGGGGACCCACAGAAGTCCCATTAGGGAGCACCTGATGCAGAAGAGGATGTAAATGAAGCAGCACTGAATGTATCTATCATATGGAAGATAGATTAAAGCTGTTGTTTCACTAGGAGGGGTTAAACTGGGACATCAGTCACAGATGTCTATGTACTTCCAAACAAAGATGCTGACTGCTTTGTTTTGCCTAGGATTTACCAGTAAAATATACAGCTAATGCTAATTTTTCTGCTTTACATTAACATCTTTCCAGTAGTGTAGACAGAGCTGCAGAAAAGCACACCACCAGCAAGGGAGTATTCCCTTAACTTGCTGCTTCCAAGCAGGTTCCCCCTCTTTCCCTCACTCCTGTCTATGTTGTTCCACACGAGGTGACAAACTAATGTACTAGACCCTTCTTGCCCCATGTATGTCCAGGCATGCAGAAAAAAAAAACAAGATTGGCTTCAAGGCACAAACAAAAAAGTGTTGTCTGAACATGATGCAGCATCTCCACCTCCCAATGGGTTGGTAATCCTGAAGAAAAGACCTACTGAGGCTTAGTAAGGCTGGAAAAGCAAGGGACACAATTTCCACTTGAACCCAAAATAGGTGGGCTTGTTTTTAAATGTAGTTGTCACAACAGGGAGATTAGAAACTTGAATTGTAACTGAAAAATCAAAATAACTTTAAAATCAATATAATCAATTAACTAGATAAATATCAAAAAGACAACCTCAAATGGAGCCATGTTCACATAGCAGGAAATGTGCATCAGCATGAAACCATTCATAGGTTTATAGTATAGCAAACAAAAAGGAAGACAGCACCAAACACTGCTATGAATGCTCACACAAAAAGAATATTCTGAAAATCATCTCCTTTGGTTAAGGGGAGGGTATTGATTGAATTCTAGCATATATTACTTTTCTATACAGCCAGAAAACACAGACTGCTATGGAGCTAAGGATATTTAAAAACTAATTCAGCTACCTTTCTGTTCTCTTTAAACTTGGCCAATGCTCCACTGAACAGATTCTGTCTACATTTCAACTTCAGCTAGGATAAATCAAAATTTTGCTAAGCAGTCTTTACCAGCTATAAAATAAACCCCACAAATCATAGGACAGCAAAGAATTCTAGTCCTGAACTTGAACCAGAACATCTGACCTGCGATGACAGAACTCAAACACCTCCCCTCTTCCCTGCTGTCTCAACTTCTTTGGGAAAAGGGATGCTAAAAGGCTGCCAAATAAAACCCCTCTGTTTCCACCCTGTGTTTTGAACTTTGTCATAATATCAAGGCAAAAGATACAGGAACAGTGAAGATTCTGGCCAGTGTATTTCTTTCCACAGGGTAAATTAGTTAATACAGATACACAATTATCTAACACCTTAACATGAATGAGAGAACATTGTAGCATTCACACTGCAAAATCAAAATGAGTTTAGAATTCAGGCATAACCTGAGACCAACAGAACAACAGCTATAGGTTTGTGTTTAAGGTTTTCATGTTTGCTTGCTTTTATAGTTACACTTCTATTTTCAATAATAAATTCAGCTCCTGATAAGCCGCTATAATAGTTTTTAAACATCAGCTGGAACTCCTGGATCAGACATCAGAAATATTTTTTTAAGTTTTCCTTCTTAGTAAAGACTAATTTCACCAAATATAAATGGTAGAATTCTGTACTACCTAATGTGAAGTTGCAATAATAAAATCAGAAAGTTCTGTTTGTAGCAGCCACTAGCTAGTTCAGAAGCAGGAAATACAAGGACCTGCAATACTATAACACTCATTTAATACAGCAATTTCAAAACCCCCACGCTTTTAAATATATATAAAATAATCAGGGAACATTAAGAATTCTCACGCCTTGAAATAATGTCTGTTTGTCTTGTTCTTTTTTTATTAATTTGTGTTTTAGGCTGCAAGAGGTTGAAGCAGGAAATCACCAGGAACATGGAGAGACATGCTAAAATGGAAATGTGTAAAAAATAATAAAATATCAGATTTTTTTTTATTCCTCCCCTTCAGTAACTACACAGATTTTTCTAAAATTTCATAATAAAATTATTGGTGTCAGATTACAGCCATAAAGAGATTTTTAATTCATTATGCAATTAATTTTTTTAAATGTTTGTGTATATATATATATGTGCATGTGTTATATTTCAACAGAACTCAAAAACTTTCAACTTCAGCAACATTTGAAAGGCCACACAGCCAAGCTGTACCACAGCATATGGAAAACTTTACCAACTCCACTATACATTCAGCTATTCATACATATGTCATATTACTGTTATTCTTGTTAATCTCAACAACAATGTTTAGCTTTTGAAAAGTAAATGTTGTTATAAAATGACTTTGTAATGATTCCTCTCACTTCTGTTTTGCACAACACTTCAATTTGTTTTCAGATTCATCACTTCAGACCCTCTTTGCAGTACTGGACTTGCTATATCAGGCAATGTAGATATGGAAATATTTTACAAAGTAGATATGGAAATATTTTTTTTTGTCATTGTAATCTGTCATCCTTTTCTAGGTCCACTTATTCTACAGTTTATTTCCAAGTAAATCTTGAGTTAAAGCAGGAGTTAAAAACAACACCAGGTGTGATTTCTAAGTAATCATTCTAAACTATAAAACAGCAAACTCCAGAAACAGTACAAAATAAACACCTACTTATACTGGTAGAGTGATTCTGATTGTTTATTCTCTGATAATCTTACTCTCACTCAATTTTGAGCTTCTGCCTCCTTGAGCCTTACATATCCCACTGAAAAGATGCACAAGCGAACTGGTGTGTACCACGGGCCCCAGCACAGACCCAGAGGCACCAAACTGTGATTTTGGTTCCTGAATACTCCAATCTGAATGCCTTGCATGCTTCTGATGATCTACATGAGCCAAGAGTATGAAAAGATGTGAATTTTGACCAGCACTGGCAAAACTCTGGGCTGTTGATGCAAGTCCACTGTGAAGACTGACCTTCTGCAGAGGTGTTTGAATTTATTCAGAGACCTGTCTTAAATCAAAGCAACCAAACTCCTATTTCTGGTAACAACCTATAGAGAGGTTCATGCAATAAAATTATCATGATAAAACTATCAAGCAGGTGAAGGCACAAGGCTTCTGAAGGGAAAGAACAACACAACCTGGCTTTACCATGCTACAACACATAAAGCAGGCATCAAACTTTGCTTCCTCTCCCTAATAAAAGCCAATTGAATAAGCAACTGTCTGCTCAAAATAGCCAGAAAAAAATACACTGCTAGCTTTAGCTGTGAAAATAATAAAAGACATTATGAATTTTCTCTGTTAAGCTCTTAAAGAAAGTGCAATTTAACTATCATCACAATGTTTCTTCCCAGCACAAACTTTGCCTCTACCACTTTAATAATTTAGCATAATACTGTTTTCAAAGATTTGGTGTAATTATATCTCTGTCTACACATAGAAAGCAAAGCATCTGGTAATTTACCAATACCAGTTTGAGCAAATCAGCAAATCCATCTCTGCTCTTGCAAGATGAGGCTTTTTGACAACATAATAGCAATAGTAAGTATACTGAAGGTGGAAGAGGGAGGGCTTGTTTGTTTTAAAGTCATTTCTACAATGATAGCTAGTAGATCATAGAATACAATTCAGGGGAAGAAAAAAACACCCCTAGGCATGATCTATTTCATTTGAGAAGTAAATTCTATTACATTGGTGGGATGGCATTCGATCTCCCTCCCTCCCCTTTTCATTTTGAGGATTAGTCACTACCACTAGAGGGAAAAACCTTTTGTTCCAGGCAAGGCTTTGTGTTCTCTCTTCCTCTCCTCGCTCTTCAGTGGCTTCAAAGACCTCAGTGTTGACTGACTTTCTCTCAGTTATGCCCCTCACCAAGGCAATCACTTCAGCATGTCTGTACTAAGTTGCAACTCTTCTCTCCCCCCACCCAAGTCAATTTTTTCCCCCAACCACCACCTTTTAAAAGCCTGCTGACAAACATTTCTGAAACCAAAGTCTCTACCTTCCATTCTTTGTCATTTACAACTCTTTTACTACTGTTAAAAGCAGTTCTTTCCCTTTGACACAGCCCTGAATTAAATGCATTTTGTTCTCGACTACCACACACGTCCAAATGGACATCTGATTACAATCCCAACATTTCCAGTCGTCTTTTTTTCTGTTATCTCTCTCAGCATCATATTGCAGAATTTTTGAAGTTAGAATTAGAAGCTATTTCCATATTTGCACAATGATTATAAGTTAGATTTTTATTTTTCTCTAAGCCCAGAAAAGAAATGAATCACAAAGATGAAAATTATCTGCACACAACAACTTAAAAATTTCCATTTGCCTATTTTCATCTGGAATTGATTTTAAACCTTATGGAGCTCATGTACCTTGTTGTGACCTTCCCCATTAAAAACTCTTCATGAATTCGCATATCAAATCATGTTTCTGTCTCAGCACTGATATGGGCTGTGGAAGATGAAAATTAAATTCTTTCCTCAAGTCTTTGCTTTGAAATGGAAAAACTACCTACTGCCTCTCTCCCAAGAGAAAAATCTCCAAAAGCCCTGTGTTTCCACTAGGAGGGAGTTCAAGACCTGCCTTTTCACATTATAGGCAGGCAAGCACCCATCAGTTTATTAATGCCTGAGCATCACCAAACTGCTGCTTCCTTCCTCGTGCCCAGAAAGAGCAAGAAGCTTTCCTGCAAAAGGTCTCAGCACAATAAGGAAGCTTCTGGAAACAACAGCAGCATATATTATCACAGCTTTGAGATACATTTCAAGGCAATTCTCTTTACAGAGACTTTTTGCCCTTGAGGCTTTGTAGGCTTCCCACTTAATTCCAACATCTTCCTTGGAGAAACTGTGCAGAAAGTTAAACATGATCCACAGTCATCCTTCATGACTGACACAAACTCCAGAAATGTTTTCAGTCTAAGAAAATCCTAAGGATACTCCTGCATTTAACCTTGCTGACCTCACTAACCATTTTCTTCAGCCTAAAAATAAAAACCTTTTGAATTGAGAACCTGAAATAAAGACTTGGTTTTGTTGGATGAGCCAAACAGTGTCTGGATGTTCTACAGCAGCCTCATTACTTTGCAAAACCAAGGTAACAAATAGCATGGCTATTGGTAGTGAAGAATTAAAGTCAAACAAATAAGTAAGGAAATCTCTAAAATTAGATTTTGTTCCCTTATTTTTATATTATCTGTTCTACTCTCACCTGAGTCCACTATTTAATTTAGATTTGCAGCTTGAGGTACAACCAAATTTGTGGAATGGAAGAAGAAGGAAATGCTCTCCTTGGAAGTTGTTGCATTCAGTCTCCTTTGTGGCAAGTGTTTTACATATTTTAGTTGTGCAGCATCGATTAAAACATAATATCTCTCTAGAAAGACATCAGAGAAACTGAATGAAAATTCTCAACTCTCCCCTTCTTGAAAGAAAGTTGCAAACAGCCCTTCAGTATATTAGGCTGAAGTTAAAAACGAATAATAATTTCTTCATATTTAATACTAAAACCCTTTTCAAAAATGGCTCTCTCTCAAAAGTGATCTCTTTGGACAAAGCAGAAATGAAAAAGGGGCACAACCAAATTGGAGTCTGCCAACACAGAAAAATATGGAGATGAAGTGAGGAGTTTCACTTTTTCTCTGATAAATCACATGATATCTGTGATTTCTCTGATAATCCATGACATCTAAACCTTTTAAAATGTATGCTTTTTACAAGCTTATTTATTAATAGCAATTTTTTAAACCTCTATCTCTCTAAATGATCAGAACAATACTGAAAGTTACCCAAAAATGGTGACTATTTTAACTCATTAAAATGTACCAAGATCTTTCGGTGTAATGGTGAAAAGCAGCTTTACATCATCCACAGCAATTTATTTAAAATACATTAACAAGAGGAGCACAGAAGCAACACTTTCAAACAGAAGCATGTTTTCACCCTGATTTCATAGAAACCACTGAAATAAAAAATCCCTGACTCCCTTTATGCTGCTGCCTTTCCCCCACCCCCTCCATTTGCTTCAACTTCTGTTGTCCTGTATCTTTTCAAGGACAACACAAATAGGAACACGCTAAGGTTTATTAAGTCATCTTGCTATGCTATTGTCAATTCTGGCTATGAAGAATTTCTTAGCATCACTAAAGCTCCACAGAGAGCAATGAATGTTGTTTTACACTGTTGTCAAATGCAAAATCCCCAGGGTGGGTTAGAAGTCAGAATAAAAGCATTTGAAGAAGTTAAGACTGATGAAAAATTA
>VZTB01013653.1:1046-21046 GCA_013397245.1 Thryothorus ludovicianus | reverse complement strand
TGTCCATATTTTGTGGACTTCGCAATTTACAAGCTGATTACACAAACCTTATTTGGGGGCTATCAGAAAATAGTTATCCTTCAAGCATGGAATATTTTATCAGCTATCCTCTTCCCTTACCAACTGTACTAATACTCCCTTCACCAAGCAGAACACACCTAAAGAGCACAAAGGATTCTCTGCTTCTTAGCAAAGCTTCTTAAAAGACAGTAATGATAGTTTGAAATCCAGAAACACAAACAGGTGGAGGAAACCACAAGGTACACACTCAGCAAAATTACAGATGTACAAAGAACTTAAAGAAATCTGATTTTACACAATGGTAATACACACCTCACTGAAAACTCTTGGAAATGTTGAAAGAGGCTATTGGGTTTTTTGCACCCTCATCATTTTTTCTTAAACAGTCTCTTTAGATTTAAGCATAACTTGCTTAACAAAAAAGAAACAGCATTAAACACTTATTTCAACGTTTCAGTTTTAATCTTCTAAGCCAGAGCCCAAAATTAATACTTACAGTTTGCAGACATCCTATGCCATAGTATGATGGCTGCTAACTGGGACACTTCCAGCTACTTTTCTTCATAAAATTTTTGTTATGTTTGTTTTATGTTATTATAGACATTATTAGTGCCTGGGAATTAATTGTTTCTTTCCAGAAGACAAGCAGTCATTGAACAATGAATAAAAGTTACTTGGAAAAACAGTTTGTTGTCTTCTCATGCATTTCTCTCGTGCTTATTATTCCATTACATTCAAAAAACAGCACCTTGATACAGGAGCATATTCAG
The DNA here is from genome assembly GCA_013397245.1 of Thryothorus ludovicianus. Taxonomy (NCBI): domain Eukaryota; kingdom Metazoa; phylum Chordata; class Aves; order Passeriformes; family Certhiidae; genus Thryothorus; species Thryothorus ludovicianus. The sequence continues at coordinate 20,255 of VZTB01013653.1, read as the reverse complement.
CTATGTTCTAGCCTAAATATGTACTAGTTATTTGTATTAATGAAGGTTGTACTACAGGGACTTGAACTTGCATTTCAGATTTGCAAGTGGAACTTAAGCACAAGTGCCAGCTACAGAAGTTAGACAAGTATCACAGAAATGAAGGTACATGCTGAGAACTCCAAAAGGAATTCATTCTGAATTAATCTGGCAGTACTGTTTTTACTTTGAAATTCCTGATACAAATATCAGCATTTCTGTAACTCAGAAAGATGTTTGTAAGTTTAAATTTTGGCAGGACAGAAAACAAATTACTGAACAATGGTTCAAGTTTGACTCACATAATACATCAAGAAAAAAGCTAGTAGTGAGAATGCATTTAATTTTTAAAATTTTCTTTCAAATAAATGATAGGGCTGGAACATTCAAAATAAATTCTGTCACACTTCTATAGCAAAGTTGAAAGTCAGAAGATACTCATCCTATTTTTCCCTGCTCTAATAAAACCAGTTCTCTGACATTCACCCATACTAAAAACTGACACATTTAAAAAAAAAAAATCAGAAAAACCTTGCTTACCTTTGACCACATGTCAAATCACCAGAGCATTGCTGCTCAAAAATATTTTCCAGCACCCCAAAAACGCCTTACCTTGGTGCAGAGCTTCCCCAGGCCCCATGCTTGTCTGTCAGGATGTTGATAATTTTCTGTATTAGTTGTGTTGCAGTCACCTGGTCCCGGTACTTGGCTGCTGTGATCAAATGGTGACACATTTTTTCTTCTTCCCGTTTGTCTGCAGAGTACTGGGCACACAGTGACTGGCAAGAAAATAAAAACTTTGTTACCCTGTGTTTTACTTGCACCATCCGAAGGAAGTTTGATGCACTTTATAATGAATTACTTATACAAAACCCCTGAGAGAGAAGAATTAACCCCATTTTCCAGGTTTGGGAACTGAGATCCCTGCGCAGCTGCCTACAGGAAATCCATCCAGAGAGCCCAGCAGAGGATCTTGGTTTGCCATGAATGTTTTAACCACATCACACACACTTCAAATTTAGCACAAGCCAATGTTAGTGGCTAGACTGAATAACAAAAGGTATTAAATAAAAGTGGTTATGCCTATAACAAAGTGAACAGCTTTACAAAAACAATGGCAAATTTCAGAGTAATGAATGTCAGCTAGCTGACCACTCCACTCCCATGACTCCTCATTAGATTTGGGGAGCCAACTACTTGCTGTTGCTTATATAAACATATATCTATGAAAGTTAAGGAGAAAATTCACACTTTTTCAGAAAGAAAACAAAATGCATCTGAAGATTAAATCTTGACCAGGTGGATTCTCAAAGTTGAGCACATTTTCAGGCCAGCATGGGAAAGTCAGTAACTCTCCCAGCAGTATTACACCTGTTGTATAAACATCTTCTGCTTGCCAACCTGCCCAAAAGAAAATTCTAGCAAATAGGAACTGTAAGTCATGCCTACAAACTGAACTCCAAACTATGAGAGATTCTTTGTCACAATATTGTCTCATAATTTGGGGTTTTGTTGACCTCCTGAAAATTTGCCTGTTAATAAGGAACTCAAAAAACACACATCAAATTTTTATCACCCCCTCACCAAAACTCCATTTTGCTGTACATGGAAACCCACAAGAGATTCAAATATTGGTAGAAACAATAAAGGCTTTTCCCCACTTCAGCACTCTCTGTTTGTAATTTCAGTTTTCATCTGGCAATTCCACAGATCTCATATGCCAGACAAAGCATTTCGGCCTTTGTCAATGATTGGATTATTCTATGATCTAGTTAGTGGAATGGACACAAATGTCTGCCTAACAACAAAAAAAATTGCTTTTTCTTTGTGAAGCACAGCTGATGCAGACACTAGTACAATTATTTCTTAGAGGTTAGGTATCAGCACAGTATCATATGCTTTTTTATGTTTAAAACAGTAGCAACACTTTATTTCTACATATATACAAGTCCTAGAAACTTGCTGCAAATAAAAAAATCAAAAGGCTATGAATGCTATTTATATGTGTATATATAAATATGTGTCATATAAAGTGACAGAAAGATAGAAAGAGTGTAAAAAAAAACACAAAATAAAATTTGGCCTTGTGTAGATTTTCACAGACACTAGACCACAAAAATGTACTAACAGACGAATAAATCTTAAAGAACCATTCTAACTATTTTAACATATTTAGGTATTTCCTCAGAATTTCCCCACTCTTTACAGCAATGCTCACCTGATGAGCAGACATCCAGGGGAATAAGCAGCTGACTTGCCACATCAGAGAGACATCAAAAATTGTCTTTGAAGCACTCTGCCACCCCTCTTCACAAAAATATAAGGTGACTAAATCATACCCAACACCAAACAGGATTTTTCCAGCTCTTTCTGAACACAGCTGTCTTTTGCAATGCATTGAACTATTTTGTACTCATGATCATTCTGATTTCTCTTCAGCACTTTGTAAATGTTTCACAAGCAGTTATTTTTAAGTTGCTTGAAAGGGCAGAATTCTAAAAACAAGCGAATAAGGTAAGCTAAGTAGTAAAATGTTTTAAAGTGCTCTTTAATGGATCCTCCTTTACAATTTGAACAGCAACTTTTCATATCTGACATAAAATCCATAGATATAAATCACATTAGAGGGTTATTCTTTCCCCATTATCAATCTCTGTCTCTTTATGGAACATTAAAGTCACATTTGACCTTAAAACATGATAAAATGGAAATCAAACTAGAATGTTTTGTAAAAGATATAATGAACTTGTACCTCCTTAAAAAAAGTGGTTTTATGATGTGATTTTGAACACATTCTTCATTAAATACCAACAAGGATTTTCAAAATGTAGCTGTGACAAACGAAGAAAAAAAAAAAAGGTATTTTATTGTCCTGACAACTTCCATGAAAACATAACCAGCCTGTTATAAACCGGAAATAGAGCTCCACTTTTCAGGAAATTCACCACTTAATAGGAATAGAAATTTGCAATTACACACCAAAACTGAGAGGCTCCCACAGGCAGCAATCCCACAAAATGATAACATCACTCTAGGAAGAACTCTTAACCACTGCACGCTCTTTACAACATATATTTTACAAATAAAAACAGAAAGAAGCCACGGTTTTGCCAGCTATCTGTCACGTGCATCTATAGTTACTAACCCCCAGAAAGTTCTGCAAGAAGAATCTCCTCTTTGAGCACACAGCTGTCCCACCAGCTCTTCGGTGGTTCAGTTTCTACCCTCAAAATACATCAAATATACAGCAAAATAGAAGTTATTTCTCCACCTCCCTCTCTCAGATGCTTTGAATACAAGAGTGAAAGAAGATTGGTTTCACCAAAAGAATCAGAAAAAGACCCATCCTAAAGCAGCCCATCACCAAAGCATTAAAAAGTCTCTATTTTTCTTCATTTTCCATTTTCCAGATGCCAGGTTCACGTGATACACCGCTTCCAAAGATGCAGCACCAGGATACAGAGTGGTACACAGTCAATACTTGACACTAAATCCCAGTCATTCCATTTCTGTAAAATATAAATCCATCTGGATTTCTGTTTGTGCACAAGCTCAAAACTGTATTTTTACGGCATTATTTCTTTTCCAGTGTTTGATCTCTGGCACCTGTATTTTGCACCCTGTCGTGCCAGAATATGCTTTTACAATTAAGACACACAGTTAAACAATTGTCAAAGCTTCCTTCCACTGCTGCCTTGGCCTACATGATTTTTGTTATGTGTTTTGGGCAGGTGTGCAATGAAACTGCAATCACAAAAGTACTGCAGTCACACTTAGGATGAAACAAAATGTTGAAAGAAAAAAAATGCATTTTTATACACACAACTCACAGGGTATCTCCAAAAAGTCTTAAATTCAGCAATTGTTGGAAGTTTTACAAAGGGGAAGTGTATTAAGCATGGAATAAAGGCAAGACCCTTGTTTTCCAGCCCTTCATCCAGGAGAGAACAAAAATCCTTTGCTTTGCCATTATCACAGAACAGGGTTCTCCCTGTCTCCCGCTCTTTGCCCAGACAAGATTGCAGGCAATTTGAACACGTAGGTTATCTAAAGATTCATTTTTAAGGAATTGGAATCCTGAAGGGCCACAGAGTTGTCCAAGAGGCAAGTTATAGATATGAAAATACAGTACATTCTGTATATGCAGGAAATATTCCAGAAATACTGACAGGGTGGGTTAGTCTAGTCTGCCTCTATTTCAGTGAAGAGCAGGATTAACCTAGTTTTCAGAACTATTTTATATTTGATCTTTACAAAAATGTCAAGTAAAAGATTTTCTCTGCGTGGTACCATCTGCATCATGCACCTCTGCAGCCCCAAAATTGCAATGTAACATTTTCTACAAGCGATTCACAAGTTTAATAGTGCAGGGTTTTTAAAAGACATGTTCCACCTTCGTACTTTTATTCTTCAACTCTGAGATCACTGAACACTTTTACATATGCCAGTTCCATTGTCTAATTTAGCTAAAAGCTGTTGGTTCTGTGAACAGCCTGTCTCAGAGGGTGTCACTTAGGAGGAAAAGTCATCCATAAGATAACGCACAGTCCTGCCACTAATGTAAATTCCCTGCAAATAAGGGTATTTTAGTAAATGAAGGAGCTCCTCAGTCCTCTGCTTTCACAAATCTTTGCACTTGACCTCTGACCCGAGGTTTAAAGTCTGGACTAAAAATGCTACCCAGGGAAATCTTACAAAGACTCCTGAATAAGACTTAGAAAAATGAAAGCTTAAAACCTCAACAGCGAACAAAAGTCAACCAATGACAACGTCTGACAGGCACCGTCAATTCTGAAGTGATGCCTCTGTCATCCAACGACTCCAAGTATTGATTTCTCTCAGCATGAAAAAAGCCTAAGCCAATGAAATAGATATAGCATCATCCCCCCGATAATAGCCATCAAGGTTAACACCAGCACAACACTTATCAAAGTATCTCTTCCATTTCTTCTTGTTTTAATGGACTGAACACAATGCAATGGCTTCTCATCTCTGCAACCCATGGTTTTCCAAACCTCATTTATCCACTTTTCCAGCCTTCTAGCTGATTTCAACATTAAAAAGAATCTGCATCTAAATCAACTGTTTGTAATACAAATGGGGCATGGGGGGGAGGGGAATTTAAAAAAAAAAAAAAAAAAAAGTAGGTTTATAGCCAGACATTCCTGAGGGGAAAAAAAAATGTGCATTTAAAATAACAAGAGGAGAAAAAAAGTATGCAGTTGACTTAGATCACACTGAACATAGACTGGTAAAACTATGGTCATGACCAGAATAAAAAAAAAATCTACCACAATCAATTTGGGTTTGTGATTAGAGAGAAATGCAAGGATCTCAAGAGACATCTGGTTTTAATCTGTGCTAGGTCAACAGCTTTATTTTTTACCTTCAAGTCTCACAGAATTGAGCTTTAGTAAACCCAAATAAACACTAGGAAACAGCACTTCCATGCAGATTGCATCTTTCAAATGAAACCAATGTAGGACAGTAGGTAAATGAGACAAACTAATGTAAGTCCAACTGGAAAAAAACAGCTGCCAGGGTAAAGGAAAAGTGAAGAGTAGAGACAAATAAAATCAGATTTCTTCTGCAGTACCCGCTAGCACCACAGACTCTCTTTTTTGCTTATCTAATTGATATTATTTGTGCAACAGTAGCACTCTCAGATCAGAATCAAAGACAAAGCTTTGCACAAACAAGACCTCTTCCTTCTTGCCAGAAACTGGGATTTGCTACACTATTCCAATATTCCAACTCTCTAAACACTGGCATAAACCACTGGCATAAATAATATACAGGGAGCAATGCTCTTTTCAAACCCAAGGACCTGTTTTTACTGTACTTATGTCCAAATATTATGCATTCAAATCACACAATAGGATAGGAACTTTCCTCCCTTGCTATTGTGCAAACCCAATTTGTCAGCAGTCCCTCCATGCTGCTCTAGTTTAAAACAGTCTAAGAACCTAAAAACACGTTGACAATAAATTTAACGTGTTCTGGGTTCACGTCTTTCAAGTACAAGGCATTTTCCAAGTTGGAAAGAATCCAAGTAGCATTTCCTATGCTCTAGAAACAGTACAGCTCAGCACTCCTGCACAGGTGCTCTCAGATTTGAGATTTGAGATTAAGCAAAGGAGCCTGGGATGATTTCTTCATCCATTCCCCAAGCATATTGCGTCACCCTTGTGACATTCAGCAGCTTCCACACCACCACAGAGGTTAGTGCTGTATTCACTGAAGAGCCTCTAGTCCAGTGCAACAAGCAAATCAAACCCACGAGCAATTTATGGAACTGACACACTCCCTTATTTCATATGGAACATCCACTCTGTCCAAAAAAATGACACATACTTACATAATCTAAGGATTCACTACACATTCTTAGTGAGGGCCAAATTAAGGTCACACTGGTGTGTTATTTCACAGGTGGTGGATACTTGGTTTTGCTATCTTTTCATATCCTGCTTTCTATGCAACTTAAGTTTTAAAATGGGGGTAAAATATCTTTCAATCAGCTGAAAACACATAAGTACTGAAGTGGGCCAAATACAAAGCTCTGCAATGTCCTCTTACATCCCCTTTCTGTGACCATCACCATTCCAACTGCCTCAGTAAGGATTTCCACTGCCCTGCAGGTGGGAACAAAGCAGTTCAGGAGTTTTGGCCCCAGACTGCATCCCCAGGATTCAGATTTCCGATGCCTTGTTGCCAGCACGGCTCTTTTACAACTCACAGCACCAAGACCTGGCACAGGAGTGACAGCTGAACAGATTGAAAGTCACATGCAGTTCAGATGGCACAGCTAAACCTGAAATGAAGTCTCTAAGAGCAGGTAACACACACCAGTGTTACCAACTTACTAGTTAAGAAGCCCTTAAAGGTACCACATAAAAAGCAATTTTTCACAAGTTTTGTATCTGATTAATTCTGAATTATTTTTCATACTAGTGGCAAAAGTAAACTGGGGAAATGATAACACCTTAAAACACAAAAAAAAATGGACATTCTCAATGATTGGGAAAACGTAGCCAGAATGATTCAAACAAGCAGATAAACTGAAGGATAATTTGGAACTTTATTACAAAATACCTTGTACCATTAGTTCCCCTCACAAGTGGGTATGGAGCATTTTGTAATAGAAATCCAAATAAAGTCACTATAAATGTGGCTTCAGTCTCTGGCTACAAAAAAAAAGTGAAATGCATTAGCATGACTTAAAATTCCTTTAACTTCTACAGCTATCAAAGAGACAGCAATAAATACTTTGGTATATCAGTATTTAACACCTGACTTATGTTAATGGTCTCAACACTTACCTTGGAGGAATGTGTTTTTCTCTGTGGGATTCATTATTATATAAGAAGTCACAAGCATATTGCATGTAGAATCATAAGCAAAAAATAATCAACATGCCTCTGTTGATTCTGGTTTTTATTGCTTGATATTCCTGCTCCATCACACTTACTAAATTTCCTTGTGAATTTGCAAAACACACACAAAAAAAATTCATTTCCAGCCAAAAATCTCTTCATAAACAGTTTCCAAGTTTATGTAAAGTTCCAGCTTTGCAAAAGGCAGAAAGATTAGCCCCTTGAGATATCCCTGCAGTCTGGGGTCTGTGTTTCTGGTTCTATTTTCTACATAGCTCCCCTCAAGCACTTTTCAGCTTTCCCTGTTTAGTGTCTTGGATTCTGAACACAGCTCTGATTTTAATCCAGGAATTTGAGAATGTATCAAAATCTATCAATTCATGAACAAAGAACAGAGAGATCACATTCATTTGAGATAACAAGCATTGATGAATAATAATATCCTATCTTGCCATGATGGGTTGCACACCAGGGACAAGCACACCTTTAATAAACATCACTATTTTGGATATCACATTGTTCTCAGACCTGACTGGGTTCCTAAAGATGTCATTTATGAGGCTTAGTGGGAAAATAAAAAAATAATTAAAAAAAAAATTAAAAAGGTGTAGTTGTCCTTACAAACACAAATTCAATACCCAAAAGGTAACTCATCTATTCTTCACCAACTTCTACCACAGATGTTCCAAGAGCTAATTTAGTGGTCTTGATGTCTGACAGTTCAGGACCTTTGCAGCCTCTCACAGTGGAGAATGATCACCCTGCCTGGCACATACCCTGGAGCAACACTGCTGAACAGGACAAACACAAGTTTCCTGGCAAAGGGTTTCCTTCCCACACATGGAAAAAAGCCTTTCAGTTACTGCCTTTAAGTCATCTTCATCTGTATCTGCAGAAACATTTTAATTTATCGTTAAGGAAAAGTATTAAGGGTGGGTTTTGGTTCGTTGGGATTTTTTTTGGCCAGAAAAATTTTAGATTACTAAAGAGTATGTGTGAAAAAAGGAGGATTACATGGAATTTTATCCTAAAGTCTATTCAAGAATAACATGCTCAGTGCTGCCAATTTGCAAGTTCCAAACTTAAGCTCAAAACTTGCTCTTTACCTCTTTGTAAACTAAGATTCTTGAGAGGATTATCCTTTCCAGGATCAAGTATGGTAAAAGCAAGATATTTTGATTAAGATGATGATGAAATGGCAAAGACAAAGGAAAACAAACAAAAAAACAAACACCAAACAAAAAAACTCAAACACCAACCAGAAGCAAAGAGAAGGATTTTTAAAATATGGTCTGTGTGGTCTTTTAAAGCAGTTATTCTTTAAAATCATTCCTAGTCACTTTGGAAATATGTTAAAAGTCATAATCCCAGCTTTTGGTTTAACCTCTGCCTTATCTTAAAGCCTCCTGTCACAGTTCCTATAGCATCAAACTATGAAAAGCAAATTGTTTTAACTTTATTTTTCCCCTCTCCTTTTCTCTAGTATTCTGTTTTGTGTTTTTGTGTTTCATTCCACCTAGACTATGGGACTTTTTCCTTTATGATTGGTTCTCATGTATTAAGGCAACATGATTTTTGAATTTAGAACAGCATGAGATGTACATGAAGTTTTTTAACTAACATTTTTTTATTCAGAAAAAGTTCTGTCACCCCTGAAAGGTTGACATTTGGCTCTAAAAATTTTTGGCGTGAGGATAATTTAATTTCTTTTATAACTGGGTGATTTTACTATCCATAAAAAGACAGCATTTGAAATATTCCCATTATTGAAAGCATGAGAAGACAACAGCCTCTGGGCTTTTTACAACAGTCTTTAGTGAAAAACACTCATTCATACAACTCTAGAGATCCTTATACTGAGCAATAAGGAACAGTCTGAGAATATTGCTTTAAAATTTATATTTTTTCTTGCTCTCTTGGTACAAATGAAAAGACTGCAACAATGCAAGAGACAGTATTGCAACTACCACAGATGGTCCCTTCAGAGAAATTAAGAACTATGTAGCACCAAGCAGTTTCTACTGGCATCATCCTTTATGTTGACAATTTTAATTTAAAAAAAAAAGTATACTTTCTAAACAATTTGTTTACATAAGAACATGTAAGAGCCACTTTCTAAGTTTTTGGTTTATTTCTCATTTCATTGCTACTTTTCAGAACTTGTGAAATATCCCAATTTCAAGATTCTGATGTTCTTGTTGAGTTTTGATTTTGGCTCTGCTTCAGTTCAGTATGCAAGGTTTTTCTCTCAGGTTGTTTTGGGGTTTTGTTTTTTTTAAATGGCATGAGGGTAATTTCATAGCACTTCTCAATACAATTATCAGCATTTTCTACCAACACTGAACTCGGGGTTGTTGGTGTAAGGCCACAAAACAGATTACATGTTCCAATTGCACAAATCCTGCTTAACTAGACTTGACTAATTGACTTTAATTCAGTGTAAAATAATAAATTCAATACCTGGAGCTTATGTTTAGGGCACAATAGCCATGCAGGATTAAAGAAAAAGCAACACAATTTTTCTGTGGATTTTTAAAATACCAACCTGAGTTTTGGTGTGAATTACAGCTCACTCGTTAAAATTATAGGTTTTGAAATAAAGCACAGTGACTAATCAAAATCAGCAGCTTCCACCAAGCATGCACAAAACCAAGAGAAACTACTGAAATTACATAAAACATTATAAAAAACACATGGAAGCAACAGTTATTGGACACACCAAAGAGCCATGTAACAACATCTCTCACACACTTTAACAGCTTCAGTTACACTCCAGCCAATCTACTTCTAATATCCCAAATTTCTGAACAGCTTCAAACAACTGTGATTCAAAAATAACCCAGGAATTCCTCCTCCCTCCTCTCATGCCAAGCAAATGAAATTGCCTTGCAAAACAGCTTTGGGCCAGTGCCAAGGGGAGTGATGCTGGCTACAGGGCTCTCAACAACTGCTTAGAAAAGAGGGATCTGGGCTTTCTAACGGGTAGCACAGGAAAAAATTAATCAACAATATTTTAGAAGTCATTTTCTTTTTCTTTTGTAAAAATGTTCCCTTGGGCCCAGGGGCCAGCACAGCAGAGGGTGACCCATTCCTGCTGGTGATAGTGCAGAGAGGCCACGGCCAAACCTGGTCTCTGGTCCCAATTTATGACAACACTTGTTTCACAAGTTCCACACTTTCTCTATAAAACAGCAACCCATCCAGTAACTGAGAATTTTGCTTCTTTATCGGTCAAGGATTGGCATCAGCCACAAAAGATGGAATCTCAAACTACTCTAAGGACAACAGACAATTCAGGATAGTTTTGTAAGATTTAAATCTTGAGCTTCTGCAAGGACAGCCAGGGAAAAGGCTTGAAGGAGCACAAACATCTCAAAATCCATTAGGCCATAATCTTGGCATTACTACTTAGAACTCGTTCCTGTAAATTTTTGACAAAAAAAAAACCCAAAACAGTATCTTTGCACTAGCATACAAAAGAAAAAAACATGGAATGATGACCAAAGCACTTGCACTACTCATCATAGTCACTATCATCATCTTCCAAGCCCTACTTCCAAGAAATATCAAAATCTTTTCTTTTAAAATGGCCAGAAATCTTGGAAGATGCATTCTCTGTGTGAATGAACAATAGGCTCTTAGAAATGTGAGCAGGAAACAGGTGGGAGGAAGGAGTGGTGAGAATAGTGACAGGAAGCATCTCGTGCGAAGCAGAATAGTGGGGACAGGTTGGTTTTCTGATTGGTGAGTCTTTCCAAGGATTGACTCTGCCACTTCCAGCTGGACTGCAGATTAACAGTGAAATCCAGAGGTTTCCAAGTCTCTTGGAAGCTTCCCTGACAAAATAATCATCAGAAGAGCAAGTTAACTGCCTGGCACATCTTCCTTTTCATGACCTAAGGCCATCTCAATGAACTGGCTCAGCTGTCTCCCATTTAAGTTAAAGGGAAAAATCAGTAGATAGACTCTAAAAAGTAAACACTTCAATAAAGAATAACATGAAGCAAGAAGGAAAAGATTTTTTTTAACTCTGTTATAGTGATTCCCACTTTAAAGCAAATACAGGAAAGTTAAGATAAAAACCTGCAAAGCAGTGAGGAAGACAAGGCAATGTGAAAAGACCTTTCAATTCCAGTTAAGAATTCTAAATAGGGCAATCTTGTTCCCCTTCCTGGAAAGCTGCATAGATCTACTCAGAAATAAAAGGCTACCTTTGTAAAAGATTAGGAATAACACCCCTGGATGGACGTGGCTTGACAGTTTTCCACCATTTCCACCTCTCTGGATCTCAGACTGCCCCATCTACTACAAATTACAGATAATTCTATCAATTTTAAGTTGTGAAATCCCTATTTAAGCAATTACTAGCTCTTTTCCACCACCACTCATGGAGGTGTTTCTTTCTGCAAATCACAATATTTTGCATTCATAATGGAGAATTCTCAGTGAAAGGCTGAAGTTTTTAATGGAACAAGAAAATTATTACACTAAATGCAACATTTTGTACAATTTCCTCATCAATAATACAGTAATAGATAAAAGAGAAAAATACTGTATGGAAGAAACATAGGTAACAGCAAAAGCCTTGACTGACAAACACCTTCAAACATTTCTTAAGCATCTCAGTATGTTGTCCCAAAGCTGATTTTCATGAGTCACCTTCAAGAACATCAAAAAATAAACCTACAGGTATCAACTTTGTCATGTCTCAATCAGGAGATCACACTAACTACAAAATGAGACTATTCCTACCAGGATTTTAGTTCAAACAAGAGAATGATGAGGGCAACCACAGCTGACTTAACCAAGCAGCCATAGGTCAAGATGAGTAGGTACTCAAAATATGGCACAGAAATTTAATTCACTAATCTATAGGGTCAGGTATGCTTTAGGCACATCCAAACCTGATTTGGGGTTGCAAATCAATCTAACATGAAGATGTGTGTTCTTCCTTTCTTTTATAGAAATATCAGTGTGCACATGGTTGGGGAAATTATCCAGATAAAAAGCACACTTTGCAACCCTAGTAAGGTTTAGAGTTTAAAAAATAAATTCTTTTTACATTCAGCTTTAGACAGTAGTTTAGTGGGTCAGTAAATGAGTGCATACTGAAGGTACACAAACTTGCACATGATTTGTTCTTCTACATACAGCTGCAGAGTGAGCTGCCTTCAGAAAATCACTCCTAAATTTTCACTTCAACCACCAGACACTACAAAAAATAGTTTACAAGTAACACAAATATCAACATCCTAATACCTGTATGTACCAGTCTACCCCAGTAACTTCAGAACTGAAGAATTTCTACAGGAAATCCAGCTACAGTCAAGTGGATGGGCTTTAACCCAACAGCCTAAACTCTTGTCAGCCATAAACAGTATTTCTAACTTGAGTGTTTTTGCCAGGAAAAGTCAAATGGGAGAAAAACCACGCAAAGACAGCACTAGAGTACAGGCAATTATTTTACAATTTTGTGACCTCTTTCTTCAATTGCTGTTATAAACAACCTTTTTACATAAAAAACAATACTTTTGAAAATGAAATTGCATTTAGAATATTCCAGACTGCTGCCAAAATACTGTCAAATACACCTGGACTACAAATGATAATACATTGAATCAAAACCTAACGCCCATTTAGTAATCAGATGCATATTTCATCCTTAATGAAGGCCTGAAAAGGAGAGTTCACTTTTTTCTGGATGCAGGTATCAAAGCAGATCTCACAAAGCAACACAGGCGCATCATCTAAGGATCTTTTTCACATTAAGAATCCTATTAGAAGGAAAACACTAAAAGGTAATTGAATTTCCCTCAGTTATCTTCATCTCTGTCAGCTCCTGCTACAATAACTTACTCTCCAGAGCAGAGATAACTCAATTCTGTCCAGCAAGCATATGTTATGAATCTCCAAAGCAAACTTGTCTAAATCATTCTGGTCTTCTATCAAGGTTGGCTGTAGATATGAACTCTGACAGAAAGCAAACAAATTTATTTTTATCTTTTCAGTAATTCGCTTCCTTGTGCCCTGATGGAAGAATCTTAAAGATATAAATGTTTCCACTAATTCTGGATTTATAAAGACTAGTTGAAAACATTTCATCTGAAAGTAAATGCTATTAAAAATTCTTTGATTCCCTATTCTAACAGAAACAAAAAAGTAGTTTCAGGTTCCCGTTGCAAACAGAAACTAAATTATCATGATGCAATTAAAACTTTTTTTCAGAATGATTCTGACATTTATGTGTTCACCTTCAGTGGAAGTGTTAAATCAAAAAATAACAACAACAGAAGAATGCTCTAACCTTTTTTTTCATCAAAGCTCTTACACCATCAGTAAGCACAAATCCTCCACTCACATAAACAAACTACTCTGATTTTATAAGTCACATTTTGGGAAGGTATCATGATTTATTTAGACCAACATCACAAAAGTAAAATAAAAGGAAAAGCAGTCAAAAAAAGGGTATATGACAAGAATCAGTAGGATCAGTAGGAGAGAAAATATGAGATAAGAGGCTGGTCAAACTAATATTAATGGTACAATTCCTGTCAGTTTGTTTCAGGCTCTCCAACACATATATAAAAAACAGTCTGCAAAATGAGTGCATAATGAATTGACAGAGTTCTTTGCTGACACTCAGCTAACTCAGAATTGTTTAGTCACAAAGGAGATGTGAGGAACTGTAGGGGAAGCTTGGAAGACCAAGTCATCATAACAGTAAAACAAGCACAGGAGCTTCACCTTAGATAACAAAACATAGAAAATAATCTAATTTTAGGTATAAAATTATGTCCAGTGTGTTCACCTTTATCTTTGCTCCTTTTTGCCATAATTTGGCAGCTATTGGAACAAATCCTTCATTACATTTGTTGGAGTCAGCCTCCCAACTGTAAGCTTTGAGTGTAGTTGTCAGCCATTATCAGCAACAGCTTTATTCTATTAATTACTACGGTGTAATGAACAGATGCCCTAGGAAATACTGGTTATGATCCATATCTCCCCATCCAACCTGACTCACTACCAGGGAAAAGGCATTTTACAACCCAAGCATCACTTAAAATTGCAGAGGAGTGGGACTGTACTCTGGGAGAGTGTCACTGCATTTTCCTTTTCAATAAACTCTTCATTAAGAATGCACACTTTGACATAGGGGAACAGGCTTGACAGTGAAGCCCAAGGATAATAAACACATTACAGGAAAGAAAGAATGCTAAGTGAAAATAAAAATAAGTTCATGTTTACAACTGAGCAGAGTATTTAAGTTCAATCTACCAGTTGAAGAAATACTGAGAAAAAAACATCTTCCGGTATATAGACCCTGAAGATCTTCTGTGACCTTGTCAGCTCCAAAATCAGATTTAATTTTAATGCAATGTCTTTCTCATTTAGACCAAACTGAGTTACAATAAAAAAGATAGGAGAGATGTGTGCTGTCACCAGTGCTTTTTCTTCAAAGCCAAACAATTCCTAACACTGTTCTTAAAAAGGTACATAAGTGATACAAATTATCTCTGGACAGAAATTGTAAAATAAAAGATCCAATCAAACACAAACAGGATATTTGCTTTGCTAGTGCTGGAAAATTTTATTCTATTTACATTGTATTACTTCAGTCCAGATTATTTAAGAATCATTACCTGGCATGAGCTACCATAAAAATCTGTACATGAATAATAAATAAGATAAACAATACTGATTTATTTTTCATGAATAGGTGAGAACAACAACATTTCTGATGGGAACATCTCATTTGAAGTAAGAAATTTCTTACCTGGCTAGCTTAATTTTCATATTATAAATATAAAGGATGCAGAAAAACATGAAAAATGTTTTAATAGACAACACAAAATCTGTATAAAAAGATATAATATTAGGGGTTCAAAGGAAACATATGCCATCCAAAAGAAGGCTTTTTTAAAAACAAACAAACAAAATGTTGGAATGGTTAAGCTGTAGAAAGAAAATGGCATTCTTCAGTAAGTCTCCCCAAAGAAGGCAAACAGAAAAATATGTCAACTGTGGCATGATAGTTTTAAAAACAGAATGAAGCAAGCCCAAAGAGATAGAGGAACAATTGCACAAAGCCATAAAATGCAGCATTAAACTATTTTTCAAACAAATCAGGAGGAGGAAGCCCATTAAAATGTCTCTGTAGAGACAGATAGAAGATCAAAGGGTAAAAAGCCTTCCTGGAACACATGACCACCACAGAACAGAGAAGTTATAAAAGAAAACTGGGAAGAGAACAACTGCTGAGACCAGGCAGCATCCACTCAGGAGATGCAGAATAACTCAGGGATGAGCACAGCTACCGGCTGCACCGCTCTTGTTCAAACTGCCTGAGTGCCAGGGGAAAGAAAGAAGCCAAAAAGACTCTGAAGGACTGCAGGGAGCAACATGGCAATCAGTCTGAAACTCCCAAAAGGCAAACTTGGAGCCATGCTTAAAGCAAAAAGCAGGCAAAGGAAAACACACACTGGCAAGAGCCATCGTTGCCTTTGTAAAGGAAGTCAGGCCTCATGAGATTTCTTTCTATAAGCCACTGGAGACACGGACAAGAAGGACCCAGTTCATCAAGTCTGAATGCCAAACAGATATTTAAAGAAAAGCAGGATGAGGTAGGCAAGATAGGAACATCCTATGATGGAGTTAAGATGTATTCCCACAGCAAAAGATAAGTTCAAAGACCTATGGAGAGTAGATTATTTAAGTTTATTGATAATTTCTAGTGAATATAATAACCTGTAACAGTACCTGCAAGAGGAGATAAACAGTTTTCAAAAGAAATTTTGCACAGGAAGAGAAAAATAAGTAGATGTGTTAAATATATAAAAGAAGTAAGAAAGGACACAAAAAGTTGAAATCTCAAACATTGTAAAACACTGTGCATGACCTTCCTTCGATATTTTTTTTTCAAATTACACTTAGTTGTCTCCTTCATTTCACATGAGACAATTAATCCCAAAAAATTGCCACCTCAGGAAAAAAAGAAATTTAATCTAGTTTGGGACTTGCCATCATATTGCAGCAGAAGAAAACTGGTTAATCCTCCCACAGGAAAAAAATATTCTCCTATGCTCAGAACCCTGTGAAGCATTTATAATACCTCAAAAATATGTTTAGAAATAAAAGTCAATTTTTTCTTCCTTCTACCGACAGACAGATGGTGCTGTAACACCTGAACGTCCCAATGCAAAGTACAGCATTTATTTAAAAATTTAAATTTGAGAGAATCAAGCCTATTCACAGCAGTATGTGTAAAGCCTTATTTTTCAGTGAGGGAACATCTAACTTCCCTCATGTTGGCCCATTACATTTTTTCAGTCTCAATGACAACAGCTTTTGGCTGCATTCCTTCAGCTTGCACTGCCCTTTATCTCCGTGTGTTCTCTGGAGAACCACCACTGCTGACCCACTCTAAAAGAGAGAAGTTGCACTGAAATCACTACAAAAATCTTTTTTTTTTTAATAAATAGGGACATTACTATTAAGTGTTCTGAAAAACACTTAATATGAAAGGATTTTGCAAGAGCCACAGAAGGATTTTTGGATGCACAGGTTCTATAACTAAGTAGCTTTTGTTAAAAACACTGGTAAACTATGGAGAATATGGACTCAGTCAAGGATTAGAGCCTTCTTTCCCCCGTATCTTCTTATTGCACAGTAACTCAACAATCATCTACAAAAACTACAAAAACACCAAATACTTCTCCACAATTCTTTCAACGGCTCTCAAACATTCTCTTTTCTTTATGGGTATTCTGCCAGGATTGACTTGCAGTAATTTTTAGTCACTTCCTCTGATCCAAATAAAGTATTCCAACATTTAATGCTTAGTGCACCAAAGGGGGAAAGACATGGAATACAGAAGATTATCCATCAAGGGAAGCACTGGATTTTGCCTTATGCCAAGGAAACAAAAAGCAAACAGTCACTATTGGAATGCTTGCCTAGCCTTGCATCCCACCTCTGTCAAGGCAACACCAGCTTTAAGATTCATTTCCCAGCATGAGCCATGAAGTAAAACATTCTGTTTATTACCACAGCCTGTAAATTGACACTGAATAAGAATTAAAACTGTGAGGAAGTCCAAGTCTTCCGCATGAAAAAACATAACTGAACGCAAAAGGGCAACAAATTTTACAGCAGCTGGAAATGCTAGATTTAATTATTGAAGAGAAATCATGCAGAGAAGTTAGCTGCCTAGCATGATTTATAACAAATGCAAAGGGAAAGTCACGTGAAATTTTCAGTTAATCAACAGAAAGAGCCAATAACAAGAATGCCAGCAGTTTCTATTTCTATGGATGACAAGAATTTGAAACAAGAAAGACCAAAAATTCAAGTGGATGACACCACACAATCTTTCAAAAATGACACTTTGAGGAGGCAGGTTATTTTGCCAATTAGAGTAGCAGTAACATTTTACTGAAAAAAAGTATCAAGGGGGTTGTTTTCCTCAGAATGAAGAATCCTTGTCCTCCCATTGTAGAAAGTTTCCTGAAAATTATTGTGTGGTGTTTTTCTACACAAACCATAATGTACAACATTATGAATAATTTTGTATTGCGTGTTTTCCCCCATTTTCCTAACTTTTCATGTGAATCTTCCATGCAAAAATCCCTCAAACACCAAAAAACATAGGAAAAAAAAAGAATTTAAAAAACCCACAAACAAAAACCACGTTCCCGGAACAGAAATCAAAAATACTTTACTCAAGCACTGAGACCTGGTATCACGGATTTTTGCCTAAATTCAGTAGTGCCATCCAATAGCAAACTAAAGCTTCACTAGGAAGATGAAACACTGAACAGTCCAGGCCTAGAAACCTTGCAGGTTTACTTATTTAGAATTCTATAAATATGCATATTCACCCATAAGTACATCAAGAGATTTATATAAGATAGGAGACACAGCCAAGGCAATGGGCACTCTTGTCATAAATTATAAAATAAAGTCAATTAGAGTACAAAATTCCCTCCCCCTCCTCACACCAAATCCAATTATTCCCATAGGCCCGAATGCACAGCAGTCTGCACAGATAATCTAAGACACAGTGAGAATCACCACATTTTTCAAGGTCATTTCTAGGAAACAATCTGGGTGGCTGCACAAAACTACCATAAAGGGGCTCCTCTTCAGGATTTTCAACTCTGCCAAACACCGAGGGTGAGATTTTGAAAAGTACCTAAGAGACATGTACATATAAATCCCAGGGACAATGGAGAAAATTTAAGGTTATAAGGTATACGTTAGAAACGCTCACATTCCCACATCCATTGCAAAAAATGTGGGTTTCATTGCTACCTCATTACAGAAATGAGTAGAATATAAGGCTTCTTTGAGGCTCAATCACACTGTAAAATGAGGATGTCTCAGGTTTCCTGGTGACCTCCCCATATGTCTACATGCATAGATGGAACAATTCCTTACACAGGTAGCAGTGAAAAGACACTAAGTTTCTGAAAGAGAGAAAACTGCCATGAGAAGGCACAAGTAGAATAGAAAATATTTCTTTTCTATTCCTTTCAGTTTAAATCTATCTTGCTGAGGCACTCAGAATTTACTGCATACCTAAAGTTAAAGCACAAACTGGAACAACAAACCTTATAAAAAAGAAAACAAAACCCAAAACTATCCTTGCTCCAGAGACTCCTCCCATGCTTTTGGTTTGTATGGAAAGAGTTCCTCTCTGTGTTTTTACCAATAAAGGGTCCCACCACATGGAGACAGAGCAAAGCCCAACCAGAGCCTACACAGCAAAGTTCACACATGCTGCATTTGCTGTCACTTCTCTGTCTCCTCCTAGATGGGA
>VZTB01013648.1:599856-615099 GCA_013397245.1 Thryothorus ludovicianus | reverse complement strand
TGTTGGGAGCTCCCCTCCCTTCCAGCGCACAAAATCCTCCCGCAGGCTCCGGGAGCGCTCCTGTCCCTGTCCCCCCGCGGGGAGGCTGTGCCGGGGCTCGGGGGGGCCGCGGGGCCCCGGGGCACGGGGAGGAGGCTCCGGGGGATGCGGGGGGACGGACCCGGGCAGCGGCCGGGGAGAAGCTCCGGAGCATCGGGAGCTCCGAGCAGCGCCCCCGGCTCTGCCCAGGGTGGGGTTCTTGTTACCTTTAGGATGAGGAGCGGGAAAAGGTTTCAGAGGCAGAGAGGCTGAGCTGGAGCAGGGTCCCAGGGAGGGCTGGGGGGGTTGGCTCTGAGGGTGGTAATTCTCTTCTCTGTAATTTTTTGCCTTTTTTTTTTTTTTTATCCCCCAGCCCAATTGGCCATAAAATTGCTGAGAAGCTGCATTTCCTCAGCTTAGCAAAATAGAAGTGCCCAAAAGCACTTGCATTTGGGGTTTCATTTAATCTCATCTCGCTGAAAAGGAAAAACACAGAAACTTGGATGCTTCGTGTACGGCGCATTCCATCCCGTTATATAAACCATTTCAAACTGATTTATTCTAAATGAGTTGTTATAATCAGAATTTTCCTTATGAGCAGCTTTCTTGCAAACGTCAGTATTTCAGAGGGGGGAGAAAAAAAAAAAAGAAAAAAAAAGAACCACCCAACCCCAACCCCATCGTACGCCTGCTCCAATATTTCAAACTGATTACTTCTAAACACCAGCGCTAAAATTAGGTCTTTGGTGTGCGGTATTGTCAGAGTGGGTGTATTATGATCTGCAGAGAGTATAAAAAGATAAATGAGTTATTTAACCAAGTAAACGACGTTGCTGTAGAAATGTGCTGAGGGAAAATGCTCGGAGGGGGGGTGGCTCACACTGGCTGGGCCCCGGGATTGCGGCAGCCACGCGAGGGGGGCTGTGTGGGGAGGGTGGGAAGGGCTTTTGCTTTGCATTAATGTGATTATTTTTATTGCTATTGTTATAGAACAGGCTGTTCCCCATCCCGTCCGGGGTGAGGTGGTGATTTTGGCAGTGCCAAAATGAGAGGGAGTGGCTGAGAGGTGATGGGGCACCCATGGGTGCGCTCCTCCCCAGGGGAATGGAAATGGGTGGTTATTGGTGTATCCTTAGGACTTCACCTGGCTTCGTTTCCTTGGGATCTGCACCTGCTCGAACTCCCTGAATCTGCCTCTTCATTTCCACCCTCACAGCTGGGTGCTGCAGGTGCAGGTTGTCCCCACTTTGGGCTTCCAGGGACAAAAGGGGAGGGATACTGGGGTCAGGGATCAGCAGCCCAGGGACAGAAGGCTCTGGACATTGCAGGGGTTGATCACGGCAGTCCTTGGTCACTGTGGGAGGATTTGGTCATTGCAGGTGACTTTGATCATTTCAGGAGGATTTGGTCATTGCAGGAGTTGGTCTTTTCAGGAGTTGGCCCTTTCAGGAGTTGGCCATTACAAACATTGGCCACTGCAGGTGGATTTGGCCACTGCAGGTGGCTTTGGTCATTTCAGGAGTTGACCATTGCAGACATTGGTCACTGCAGGTGGTTTTGGCCATTGCAGGGATTGGCCACTGCAGTCCTTGGCCACTGCCGGAGGATTTGGTCATTGCAGGTGACTTTGGTCATTTCAGGGGCTGGCCATTGCAGACATTGGCCATTGCAAGTGGTTTTGGCCATTGCAAGGATTGGTCACTGCAGGTGGATTTGGTCACTGCAGGTGATTTTGATCATTTCAGGGGCTGGCCATTGCAGGGATTGGCCACTGCAGGGATTGGCCATTGCAGGGGTTGGCCATTGCAGGTGGCTTTGGCCATTACACACCTTGGCCACTGAAGATGTTGGTCCCTGTCCCTGCAGCCGGGGCCCAGCAAAGGCAACGAGAGCCGAGCCCCAGGCAGGGCTGGCTCCATCCCGCTCATCCCCTTTCCCAAGGCTGCTGTCCCGGAGGGAGTGAGCCCGGGGGTGCTGCCGCTCCCGCCCTGCCCCGGCCGTGCGAGGGAAGTGAGAGATTGATGCCAGCCGGGCCCCGGAGCAGCTGCCATAAATCACAGCCCCGCGCCGGCGGCTCCGCAGCTCCAGGGCTGCTCTTATTTATATGCATCTTTTGCACCGAGCCGTTTTATAATCGACTGTGGAGCGGCGCTCCAGCTCAGACGGATCGTGCAGGACACAGAAATACAAATAAAGGGTGAGGAGTAGGAGCTGCATCATTCCTGCCGTGCCCGGGGCCGCTCCGCAGGATTCCCGGTGCCGCCGGCGCATCCATCAGCTCCCTCCGGGCTGCAGGCGGGGCTCGGGGGAGTTATTGGGGGCAGCTTAAGGGTGATAACGATGGGAATGATAATTCCATGGAGAAGGGATGGCAGGGATGGGTTGGAGTGACGGTCACGTTCTTGGGGTGGTGACAGCAGTGGCACGGTGACAATCCGGACAGGAAAGCTGCCACCGGCATGGGGTGGTGAGGGGCTGCTCAGGTGAGCCAGGATTTTGATTTTTGGCTGGCTGTGCTGGGGCTGGGATGAGGCAGGGTTGGGGTTTTGGTACCCAAACCCCTCAAGGTGGGTCTGGTCCTGTGGCTCATCCCAAAGCTCATCCCTCCGGGGCTCCAGGGCAGGAATTGGATCTGTCCAGTTCAGTGAGAGGACAAAAAGTGAGGGGAAAAAAAAAAAAAAAAAAAGGCAGAAATGCCAAGCCACAAACCAAGGCAGATAAATCCAGGAGGGCAATGTAATCTCACTCACCAGGCCTCACCAGAAGTTACAATACATAAATTATTGCCCCTAAAAGCATCTCTAATTCCACTTGTGAGTGATTCACCAGGACACACCAGGCTGCCCTCTGCATCTCCCCATCTGATTAGACATTTGTACCAAGACAGAGCTCACGCTTAAAATAACATTACTGGAATGGAGATGGACAAGAGAATTCATTTGAATGGAAATCAATTTGATTAGAAAAGTAAATTACCCGCAGTCTATGAGCAGCACATTGTGGCTCGGAATAATAATAATAATAATAATGATAATAATAATAATAAATAATCAGCGGCAGCAAAGGATTTTAAATGTTTTTATGGACCTGGCAGTGACTTCTCACATGGAAACAGGGCTGGATCCCCCATTGCCATGCTGGGACACTGCCAGGCAGAGCTGTCCCGTGTCCCCAGGGACTCCTGTGCCACCAGGAGCCTCTGGAGGGGACAAACCCATTCCTGTGCCCCAAAGTGACAGTGTGGGTGTGGGGCTGCAGGAACTGGGCATGGCTGGGCACGGCCAAAGGGCTGGAAATGAGTTTTTGTGGCTGGAGGGGCCCTCAGGGGGGTGATTTTGTCACCCAGGGGTGATGCTGGCCTGGACAAACCAGCTTGGGTGTCACTGCTCCCATTTGAGGGACACTGGGGACACACCAGGACACTGGCCTGGCTGGGGGAGGACAGCAGTGTCCCCCCCATTGGTGTCCACCCTCCAGTGTCACCAGCGAGGTGACAAAGAGCCAGGGAGGCCGTGGGTGCCTGGAGGAGGCAGGGCAGGACCCCTGGGTGCTCCCTCCAGGTCCCTCCCTGTGGCAGCTGCAGTGCAAGGAGCTGCACACTCTGCTGAGCTGTGGCACCTTCTAAATAATCAATTGGTATTTAATTCCCATGTGATAACTGTCTTATTAAATCTAAATTTAATGTGTATTTGGGAAACCCTAATTTAAAGTGTTACTGCATGCACCATCTGGTGTGCTCTCTAAATACAAATGCAATAACATAATTCAGAATTACATCATAAAAGTAAGTTATAAGAGATTAAAATGCACAACTCAGTTCTTCAGTCAAGGCAGCTTTTATGCTTTTGCTCCTGACTTAGACACAAATCACAGCCAAAACATCCCTACCCCGATTCAGTGATTTCCTGCTGGGATTTTGGGTTTCACGGGGAGCAGGAGAGCCCTGGAGGGAGGCTGGGAGATCAGGAACGTGGGAGATGTGGAAATGTTGCCCAGAGAAGCTGAGGCTGCTCCTGGGAGTGTCCAAGGCCAGGCTGGAGGGGGTTTGGAGCAGCCTGGGGCAGTGGGAGCTGTCCCTGCCCCTGGCTCTGGATGAGCTTTAAGCTCCTTCCCACCCAAACCATTCTGGGTTCCCATGAAATCCTCTCCTCCCTGGTTCCTCCCTGGAGACCCAGCGACCCACTGAGCTGCCTTTTGTTGAGAAATCAGTCAAATGTAGCCCAGAGTTGGGTGCCTCAATGATCTTTTATAGTGGCAGTAAATCTAATATCTTTGCAAAAACCCCCTATTTTCTCTCCACGTTGAATGAAACATGAGATCCCTTAATAGAGAGGGAAATTAAAATCTAGCTTTATTGCAGTTCCTGTAACTGGTATCTAAGCTATTAATAATCAATCCATTCTTGCTTAAAAGCCAACATTTATCACCCCAGCTGAGCTGACGGGCACTGGGGGGAAAGTACAATTGACTGCAATTACACTTTGAAAAATGTTATCCGTGCCACTGACCACTGGGGATGAGCGATGAGATTCCAGTTGTTTCTTCCCTCTTCAGGTTCATTCTCACAACTTTTATTTTATTATTGGGCGGTTTTGCTTCTCCCTGAGCCTCCAGGATACCTTGGGGAAGGATCTGAGGGGAGGGATCTGTGCTGTCCCAAATCCAGGGGGATGCTCCTCGCCGTGCCCTGGGATCCCAAACCCTCCCAGATCCAGCTGCGGGTGCAGGAGCGGCTCCAAATCTCTTTTAACAACCTCACACACAAAAGTTTATTGGTTTTATTGCTGCCCTTTCCAAGGGGGAGGGAGAGGCTGGTGCAGGAATTGATTTCCTGGAGTTCCTGATATTAATGGAGCTGCTGACCACAGACCTCCCGCAGCAATATCCCGCTCCCCACCGTCATTCTCCAGACTCCAAACTTTCCAAATGAGTTTTTGCAACTTAAAATTAATAATTGTTCTGTCTAGAACAAGGATAATTAAATGCCTGTTCATCCTCATTATTGTCAGCCGTGTGATTTGTTGTTTTCTCCGTAATAAAATTAACCGGTTTAAATAATGGGTGCCAAAAGTTGGTAATTAAAGCTGAGCAAATAATTTGCAACAAATTATTTACCCAAGTGGGTTTGGTGGGGTCTGTGGTGAGGCTGGGGCTGATGGTGAAGGGCTGGGAGCCACTGGTGATGTCCAAACCCACACAGGGCACCCCGGGGAACCTCCTTTTCCTTACAATGGTCACTTTCAAAATGAAAATCCTTTGATTTTTTATTTTTTTTTCCCTAAGGAAAGACGTTCCCTCCACGGGCTTTGCTCACACCTGGAGCACGAGGCAGGTGGTTCACCTGTGGATGAAATCCCAGAGGAAAGAGCAGCTGCTCTCACTCAGGTAAATCCCAGGGAGGATGTGGCCAAAAATCGGCAATTCCTGGGGAGGAGAGGAATTAAAATAATGAACCAACAAAAGGAGCTGGGTCAGACACAATCTCCTAACAAGAATGGACTTTGAAACGATGCTTATCAGCCAGGTCTCATTCCGGCAGCAGTTAGAGAAGCTTTGGAAGGCACAACAATTAATTTGTGAGTTTATATTACACATTATAACGTGAGGGGCCATTAACGAGGCGGTGACATTAAATTTAATGTACTTGGTGAGTGGGACAGTTCGTGTCTCCCTCCTGGGCGTATTCCCCGGGTGTTTTGGGGTCTGGCACCGCCAGGATTTCTCCGTGGGAGCGGCTGGGGAGGACCCGCCAGCCCCGGGGGGTGTCACAGGGGGGACGCTTGGGGACACAAAGATTTGTCCCCATCCCCGCGGCGCAGGCAGCAGGGCTCGGAGGAACACAAGGAGAACACGGAGTGTCTCATACCTATAACTTTAAATTAAAAAAGCAATGTGCTGTTTATTGGCGCTGCCGAGTGTCTCCGGAGCGGGAGGCTCATAAAGATCATATTACAGTACAAGCCATTATGCAAAGAGTTTACTATATATACATTTCTAAATGCTTCAGCAAACAGCAGCCTCCTTATGAGCAGAGCAGGATAACTGGTTCGTTTGGGGTAACAAATGATCCTTGATTTGATTTTAAATGCAATGACAGCAAAATTTATTTCTTATTTAATCACTTGCCAGAGCTGTTGAGGACGGGATGGTATTAAACTGCACAATGCAGCATATGACTACTGAATCAGTTGAAATAGGCATAAGAATATATTATGTTTATAGGATAGAAAAAGATTGTACAGCAATGCATATAACTAGAATGGGTATTTTTGTCATTTATACAGTAGCTTATATCATTATTCCTTCCCGCTTCCAATTTTTCAGTAATAAAAATACAGGGGATGTGATTCTCTTTGCATAAACCAACTTGATTCTTTATTAAATATTTTTATTAATCTGAAGTACTACAAAGCATTTGAGCAGATAAATCAGGCTCCGAATAGTCATTTCCTCTCTGCTATGGCTCTATAAAGTGGATTCATTTATGAGCGTGCACTACCCGAAAAGAAGGTTTCCATATTCATTAACATGCTCCCTCATGGCTCTGCTTTTTTATCCCACTGGACCATGCAGAAGGGTCTCCAAGAGCAGCAGGTTTTGGAAATCTGCTCTGTGATCCCTGCCTGGTTTTGTGTCCGGTTTAAGGAGGAATCACCACTCGGGTCCCTCAGGGTGCTCCGGGTCTCTGCGGCTCTCACACCCACTTTGGGGACATCGGCACCTTTGGGGTGATCTGGGGATGGATCCAGCCCCAGAACTGTCCCAAATCACCCCAACCCCTCACCCACAGGATGTGGGAATCCCATCATGCGGCAGAGGGGGATTTGTGGACCGACCCTTCCTGGGAGGACGCGGGACTCCACTGGAGGCTTCTTCACCCCCTGAAGCGCCCCTGTCCTGCTGCTGCCGCCCCTCTCGCACGACCCCACATCCTCCCAGCCCCCAGAACGCGGAGTTTGGGTGCAGCACCATCCCCTCGGTGGGCAGGCAGCTCCCGGCACCGAGGGGATGCTCCCAGCCCGGCCGGGGATGCTCCCAGTACCGAGGGGATGCTCCCAGTACCGAGGGGATGCTCCCAGCCCGGCCGGGGATGCTCCCAGTACCGAGGGGATGCTCCCAGTACCTAGGGGATGCTCCCAGTACAGAGGGGATGCTCCCCGGGGCCGGCGCGTTCGCCCCCGCCAGCTGCCGAGCCGAGCCCCCGGGGGGAGCAGCGGCGAGGAATTAAAGCAGCACAAAGGAATTAAAGCGATTTAAAACCCGGCCAGGTGCGCAAACAAGTTTATCCTCTCGCAGCAGCTCGCGGGGAATCGGGAGCGCTCCGGAAAGGTTGCGGCAGGCACGGGGATGCTCGGGGCTCCTGGGGACAGGTGACATTTAGCAATTTGGGACTCGCCGGGACCCCCGGAGCTGCTGCCTTCAGCCAGCCGAGCCCTGTGCTGGGATCGGCCCCATCCTGCCCTTCTCCCTCCCGCTGCACCCCGGGGCTTTGGCTGTGCTTTCAGATTTTCCTGCAGCAGCTGTCTAACATTTGTTTGCTGGTTGGGAACAGGAATTACGGCGCTCCGCAAAAAGCAGGGACCCTCCGGAGCTGCTGCTGGCACAGCCCCACAGCCTGGCATCCCAAAATATTCCTGCTGCTCCAGGTGCCATCTTCAGGGGGTTTAGCCACCCATCTGCTGCCTGCTCCTGCCCTGGAGCATTCCTGCATCCCTGGGGATGCCCGATGGGTCCAGCAGTCGGGAATGAGCCATCCGGCAGCACCAGGACATGGAATTGCCTTCCCTCCCTCCCCTGTCCCGCTGACCACGCTGGGGTGAGGTGAAGCTGGGGTTTATCCCCACAGGAACCGCTGATTTCACGGCTGGAGACAATCCAGGGCTGTTTCACCTCTCCGTGAGCACCGCGGTGTTTTCCTCGCTGGGAGCTGCTGGGGCTGCCCATAAATCCGCCCTCAGCAGCAACTGTGTCACAGATGTCCCAGGACATGAATTTTTCCTCCGGTTTTAGTGCCGGTGTAAAGCTAAATTACGGTCGTTGTCAGCATTAGCAAAACCCACCCTCCCCATCCTGCCTGTAGAGCAGCGGGAGGAGAGGAGGGGCAGCTCCTGTTTTCTGGGAATTACAGCTTTCTGTGCCACTGCTGCTGGCGATTTTGCCGTGGTCAAGGCCACCAGCACGATGGCAGGAGGGGCAGTGCTGGCTCCTGGGCCACGGGAAGCTCTTTCCCATTGATGCCTCAGCTTTTAGCTTTTGTATTTCAGATCCCGTGCTGGTTTAGTGGGCAGCTTTAGGTTTCATATTCAGTGCTACTGAGCAGAGAGACGAAACAACTCCTTCTCCAGCTCCATACCAAGGACAACTTTCAGGCCTAAGAATTAAAGCAGCAGTGAAGGGAGAAAAGCAGGAGGATGGAGCTTCATAACCTGGAGCTGTAATTGGACAATTGATTATAATATGCTGATGGAGCAGAACTTAAAAGTGTGGGACCTCGTGATCAGTCACCCATTTTGTGCCCATTTTGGGTCACCTTGAGTGTGGCCCAGCTGGACTCTTGTGCAGCCCAGGTGTGCCCATTGAGGCCTTTAATAAATATCTGCTTTTCCTCTTGCTCTTTCTGGTCCCTGCTCCAGAGAAGGCAATGTCATCCCTGCACCTCCCTCTGGAATGTGGGCAGCGCACTGAGACCCCGCTCAGGGGAGGAAGATGAAGGTGTGCTTGAGCTCAGTGCATCCCAAAAACTCCTGGCACTGCCCAATTTGCCCTGGGCACCTCGGGAAGCAGCAGAAGTTGGCACCTGAGTGGAGGTAGAGCTCCGGCCCCTCCCAGGACACGCTGACACCGACTCCGGAGGGGCAGGAAAAGTTTCACACCTTCTCAAAACGCCGCTCAAGAGGGAAATGAGCAGCCAGCAGCTGTAATTGAGATGGATGAAAGGGCGGCCGCCTCCCCCAAAGCGTTCCAGGCACCAGACTTGAGAGGAATATGAAGTGCTGCTGCTCTCCAAAGATCGCCACGCTGCCGCTGAATTATTAATGAGCAGGAATGATTTCATATTTAATCTAAAGACTATTAATTACACTGCAGAAGAGCAACACACCATCCTGAGAGCCCCTCTCGCCAGCTGAATAATTTAGTGGCGCCCCATATTTTACCTCAATGTCAGGGCGGGCGGGGAGACTCCTCCTGCCTCAGCAGACAGCGGTGGCCCAAGAGGTGGTGTTGGTGGCCCACCCCAAGCTGTGAGCCCCCCAGCCCGGGTAGAGAGGGATTATTTGGGGTCCCTTGGGGCTGGGGCACTGCTGTCCCTCTGTCCCAGCCTCCCCCGGGGCCCTGCAGCATCCCCAGCTGTGGGAACACTGAAGACAGATGTTTATTTGTCCGGGATTATTTGCTGATCGCTGCTACAGTGATCCAAGATGATCATTAAAAAGTGAAATGGGCTGTTTAATAACGATGCTGGGAGCACGCAGTGTGCCTCGCATTACGAGGGTGTTTAAGCATGAGCCCAATTAAGTCCCTTGCATCCCTACAGAATTACCCCAGTTGTGCAAACTATTAGGCAAACTCCAGGCTCCTCGTACTCACAGGCAATCCTGGAGCCTGGCACTCTGCTAGAGACCCATTTCTGTCCTGAAGCTAAATTAAAATCCTATTGTGCCAGAGCTGCTAATATTTCCTGCTCTTGTTTCCAACAATTAAATTGTGACATTCTGCCAAAACAGGCGAGGAAACGAGAAAATGCTCTTGATCAGCTGGAAAGAGAAGGAAAATCCTCCCAGCTGCCACCCAGATGCCACAGTGACAGTGGCAGGTTAAGCAGCACCTGATGGATGTGGTGGAGGTGGGGATTCATCGTTCTCTGTGGGAAGTGGGACTTTGGGACTCCAGATATGAAGTTGAAAGGTTTTTCTTCTCGGTCCAGGGGAGAAATTTGGGATCTGGGTCCATGCAGTGCCAGAAAGGAGAAGGCTAATGTGCTTGGGTTTGTGTGGGAAGGGTTTGGGGGTGGAGGGTTCCGAGGGTGGCAGTGATGGAGCAGCTTTGGTGGCACCTGGAGCCCAGCTGGGGTCACCCCACCTCAGCTGCTGCTGAGGAAGGACTTGAGGGACAATTTCCAGCCCTGCTGTGTCCCCAGCACCACCAGTGGCCTGATCCTGCCACCCTTCCCGCACAGGTACTGCACATCCTTTTAAATATTCTCCTGGATTCTAAATCCCCTTTTCCCCCTTGATTTGCTCCCCTCAGAGAGGGCACAGGTGGTTCCCTGCCCCACAGCACCTGCAAACCCCCAGGGTGACCCCACAGTGCCCTCAGAGCGATGTCCCCCTGCTTGGGGTGGGCTGTGAATGCTCTTGGGCAGGAAGGAGCTGGTGGGGACCCCGAGGGTGTTGGGGACACTACAGTGAGGACAAAGAGGGACTGGCATCTGCAGAGCTGTGGTGACATCAAGTTAACTGGTGCAGGAGAAAGAGGGGAGAAAAAAAAAAAAAGAGCTGTTTAAGAAAGAAATGACTGTTTGGTCATGGCTTACAAGTTGGTACTTAGAAATTCCATGAATTTTAAAATAAAGACATCGGGAGATTTGAACTTTCTTTTGAATACTCACAAACTGCAGTGCCTAATACCTTCCCTGGCCATTAAGAAGCTGTGCTGGGAAGCAGAGAGAGCTAAGTACTACACTGATAGAGCAGTTAAACACCGTAATGGAATTGTGTTTGGAGAGGCTGCAAAGCCAGGTAGAGAGCCCATACATAAACAAGGCCATTACCAGCCAGGGTAAGTGGTGATAGAATTTCATGAATATCCCCACAAAAAGCTTTGTATATTTATAACAACCTGCAGAGTCGTTTTGAACACAGTCAGGGGCCTTTCAGAGCGAGTCTGGAGTTAAATTGTACAACAGATCTGTGTCCCTGCGTGGGGATATCGGCTCCAGGCAAAGCTGGGTGGGCAGAGGGAGCCCTGACCCTGACTGGGCACCCTCCTGGGGTGCTGTGGGTCCTGAAGCAGGGCTGGCTTTTTGGTGGTGACTGCCCACAAAGTCCTCCAGTTTTCAGGTTTAAAACTCCCTTTTCAGAAAGGATTTTAAGATGATTTTCTGTTTGCAGGGCAGAGGAAGCAGAAGGGCACTGCTCGCCAGCAGGGATGGAAAAGGGAGAAGGAGGAGTGGCTGCTCCTCTGCTGGACAACTGCAGGAGTCTTCAAAGGGCAAGGGACAGAAGGTTCCATGAAGGAGAAATAAATCTGGGAGCCACCAGACCCAAAAGATCGGGATGGGGCTCTGGAAGAAATGCACAGAGAGGACTCAGAGCCCAGTGGGGAGCAGGGGCACAGCTGAGACCCCAAACTGGGGCTGTGGGGCACAGACTGCTCCTGCTGCTCCCCAGGGCTGCTTTGCTGATGATCCTACACCAACCCCACAGCATTCCTGGGACAGCCTGTCCAACACCAGCAGAACACGTGTGTGCTGCCAGAGCCCCAAAACCTCTCCACAAGAAACCCGCCCTCTCCACCTCTGCAGCTGGAGAGCAGCAAAGCAAACCTGTGAGCCTACTTATCACTTTAATTTAAATAAATGGGTGCTTTAAGCTTAGGAAAACTTTGCTCTGCAACTCTTGCAAAACCTGAACCCAAGCGATAGGCAGAGCTCGGGCACGAGCCGTAATAAAATGCTAATTGCAATTCATAAATTACGTCGGGATGCCTGGGAACGTTGAAGCTCCTGGATGAAGTGTAGCATTCAATTTATCCTGTGCCTGCTGCCGACAGTGCTGCCAGCCTCCTTCTTGTCCCCCTGTGTTGTTTTGTCATCTCTGCACTATCACCAATTCATCACAAAGGCAACTGAACTCGCCGATGTCCACCCACCGGGTGACTTTGTCTTCGCTACTCTATGACTTCTAAATTAAATTGTCAAAACACATTACTGAGAAAAATATCGCGAAGGGGAAGTTCTTTACCCTTTTCTCCCAGCTGAAGAGAGAACGGGTTTGATTTGGAGAAAACATGTCTGCTTCATTATCCCTCCCGTTATCATATTTCTTCCCCCGGCAGCAGCGGGAAAAGAGTCGATACACAAGTCTTGGGTGACATGATGGAGCATCCCACAGGAGTTGTCTCGATAAATTCTGAGATTGCTCAGGAAAAGCTGAGGGGGGTGTGTGTAATTTTCACTCTCTTTTATTCCTCCCACTCTCAGACAATTTAGAGGAGATTACGGGGTTTGCTGGTGTGGATTCCCCCGAGCTGGATGTTCCCACTCTGCCGGCTCTGGTTGGGTTGGAATCAGCTCCTTGGAGTCTTTGCAAGAGAAGGAATGAGCCCAGGATGGGACTGGGGAGGGCACAGGTCCTGCTCCCACACCTCTGCTCCTTGAATCCCAGAACAGGTTGGGGAGGGAGGGAGCTTAAAACTCATCCCTCATGCCATGGCAGGGACACCTTCCGCTGTCCCAGGGTTCCAACCTGGCCTTGGACACTTCCAGGGGTTGGGCAGCCTGTACCAGGGCCTCCCCACCCTCACAGAGAAGGATTCCCTTCTCAAACCCCACCTAACCCCTCTCTCTGTCAGCCCAAAGCCATTCCCCCTTGTCCTGGCACTCCACTCCTGTGACAAGTCAATTTTTGTGTTCCTTGTTGGCTCCCTGGTATTTTGTTTCCTGCAGGAATCAGCACTAATATTGAGCTGCTCCCCTGCTATTTCCTGCACCACAGAGAGTGTTTGAGTGTTGTGGGCTCTGCCCCCTCTCCCCCGACTCTGCTGTCCCCCCAAAACTGGAGTAGACCCCAGGCTGGATAACAGGGAAGGATCCTGCTGCTGGATGCAACCACGGAAAATAATTCCCCTGGGGATGTGAAACAAGAGGAGCCTTTCCTGGGAGGGAAAGAGCTGTTGATTCTCCTTTTTCTCATTCCCACATTGGTCTCTGGGCATAATGGATCAGCCATAAAAATCAAGCAACACATTGTGCACTCATTCTTTTGGCTTTGGACAATATCAACGTAATAGACACATATTGTTTATTTATTCTGCTGTAGAGCAAGGCAAGGAGGCAGTGCCCAATGTTTAGATGGGGTATTTTTAAATGCTCCCATTCCCTGGGCCCTTCTGATGCATTAGCCATCAGGAGTCAAATTGCCTCGTATTTGCAATTTTATGGGTTCATTTTATCAAGCACACAGGAGCTGCATTCAAAGCACAGAAATAAAATATTCCACTTTTGTTAGGCAAGCGCTGCTTCAACACTAGAGATGGCCAGAAAGCAGAAATGTCTTTTTTTTTCCCCTGCCTCTGCTCCAGATTCATCTCCAGATATTGCTTCTCCTTTGCAGCAGCAACTGCTGAAAGCCCCTTTATGGCTGTGGAAGGTCCTGTGCATCCCAAGAGTTCCACACCACTGGATTTATCCTGCTGGGAGATCACTCCCTGTTCCCTGGTTGGTTTAAAAGAACTCCCAGCAAAGCCTTATCCTGCTTGTCCCCAAATCCAGGGGCTCCGAGTGGCCCAGAGTCCCAGATTTCAGCTCCTTCCATGGAGCAGGGAAAAGTTGCAGGGAGCAAAACCAGGAAGCAGCAGGAAAGAGAAGTTTCCAGAATGGATTTGGCAGCTGGGATGTGTCAGGCAGACCATGCTCGACCCATCACAAGGACTTGGGGTCACCCCGCTGTCCCCTCCTGCCAGCCCAGGAGCTCCAGGGCCGCGTTTTTTTGGGGGGAAACTCTCGTGGTTATTCCCAAAGGGAGTTGCTGCTGGAGGAGAGCTTGCAGAGCAGGAATTTGCTCCCTCTCGTGGGCTCTGGGGCTGGTGGCTGAGAAGGGATGGGATTCCTTGGCAGGTTGGAAAAGGAGATGGGAATTGTCTGAGAGCTCCTGGTCCAGCAGGGAGCAAAGGGCAGAGACCCCCGGACACGCTGCCCTGGATCCATGGGGCAGCATTTGGCAGCCCCAAATTAACTCTGCTTTTCGAGTTTTGGCTCTGCAAAGCTCTCAGCTCATCCTCACATAAATACAAAGCCACTTTTCTGCCTTTATTGTCTCTGGGCCTGATTCCATCAGGATTTATTTCTGCCTCAGCTGCGTTTCACCAGCTCCACACCCGGTGTGCAGCACGGGCGCTCCCAGGGGCGAACACACCACAGATCCCACTTGTTTTCAGAACAAGAACAGCTCAATTTCACAAATCCATAAAACCCCCAGCAGCTGCAGCGCCCTTTTCCAATTTAAAGGAAAATTTTCATTTTTTTAATGGTGTATTTAACACTAAGAAACCCCTACAGCGTGTCAGGCTGAAGGGAAGAGTGGGAGAACAAGTCAGAGCACGTGTGTGGTGTGCAGAGAGAGCGTGGCCAGCCCTTTTTGGGGGATTTTGGGGATTTTTGTTGGTTTTGCCGGGCACAGACAGATCCTGGTGCTTCCTGCAGAATTCCCCATCCAGAATTCCCAGCCCGGCCAGATGTGACACAGATGTGTTTTGGGAGCCCCAAAACGCCTCCGTTTTGGGAGAAACCCACACTCAGAAACCCACCCTCTCAGTCTCTGCAGCTGGAAAGCACGGGAGCCACTTTTGGAGCGAATTTATGGCTTTAATTTAAATAAATAGCTGCTTTAAACTCGCGAAAAGTTCGCTTTGCTAAACCAGAACCCGAGTGATCGGCGCAGCTCGGGCACGAGCCGTAGGAAATAACACGGTTTAGAATGACACATTGAAAGTTTTAATAATAAAAATATAAAAAGAAACAGCTCCCGCCGGCCGGGAATGGAACCCCAGAGGGAGCGGGCCTGGCAGCGGCGGCCCGCGGGCCCCCTCTAACGGCCTGCGGGGGAACGCCCGCTGCCCCCGGCCGCTCCATCGCGCCCCGCTCGGGACAGCGGCATCGCCCCGGTGCCTCACGGTGTCCCCGAGGTGTCCGCGACCCCTCAGCCCTGCCCGGGCCGCCACCGGGACCCCCCGAGCCCCGCGGGACGGAACTACAACTCCCGGCATGCACCGGGCAGCGCCGCAGTCCCGGCCATCCCACAATGCGTCGGGGCAACCCCATATTAACTGCGGCGCGGGGGAGCCGTTGATAAACGGTCTTAAACGTCACTAAACGTCATTAAGTGTCATTAATCGTTTATTGAAGGTTTATTAAAGGTTTATTAAAGATTGAAAAACCTCCACTGCCCGCCCAGAGGCGTGAAGGGGAGGAGTTTTTACGCCTTCACTTCCGGAGGAGCCCTCAGG
>VZTB01013648.1:570014-599837 GCA_013397245.1 Thryothorus ludovicianus | reverse complement strand
GGCGGCAGCTGCCCGGGGCCTGGTGAGGCGGCGGCGGCGGCGGCGGAGCGGCGGTACCGGGGGCGATGTTCGTGCAGGAGGAGAAGATCTTCGCGGGGAAGGTGCTGAGGCTCCATGTGTGCACCATGGAGGGCGCCGAGTGGCTGGAGGAGGTGCCCGAGGACACCACGGTGGAGAAGCTGAAGGAGCGGTGCCTGAAGCACGTAAGGAGCGGGGAGCGGGACCGGGCTGAGCCCCGAAACTCCGCGGGGCCGGGGCTGGGAAGCGCCGGGGACCGAGGGAACGACTGGAATTACCGCTCCGGGGGAAAGGGGCACTGTCCCGTGAGGAAAACTGATTTTTGCAACGCCCTGTGAATGGCTTTAAAAAGAGGAGGGGGGAGATTGACTCGGGTGAACTTCGTGTCCTGGCTTGCTGTGTGTGCTTTTCCCCCGGAATTGGTGAAATAAAACCCCCTTGTGGAGCGTTTTGTGTGTTGGGAGAGGAGGATTTGGGCAGAAATCGCTCGGTAATGTTCGGTTCCAGAGTTTGGCGTGTGTTTTGCAGCGGTGTCAGAGCTCCCCAGCTCCTGCCTGGCTCCTGGATTCTGCTTTGTTTCTGTGTGTGAGCAAAGAAGGGAGGGAGGAACCGAGCAGGAGAAATTACCTGTTCTGCCGAAATCTTAGTGCAGCCTCACCCTGTGCTGGCACTGCAGCCACTGGGGCGATTTTTGGGGGGAGATCAGAGTTTTTCTGATGTGCTTTAAAGGAGAAGACGGTGATGGAGGTGGCCAAAGGGTGATTGTGGGGAGGAAAATGATGCCCAAGGCAGGGGGGCACGGTGTGTGGCAGAGAGAGCCTTTCAGAGCTTTCAGAGCTTTCAGAGCTCTGGGCTGGGTGTGGGAGCTCAGCCACAGACGGGTGTTGCTGTCCTGATTGACAAGAGCAGCGTGTGACACGGTGACCCGGGGCCAGCACAGCCTGGCCTGGCAGCTGCACCCCTGACCTGCTGCATTTCTCCCCGAGGAACGTGGAAAGCTGGAGCCTCAGCTCCTCCCTCAATTCACTAAATCACATTTAGTGGGGGGACATTGCCTTTAAAGCCTTGCAAAGACTTTTTTTATTATCTAAAACCTGTGCAACAGGAGAAGATTACTGTAATTTGTAACCCTTAACTCCTGTTTGGAGGGTTAAAGGTTTTATTTCCTGGGTGAAATAAAGGTGCCCAGAAACCCTTCCAGTACCCAAAGGGACCTGACAGAGGACAGGGAGAGAGGGATGGAGTTTTACAGGACAAGGGGGAATGGCTTCATGCTGACAAAGTGCAGGTTTGGAGACAATTTGATAGCTCAGGGTGATATTTGATTTCAATCTCTGCTGCTTTGTGCAAAAATCCATCCTGGGGTGGATTTCCATAACCATAATAGATAATAAATGGTTTTGTGGAGGGCGAAAATAGACTTGGAAAAAATCATGGCTCCTGCTCATGGGCTGGATCTGGAGAGCACCTTGAGATAATTTCTGCAGCCACCTCTTCCAAGAGGTTGTGTTCCTGAGTGTCTCTGAAATCATCCTTCCAGGAAGCAGAGGGGGATGTTTGGAACAGGCTGCAGCTGGGGAAGTGGCCCCTTTTCCCTCCATAACCTTCAAATGCTGGCTGGTCTCTGAAAGTGCCACTCTTGATGTCTTTATTTCCCCCAAATTTGATGTTTTGGGGTCTTTTGTTAGACAAAGAAATAAACCTCTCCCCCTGGTTTTTCCCCTTTAAACATTTGTTTAAACACTTGTTTAAACAGATTGTTTAAGCCACGCAGTTTTAATAGGAGGGAGTGTCAGGGCTATTTTCAAATGTTTCTGTAATTAAAAGCAAAAAAAACCCCAAAACACCCAAAACATTTTTTTTTCTATTTTAAAACAAACAAAGCCTTGTGGTTTACCAGATTCCAAGCTTTGCAAGAGGTGTTTGGCATCACCAGGGCTTAGGATTTCAGCAGTTGCTCGGGCACCTGTGACAAATGTTTGTGCCCTGCCAGGCAGAGCAGCCTGCTGGGAGCTCCAGAATTAAAAACAAAAGGTGAGAATGAGTAAAGGCTCTGCTGGTCAGGTGTTTTTTCTATTTGCAGAGCATTTAAAATGTGAAGATAAGCCAAGTGCTTCACTCAGCAGCCTCTTTAGTGCTCATATCTGCCCTCTTATTCTCTGCAGTTGTTAATTAAAGTGGTTGCAAGAACAGGAAATAAAGATTGGTGTCCAGAACTTTCATTTTTTTTTTGCTTAAACTTCTACCTGATAAGTTATATGATTAATTATATGATGAAATGTCCACATTTATGTGATTGTTCCCACATACTCCTTTCTGTGTGCTGGGGGATATGAAAATAGGGGGTGCCCACCCCAAAAACCCCTCCCAGCTGCCCTTTTCAGCTTCTCTTACCCCCAGGGTCTGTAGCAGGAATATTCTGAGCTCGTTGCACTGATGTACCCAGGCATTTTGGGCACCTTATCAGATCCATTACAGGAGCTGCTCCCAGCTGTTAAATGTGTTCTCTGGCCTGAATTCAGCACTTCATGAGCTGCAGGCTTCCTGAGAAGCTGCTCTTGGACAAAGCAGCTCTCAGATATTGTCACCTCAATCTCAGTGGGGCATCAGAAGCAAAGCCAGGTTCAGGTGAGGGACTGGGACCCGTGCTGGAAACAAGAGTGTTTTGCTTGGAAGGTGTGGAAAACAAGGTTCATTTTTTTTTTGGTAGAATTTAAAAGGTTTAATAAAAGACAATAAGGAAAGGGCAATAAAGCAAAAACACGGCTGGGGTGTCTGGCAGTGAGCCAAGAGCACACCCCAAACTAGAACATGCTTCTTTAAATGCATCAACCTGTTGCATATTCATAAACCCTCCTGCATTATTTAAAAACATTTCTTTGAGTTCCCTAACCTGTCTCTCTTATTAATTTCTTTTAGTTTCAGTCTCTTGCAGATCTTCTGATAACAGATGATCAATAAATTCCTTGCCTGGGGGTCTGGGGTCTTCTTTATCCAAATAAGATAATCCAGAAATGCAAAGAATTTCCTGGCCATCCCTTCAGCACTCTCTGAGACAGCCACAAAAGCTCCTCACATTACACCACTATTGTCAAGTTTTTGCAAATAGAGAAATAAAAGAAATCACACTAAAACAACAAAGTTTCTCCACACTACACACACAGCATTCCCTTCAATATTTGTGAAAAGCCAACTTTATAAGATGCATTTATAACAGAAGAGCAGCAGGGAGCTGAGCTCTCCCTCAGCTGCAGTCAGCAGGAAAGGTGGTGATGGACTAAAAATCCTTTGCAGGAGGCTGGTGTTGAAATACTCCACCAAAATTAGGGATTTCAGTGGGATTTCTGGGAATGGCTCTGTCGCACAGAAGGTGAACACTCTCCTCTGCAGACAGGGTGGAAGTGTCTTGGTAGAAACATTTAAAAGTGTCATTAAAAGCTGTGAGCTGTAAGCAGAGCAGGCAAGGTCAGCATGGAGTGTCCTGTTTTGTGGTGAGAACAGCAGCAGCAATTTCAGGTTGTTATTTCTAATTCTGCCTTTCTGGTATTGCAAGCACTTGGCTTTCCTTTTTGTACTCAAAACAAATTGGAAGCCTCTAGATGCACTGATGGATTAATGTTCCTGAAATCTCTCACTGTGCATCTGGAGCCACTCTGGTGTGAGGAGGAGGCAGCTCAAGGCCTGTGAGCACTCTTTTTTTAGGATTTGAACTGATTTCCTGGTGAATTAATTGACGTGCAGTTTAGAGTTGCAATAAGGGAATGAGCACAGGAAAAAAAATCCATTGTATTCTGATTATTTATGGTTGGGAGGAAGAGCTGTGAATGGAACTTTAGTTCAGCCCTTTCAGCAGGAACCCAGGTTAGGGCTCCAGCAGCCAAATCTCGTGATTTCAGCTTGAAACAAGGTGCAGAAACTGCCAGTTTAAGGTCAGATAAACCAAACTCACTGCTGACAGTGCCTTGTTTAGGAGAGTAAATAGTAATTAAGAGGTGAAGCAGGGAGTCTGTCCTGTTTGGACACTCCAAATGAGAACATGCATCATTCCTGCCTTCCCTCCTATAAAACACTGCTGCTCGTGGTAGATTTGCATTTTTATTTTGTGAAACCAATTTCTGAGGGAGCTGGGTGAGCAGAATTAACGTAGCAGTGGGTCCTGGAGCTCTGAATCTCCAACGCTCCCAGAATTTAGTGTGAGAGATGTCCTGAGAAGGCACAAATCCACCCACACAGGCACAAATCAAACCTTATTTTCTTTAATAAAATGCTTTATGTGCACTGACCTCTGGCTTAAGCTCTTGAGGAGCCAGGAAATGATGCACAGTTTGTTTGTGGAGAATCCTGAGTGCCAAAGTGGCTCACGAGGAGCCTCATTTCTGTCCTCTGATCTGCAGCATTTATTGTCTCCTGCAGTGTGTTCCTGGGAGCTTGGAGGATCCCAAAACTGTGACACATCATAAGCTGATCCATGCTACTTCTGAGAAGGTGCTGACAGACACCAAAACAGTGTTGGAGGAGAACATTCAGGACAGAGGTGAGATTGTCTGGGTCCAGAATTCATCCGGCAAATTCCAAACGTCTCTGGGATTTTCTCTCTGCTTTGACACGGGAAGCTAAATAAATGGAACCAATACAAAATTCATCTCCAGGAGCTGTAGAATTGGAGGGGTGTGTTGCAGGAGCTGCTGTCCCAGGCTCTCTAACCTGTGGCAGTGTCCCTCTCTCACAGATGTGCTGCTGCTGGTCAGGAAGCGCGCGCCGACGCTGCTCCCCAAGATGGCAGATGTGGCTGCAGAGGAGAAGGTGGGTCTGAAACTCTTCCAAACCTGGAGGAAACTGATTTTGCATTTTTTGCTGTCATTCATGGAACATTTGCCTTAAAATATGACACACTGATACACACTGTGGAAATGTTATAGACATGATCTTTAAACAAATGTCTAATAACTAAAAGTTCAGCCAGTGCCTTAGTTTTGTAGAAAACCCAAAGAAATTTGTTGCCTTGCTGTCAGCTTGTCTTCTGCCTTTAGCTCAGTGTGGCTTGTCACCCAGCTGGAATGTTGCCCTTCACTGTTTTATTTTGTTTTATTGGACTTGCTCCTGAGGGTCAGGATGGTGTTTATGCACGTTGATGTGTCACATAAACTCAGAGGCCTCCAAGTTCTCTGGGATCCATCACTGTCCCTCTTCATGCTGGAATTTCCCTGCATGTTTAGGTGTAAGGACTGAAAGTGGGGCAGCCCAGCAGGCCCAGTGGGGCTCTGGAGCTGCAGGATGACACTGGAGCTGTCAATCCATGGCATTAGAAGGGACAAAGCATTGCTTGGTGTCGTGGGGAGGAATATGAAACTGTTCTGTGTGCCCTGTCCTGTGGCTAATGGGTTGTGAAAGCTGCTCCTGTTGCCTTCCCTGCAGAGGAAGCAGGAGCAGAAGGCTCCTGACAAGGATGCCATCCTCAAAGCCACTGCCAACCTGCCCGCCCGCTGCGTGGACCGCACCGTGACCCACCACAACATGAGGGATGTGAGTACTGCAGCTGTCCCCAGCAGCCTGCTTTATCTTCATGTATTTCTCTTTTGCATTCACTTCTCTTTTCTCTACAAGAGAAATTCTGATGTCTGTAATCTATATTAAAAACCTTTTTTAAAAGGTTTAGACACAGCTCGTGGTGTTTAGTGGTAATGAAATGCGGTCCTGAATTGTGATTTTAAATGTTTTGTTTGTGCTTGGAAAAAGCCTCAGAGCGTATTCAAAATCTGGCAGATGTGAAGTTATAGGGTTTTATTTCTTCAGTCTTAAATAATTCAGGGGTTTCCTGTGGTTTATTTCCTTTCCTTGAACACTGCCCATGGGGTGTGGTAGAAATAAAAGGACCTTTCTGCCCAGGAGCTTTTGCTTCCATGTAACACTTCACAGGAAGGTCCCAGACCTCCTGAGAGACTAAACAATGAAAATAAAGCCCTAATAAAGCAACTTTGTGAACAGAGGGCCAGGCTGCTGCTGTGTTACTAACAATAGATACATTAAGATTCACTGATGGCTGGTAACTTCCTGTCTAAATGCTTTGACAGTTTCCTTTCTTGCAGTTCCAGACAGAGCTCCGGAAGATTTTAGTGTCTCTCATAGAAGTTGCACAGAAGTTGTTAGCACTGAACCCTGATGCAGTTGAACTATTTAAGAAGGCAAATGGTATGAACATATCTTTAGAGTTGCTGGTTCAACCCTGGGAATTTGTTTTTGGATCATGGAAATGGGCTCAGAGTGAAGTTCAGACACTGATGTGGCAGCAAAGCAAAACTTTGTGGCAAAAGTTTCATAAAAGTGATGGATATGAGAGGTCCCTTTGGGATGGGTGAGAAGTTCCATTTAAAAATTGTAAGTAGGGATGGTAAGGAATGGTTGAAAATTCAGGAAGATGTAGTAAAATGAGGAGAAATGGTGGCTGTTGATTGGGTTGGCAGGGAATGCTCATCCTTGAGATCTGATGTGGCCAGAGCCAGCTTAATTTCTAGAGAAATGCTTAATAGATCTTCAGTGAATCTCATCTATTTAATTGTGTAGAAATCCCATGGTCATGTGAGAGTTAGTGGCCTTTTGTTTGAGATCTTGAACACATCTGGACAAAGTCTTTGTCCTGGAAGAGTCAATGTGAGCCGGGTCGAGCTGAGTGCAGCAAATTACATGATGAGGTGGCAAACTGGGGGCAGAAACAAAAGAAGGGATGGCAGAGAGAATGGGGGTT
Source organism: Thryothorus ludovicianus (assembly GCA_013397245.1). NCBI lineage: Eukaryota > Metazoa > Chordata > Aves > Passeriformes > Certhiidae > Thryothorus > Thryothorus ludovicianus. Next base: position 593,077 of record VZTB01013648.1, on the reverse strand, counting down.
GAACTTAACACATGCCATTGCATTGACACAGGGGTTTATGTGAGCCTGGAGTGCATCTGAGCTGTGTTTTGTTTGTGTGTGTGCAGCCATGCTGGATGAGGATGAGGAGGACAGGGTGGACGAGATCGCGCTGCGGCAGCTCACCGAGATGGGCTTCCCAGAGAGCAGAGCTGTCAAAGCCCTCCGGCTGAACCAGTGAGTGTTCAGCACCTGCCTGCCCCTCCCTCGAACACAGATTTGCATCTTTTTTGTCTCCTTATATGGGTCACCTCAGTGGAGGTTGGAGAAAGTGTTCTCTCCAAGGATGCTGCCTCAGGCACCGTGCAGGTGGCTCAGGGCAGGGGGATCAGGGCTGGGTGTGCTCTGCAAGGTCTGGGGGTCACAGGGCTGCCAGGCTGGCACTGTTTTCAAGTATCAAACTCACATTTTCTTCAGCTTTCAAAGTTAGATTTTACAGAGGGAAGGGCAAGCTTAGCCCATCCGCACTGGGCTTTCAGCTGTAGAAACATACTTTGTGCTGACCTTTAAAAAAATTCAAGAATATTGTGAAGTCCAGAGAGCAGCTACAGTAAAATAGGAGGTTATGTAGTTCTTGTCATGCCCCAAGAACAGCCAGCCGTACTGCCTCACTCCTCAGAGGGCTTTGTTAGGCCATTCTTGAAAAATTTTGGTGATAGAGTCCACGACTTATTCCAGTCACGCTTTACCAGAATCTCAGGAAGACTTTCTCCTCTGCTGTCCTACAGCTCTCATGTTGTAACAGAAAAACCAAATAGGCAAAGACTTTCCCTTCCATGAATATGCAATAATTCCTGTGTGTCAAATGGAATTACACATTCCTTGCACTATTGTCATCCTTGCTTTCTCCTTCCCACCTGTTGGGAAGAGGGGTTTGGGAGCTCTGAGGATCCCTTAGCTGGAGTGGTTATGTGGTGGTGTCACACCGTGGTGTTCTGCTCCCTCTCCCTGAGGAGCAGAGCTGTTGGCACCTGAGCTGTGGCTCCTGTGCACATTTGGAATGTGCTTTGTTGGCAGTTCTGTCCAGAGAACAGTGAACATTACCACAGAACAGCCAGTGCTTCTTCAGGAGACAAAGGTGCTGCAGAGTGAGGCGACTCCCTCACAAACACCTTTTAAAATCCAGGCTCCAGGTCCGAGCCGGACTTGGATCCTCTCTTTTCCCAGATTCAGAGATGATTGTGGATACACAGAGAACTAAGATTTGTCCAAAACCATATTNGCAGAGTGAGGCATCTCCCTCACAAACACCTTTTAAAATCCAGGCTGCAGGTCCGAGCTGGACTTGGATCCTCTCTTTTTTCCCAGATTCAGAGATGACTGTGGATACCCGGAGAACTAAGACTTGCTCCAAAACCATATGTATGAGTTTTCAGGGACTAATTAACCTGCAGGTGCATGCACCATGGGGATGAAGGAGTGCTGCTGTCACACCTGGAGCATTCCTCACCGCCCTGTTCCCGTGTTTTCCAGCATGTCGGTGACCCAGGCCATGGAGTGGTTGATAGAACACGCTGATGACCCTTCTGTGGATGCTCCTCTGCCAGGTCAGGCTCCTGCAGAAGCCCCAGCTGAAGGTGCAGCCTCCTCTGCTGAGGCAGCTGCGGGTGCCAGCTCAGAGGAGGCTGGGGAAGAGGCCAAGGATGAGCTGACGGAAATCTTCAAGAAGATCCGGAGGAAAAGAGAGTTCAGGCCAGACCCACGGGTGGGTGCTGCTCATCCCCTGTGGAGCTTGGGGGACTGGGAGGGATTTCGTGGGCACCATGGAATCCAAATCATTGTTTAGTTAATAAACGAAGTGGGACTTGTGTGTAGATGGGTGTTGTGCTGGCTTGGCAGAGTTTCAGTGGAGGGGCTGAGTGTTTAAATTCAGGGATTTTACCTCAGGAATGCAGGGATAGCAGGATCTGTGTGAAAGGCACTGTTACTTCTGCACCTGGAAACTCCCTGAGGGGACTGAAGGGAGCTCCAGACCCCTGACATTGCTGTTTTCACTGCAGCCTGGGAAGGAAGGGTGGCAGGACAGGAGTGCATCCTTTGACTGTAGAAAAGATTGGAAAGGGCTCAGAAAACCTTGGACTAGTGCAAAGTCCTGGCAGGGAGTTGGAACTGGATGATCTCTAAGGTCCTTTCCAACCCAAACCATTCCATGATTCTTTGGAAAGGACAGGACATTATTGTTTTAGGAACAAGGAAAAGTATCACCAGCAGATTGAAGTCTTGCAGCAAGGACAGAAGTTGCCCTTTTTTCAGAACACAGCATTAACTGCAGTTGGGAATGTGTTGTTCTCCCACTGGGAATACACCAGGAGGGGCTCTGTGACATCTGGCACCTTGGGTTTACAACTGGCTGTTCTGAGATTTGGGTTAAGAGCTGCAAATGCATTTGGTGGCCTGGGTGCAATTTCTAAACAGTGAAACATTCTTGTACCATTGTCTGGATGTGTTTGAATGCATCACACTCACCAGCAGTGCAGTAAATCTGGGAACTGAAATCAAATAAGTAGAACCACAAATGCAGATCAAGGCTGATCTGTCAGTGAGATGTGAACAAGAGCTTTGTAACAGGAGAGGAGTTCCAAAATGAGGTTTTTTCCCTCATTTTCCTTCTCTTTTCTACCCCAGGTACTCTTGCTCTTTGCCTTGCATTCAGCTTCCAGTGTTGAGGGTAGGAACTACCTTCACTCCTAAGACTTTTTTTCTTTTTCCATGATAAAGACACTTTAGATAAAGAATATTTGAAAACTTTGTTAATAAAATTACTGAGTGCTCTGCATATGGAAATAATGAGGGGGTTTTACCTCACATAAAGCTGCACACAGAAGGTGAGGGGATATGATTGCTCTCATTTCTGTACTAAATGTAACATTTATCAAGCTGTGGGGTTCTGCTCTAGGCTGTCATTGCCCTGATGGAGATGGGATTTGATGAAAAGGAGGTGGTGGATGCACTCAGAGTGAACAACAACCAGCAAAATGCAGCTGTGAGTACAACACCCTTCCCTGTCCTTGCTGCCCTAAGGGTCTGTCCCACTGCTGCTTCCCATCCTTGAGCTGGATCCTGTCCTGGTCTGTCAAAGTCAACTCCTACTGAAAATTCAGGAGCACAAATTCTGTGCCTCCTTGAAATTGGATGCACAACAGGGATGGCTGCAAAGGGTTTGGGCTCCTCAGAGGAGCTCAGGGTCTGTGAGGCTGAGGCTGGGTTTTCAAAAAGCTTTTGAGAAACTGCCTCACCACAGTCTGCAAAGCAGATTGTGCTGTCATGAGAAAGGAGAAGGTGTTCCCAAGAATAACAGGAATAAATGATCCAGGATAAGTGTGTAAATTAGCATTTGGCAGCAATGCTTCCACAGTTGCTGGAATCAGAAAACAGGAAGTTTTTCCAAGATTGATGAGTCCCCTGCTATATATTAAGGAAAATTTAGTGGGTACAGGTGACAACCAGGGAATCGTCTCTTCAGTATCCAGTGCTGGCTGCTGTTGGAGAGGGGATATTGGGTTGGATGGTACAAATGAATGTGTGAAAAGAAATGTACAGCCCAGGCTTTAACTGGGAGAGGGAGAAATATTTTTAAAATGCCACATTAGCAGCACTTTTGAGTAGAGACACTTTGCTCCTAATGAAATCTGATGTGCCTGCTGATTTCTTTCAGTGTGAGTGGCTGCTGGGAGACAGAAAACCTTCTCCAGAGGACTTAGATAAGGGCATTGACACCAACAGCCCTCTCTTCCAAGCCATCTTAGAAAACCCAGTGGTACAATTAGGGCTCACCAACCCTAAAACTCTACTAGGTAAGTCCTGTGTGGGTTCCTGCTGGATTTGCCAGGAAATCAAAGCAGGGATGGTGGTGACAGCCCCCTTTGGGGACAGGGGCAGCTCTGGAGCCTTTTGCTCACTTGCAGCAGCTCTGCTGTTTTGTTTGCTTCATCCTGCAGCTCAGCTGAACCCAGAGCAGGCCTTGGGGCTGTCCCAGAAATTATTCTAATTCCCCAGGATTACACTTGCTGAACTCAGAACTTTAATAGCTGCTGGCTGCAAGGCTTTTGTGGATTTAAGAGACCTTCTGTGTTCTCCCTTTGGCCACGAGGGGAAAAATCAGGAATGTCTGTCTAGAACTCTGATTATTTCCCAGAGAAAACAAGGCTGTGCATCCCCCTGTGTGTGAGGCCTGAGCACTGAGACAGAAGGGAACTTGTGGCAAAGCATCCAAACAAGAAGGCTGAGCTGAGGCTTTGCCTATCAAAATGGAGATAAAATGGGAAAACACCCTTCCCCTTGCTTGGGTTTGAGCTCTGTGGCAAAGTCTGTGTGCTCAGGGTCAGGAAAGCTGTGGGCACAGCATGTGCCCAGCTGAGGAGCCTGACAGAGCCTCAAATCCCTGAGGAATTGTCTTTTTGACAACACAGAACAATGACTGGCTCTGTCATGTAGATATAAAAAGTTTTGCATTGAATCTTTGCCTTCAAAACTTATTTGAAGCAATGCTTTTAAATAAAGGCTGTGTGCACAGCTCATTCAAGAGAGCCTTTAAAAACACTGCTTTAAATGTAATTAGGAGAGTTTGCAAGCCTTTAAATAATTCAAGAGCAGAACCTTCCCACTCTTGATTTCTGAACAAATGGTCTCTTCATTTCCAACAGGGGTTCCACACTGCAGCTCAGAATATAAATAGAAAATGAAATGCCATTATAGGAGCTTGTGGAGCTTGGATGAACATCAGAGAATATATTTCTAATGATACATCTGCAAATTGCTTATGTCACAGGTTTTAATAATGAGGCTTTGCATTTAATGAGTTCCTCACAGAATATCGATAAATCTTTAGTTTTAAGCTTGTGACTCTGTGTAAAAGAAAATAGTTCAAGTGCTGAAAGGGGAGATCTGGGTTTTATTTTGGGCTTTTCCTGGAGGCAAGTTACATGACCTTGAGTGAGGTATTAATGAGGAGCCTTTCAGAGGTGCTGGGCACTTCCAGCTCCCACTAATGGCACTTGAGCTTTGTGCACTGACACTCCTGGGAAAATTAACCCTGACCTTGGGCCAGGCTCTTACAACACTGACATTTTGGTGAGTGTGCAGCTGCTTTTTTTGTCCCATTCTGTGATGACTGGCTCCAAATGTGCAGGAGCCCAGCTCAGTGGCTGTCAAAGGGCTTAAATCAGAGCCTGGCCCATTCCTCTGCCAGATTTGCTGCTCAGCTCTTGCAGTGTCTGTCTGGTGCCTTCAGCATGAGTAGCAGAGTCAAAACTTGAAACTGTAAAAGAAAACAACAAAAAGGCAAACAGCAAAGCTCATTGTAAAGACAGAATATTAATTAAATATTTGGACGACTGTCTCTGATCAGAAATTGAGGTGATTTTTCTGCGCACCCAACCTTTCCCTTCTGCCTCCCTGGCAGCCCTGACTCTCCAGACACCAGGAAGGAGGAGCAAGATGCTGCTTCCCTGGTGGCTTCAGGAGCCTCTATTAAAATAAAAAGTGCTGAGATTTGGAGGCTTAAGGGGCTACCTTTGTGCTGGCTCTGTGCAGCCTTTGGCAAATCTGCTGCTGCTGGCTTGAGTTCCTCTGCAGAGGACCCATGGGGCAGCCAAAGGACAGCACAGGGAACAGGCAAGGGGTGAGTGTGCTTTCCATGAACTGTCCTGCTTCCAAGTACCAGGGAGGAAAAGGGTGTTGGTGCAAGAGACCCAGGCTGGGATGTGGAATAAGCTTTGAGCAGAGGAGTGGAGCTGCAGGACAGTTCAGGAATGGATAAATTTCATGGCATGATCCTGGAGACCGAGGCCTGGACACATCTGTTAAGGCTTTACCTTTTCAACCCCACGTCCTGCAGGTTTTGTGGGCTGGCCTGTAACCCAGGCTGAGTGGGTTTAATTAAACCCAGTGTTTAATCACTGTCTACAGTGAATTTAGTGCTGAGAAAGGAGGGAAACACAAATCCTGTGCCATCATCCAAGGCTGTGGACCCTTGGGGATGCACAGGGTGTATCCCCACCATTTCTGGGCACTGCTGCAGCTATTCCTCACTGTCCTGCTGTTGAAACCCCCCAACCATTGAAGGACTAACTGTTGCCATGCCTCTTTCTTGGCAGCCTTCGAGGATATGCTTGAAAACCCCTTGAACAGCACTCAGTGGATGAACGATCCCGAGACGGGGCCCGTGATGTTACAGATCTCCCGAATCTTCCAGACGCTGAATCGCACGTAGAGGGAACTGCCAGTGCACTGTGCCACTTCCCCCTGCCCCTCACTCCCCCTCCACCTCCACGGGAGGGTGCCTGGATGGTTGGGAAGGGNTTCGTAGTTACGGCCAACAGGAGTGAGTTGCCTTTGTGGGTTTAGTGTTAGTGGAAGAGGTTTGAGGATTTGTTTATGTTTTCAGGTATTAGGTTTAAAATAAAGTATATCTATATAAAAATAAAATAGGAAAAAGGTTTTGTGAAAACACTTAAGAATCTGATTGTTGGAAAGAGATATTGCTCGTTCAGAAGGCCTGTGACAGATTTCTGGCCAGTTTTGATAGGATCTGGCTGGTGTTTACAAAAGGTCACTGACCACTAGCATAGGATAATAATCATCTCCTTACAGTATTAATTTATGGCTCTTATCAAATTGCAAAACTGCTTTTTAAAAAAAAAAAAAAAAAGAAATTGATTCTTAGGAAATGTTTTTTAAAAACCCAAATCTTGGGAGAGCAAGCACATTTCTATCCGAGCTTGTTTATCTGGCATCCTAATTTAAGCAGAATCATTCAGAGATGGAATTCTAATAAATAGCATTACTTTTTCCTATTTATTTGCTGCGTTAGTGTTGTTGCAGTCCCACTGGGGTTGTACTTGCAGGAGGTTCTCTGTCAGGTACCATAAAGGTGCAGAATCTCTTTCACCACAGAATTCACCACAGCAAGGCTTGGATTCCCAAGTGGCTGCAATTCCTAAGCTCACACTCTGCCATATCCATTGCAAGGAGGGATATGTTCACAAAGTGGTTTTTTTTTTTCCCATTTTTATGTGCACAGTTTTGGCAAGGGGCTTGTGGGAGTTTTATTCTGTTTACAAAAAAAAAAAAAAAAAAAGCAGCTGAATTGCATGGGGGGTTTCTGTAAAGCAGCAGAACCACACAGGTTTTTATCTTGTTTAAGGTATTTAAAGCACGCTTGAAATTGCTGTCTTTGAGTTAGAAATGGGTTTTCTTTATGTTTATTTTTACCATGGTCATACCAAGAATGTCAGGCTGGGTCTTCCCTATTTTGTCAGAAGACTGACTTGAGATTTCAGAGAGGAATTCTGAGCTATTAAGAGCAGAACTCACTGTGAATATCCAGCTGGTGTTTATAACTGGGCTCTGCAGGTGTTACTTTTTTAGCACTCAGCTAAAAAAAGGGGGTTATTTTCAACTTAGTGAAACATGATTGACATCTGTCATCATCCCTGCCATGCCTTGTGCTTCAGAGCCCTGCAGGAGAGGCAAATCTTGCAGAGAAACCAGGTGGAGCCTTAGCACAAAGGGGTCCTGTCAGACAGGGAGATCCTGAGCAGCTCTGCCAAGTCACCTCTGAGGTGTGGGAGGGATTTGTGTGCACTTGGAGTTTTTTTAAACAAAAATGCAGCAAGATGCAACCCGAAACCCTGCAACAAGTTTTGGCCTGAACTTGGCATCTGCTCTGTGCTGTCATGCAGCTGAGGCACTGAAGTTGCCAATTTCTCATAATTAAGATGAAGGGTGGGGAAATCGAAACAACCTGAGATTTTATCTTGTCTTACTATCCCAGGATTCTTTTATTATTTTTTTTTTCAGTTTGTAATTTCATATTAAGCTTTACAGTTGATGACTGCTGAAATATTTACTTCTACATTTAGAAATTCCAAGCTTTATAGAGATGTTTCTTCTGTTCAAATTGGACAGTAAAACCATTTTTGTGGGCTCTTGCTAAGAATAGACTGACAACATGACATGAAATTATAACCTTGTCCTGTAACAGAAGCCAGGAGCCTGATCCTGCACCCCAGCACAGCTACTCATGAGTAGCTATGACTGAATATTGTCTTATGAAAGGTTTTAATTATTTAATCCATTTTTTTTTGCTTGCTTCTGAAGCTTTTTGCCTGTAATAATACCAGGCTCTTAATGTTAAAGAGAAATGTCCTTCTCTACAGTCAGGATTCTGGTTAATATTCCTTTTAATGAGTGTTTTTTAGAAGGCAGAGTTGGGGAAAACTACCTTGTGGTTTGGTGGGAGGTTTTTTTGCTTCTGAGTGGATAAGGAGAGGTTCAGACTTGGCAAACAGATCCTTTGGTGCACTTGTGGCCCTTGGAGAATGTAAAGGCTTGGGAAGTGCTGGGTTTGATTTCAGGAGTCCATGGTTGGACTGTGGAGCTCAGAGGGATAAAAGAGCTCAGAGCTGCCTCCCTTGGAATGCCAGCACCCCTGAGTGCCACTGAACTGGTTATAAAGTGTGGGGAAAAGCATCAGGAAAACAAATTATCCCTTTGTGATAGAAGGTGAGAAGGCCCAGGTTCAGCAGCAGCAGCTGGGACATAAAGGGATAAAGGAATTCTGCATTTTAGGATGCTGAGAGGCTTGGGAAGATGTGGTTATTTCTGGATTTTGTTATTCCACAGCTGAGGTGTTGTTTTGGGATGGCTTTAACAGAGCCCTTGGCTTGTGAGAACTGAAGTTTGCAGTGGCCAAAAGCAGAAGGAGACCAGAATTTAGGTGTGGTGTTTGCAGCAAGGCACAGGAGTTGATTTTAACCCACCAAAAACTCCTCTGAGGCTGAAGGAGTTGATGAAGAGATCAGTGGGGCTGGGGTGTGAATGACACCAGGAGCTGTGTCCCAGCACCCCAGGGCTGGGATTGCTGCTTCATCCCAGAAAATGCAGAGGGGAGTGGAGTCCACTGGGCTTGAAAAGGCACAGATTGGCCCAGTTTTTAAAAAACCTGCAGGAACTGAGATGTCCCCACTCTGGAGCTGGACCATGCAGCCATGGGGCACAAGGAGTGTGTGTGGCTTTGCCTGGTGAGGAGCTGGGCTGGGTGCAGGACTGGGGGATCTGCTCCAAGGAGAGATCCCTGAACACAGAGGGTAAATTTTTGTTAAATAAAACCAGCAGGTTTTGTGAGGCAGAGCTGCTGCCAGCAGTGAGGGTTTCCAGGCTCGGGTCCTGTGCTTGCACCTCAGGTGTTCAGGTTCAAACCAGCACAGACAAGCCAGAGTTAATTTTCCCTTAATGTGGTCAAGGGAATATTTGGAAGCCTGGGAGATGGAGCAGGATTGGGATGGGGTGGTGGGTGACTGAGAGTGTGATTCCTACAGCTCCTGCTCTTTGCCCCATTGGTAGCCAGACAGTTTTGTACTTTTTGAAGTTGCAGGCCTCTTGCAAGTAGCCAGCTATTTATTGAAATATATCTAACTTCTAATTGTGTCATCAAAACACTGATGTTTTTTAATGGCAATGAACTACATGGAAATTTGTTCTCAGGGCTCCGTATTTATACTCTCTTTTTAGGGGGATGCATTTAAAGGGATGTATTTGGAAAAAAGGCCAGTGGCTACTTTACAGCTTGGACCTTGATTGTCCTGTGAGGCTGAGCTAGTGGAACTCTCCTGCTGAACCTTTCTCCCTGCTCCAGCCCAAAGAATCTGCCATTGCTCCTCTCCTGGTGAGCAGGGCCATGAGTCTTCCTTCAGGATTGCTGCATCCCTCCTTGGGAATGGGCACACGGGAGCACCCCCCTGGCTTTGCAGCCTTTCTAGGACGTTTGTGTGCTCCATGCAGCTGGGGAATTGTCTTGCACAGTTCCCAAAGCAGCCATCAGGGCATTCCTCCTCTGGGAAGGTGGGAAGTTCTCTCCTGCACGAGTTCCAAGACCTCCAGCCCCTGTCACAGACCTGACCCAAACCTTGACAGCCTCCCAGTCCTTTCTTTCCTCCTCTCCTGGAACCAAACTTGGCATTTCAGAGATTGATTTTCATATCCAAGCAGCTCTTTAGTGGTTATTGCAATCCTCTTTAGTTAGGACTGTTACAATTCCCTTTTTTAGGCGTTCACACCAAAATAAGCATCGTACCAAACGAATGTAAAGCAACTGTCAGCAAGCATTGCCTGTGGGAGAGGCACAGGTCACTGTGATCCCTGCTCCAGTGGCAGTTTTCCCAAAGGCTTGTGCACAGGATAGCCAGTGTTTCATCCAAAGTAACCACCCTGGTTTTCTACTTTTAATAATAAATACCATTTTTATTAAGGAGCTGAGCAGCGGCGCTCCCAGCTGGTGTTTCCATCCAGCTGAGAGTCCTGGAGCTCTGGGGCTGGAGATCCTGCCTGGATCCCCCTCTCTGGGACAGATCCTCCTCAGGATTTGTGCTGGCTGTGGCAGGGCAGTGGGGCACTCCCCACCTCCCTGCACGGGGTGTTACGTCCACGTGAATGTTCTCATGGTGGTTCTCGCCTCCATCCCCACATCCAGGTGTAGCAAAAGGGTTTTTTTAAGGACCTCTTGCCCTAGATTCAAAGATCTTCAATGCAGATCCTGTTTGCAGCATGTGAACTTCGGTAAATGTAAATGCATTAAATTCTTACTGAATTTGGGTATAGTTTTATATCATGCTCTGGGGAGAGGGAGGAAATTGGATCACGTTTTAAACGAAGCTCCACAAACCCAAGTGTCTCTGTTGCAGCAGGTAACAGAGGCCTGTAGAGATTTTTAATTTGCATATTTTTATCATGGCTTAATGAACTGTACACGAATGTGATTTGCTACCCAGCACTTCCCACGAGGCAGCACCAGTGAAATTACATGGCGAGGTACTGACTTCACATTTTTTTCATTTCACCTGTGTATACAACAATTAGGTACCACATAGGATAACTTTGATCTGGCTCTGAGGCCGGTGTGTGGCATGCACAGCTCTTCCTAAGGTGTAACATTACTTTTCTGAAGCTTAAACTAGGGCAGACATCCCTGAGCCTGTGGAGTTCAGGATTCATTCTGGCCACGCTCGCGTGGGTCGCTGGCCTCTCCCTGAGCAGGAAAACCAGCAGGATTTGCTCCCTGCAGGAATCCTCCAGGCCAAAAGCAAGGAATGCTGCTAATTTGTGATCATTTCAAGCAGTTGCTGTTGTGTCCTGAAATTTATTCCTGGAAGTCAGGGAGGTGTTGGCAAAGCCAGACCTGTTCAGGCTGGAATTGTTTTGGTGTGGAGATGTGGAACCCACGGCCGGGGCTGGAATGAATGCTGAGGCTTTAAACCTGCTCACACATAACCCCAGACACTGATGTTGTGTGTGCTGTACATTTATAATATATCTTCAAAAATAAAGTTTTTTTTGATTTATTACAAGGTGTTTGGAACCATTCATTTGCAGGAGGAACAAAGGTTTGTGGATCCACGTTGTTGGGCATTTCTTGTACCTGCAGGTTGCTGGAATTGTTTCTCATGCTGGAATTGTTTCTCAGAAAGGGGGGTATGAGAGCTGAAAGTCCTGGTTCAGCAGCTGCTTTTGCACCTGGATGTTATTTCTCTATTTTTCAGGAAAAGTTGCACTTGGGGAGATTCATTGCAAGGGCTTTGTGAAACACGGTCTGGTGATCCCCTGGGATGTTCCGATGCCATTGAGGATGGATTTATCTTGACAGTTGTTGATTGACAAATGGAAGTCTTTTCTTTCCCAACAAGGGAACCCTCATTAAGGAGAACAGCTCCAGCAAGCAGCAGCTGGGGAGATGCAGCCACTTGCACGTGATGTAACCAAAATTCCCATCTGGCTGTCGTGGTGCCAGCGCTGCCGTGGGAGATCTGGGAAGCACTTCCAAGCCTTGGCCCCTCCCCAGGTGCCTTGGAGGCAGCTGATGGTGGTGTAAATGTGTGAGTTTATTTCTGTGAAGGAGGGAGAATCTGTAGAGTTCATTTGGGGTGTTTTGGCGGATGGGTTTTTTAATTAATTAGCATTTTCTTCTGTGTTCAGGGCAAGGAGCCTGCCAGCAGCCAGTTTATTTAGCAGTTACAGCAACTGCTGAGGAGTTCAGAGGGATTTTCTTTGTGTCCCGTGAGAGATGGAGGATTAGAGTGTGAGACATCAAAATGCTGCTTGCTCAGATCACGTTGGTAAATGTGGTGGTGTTAAATGCAGGGGGTTTTGGTGCCAGGCCCTAATTCAGATTTGCTGTCATGCACAGCTCAGCAGCAGGACAATTCAAAGGTCCGACTCTCCACTGATTTAAAATTAAAACAAAAGAAAATTACCTTAAAGCAGCTTGGGATGTATCATTAGATAATGACACTTCTGAAGCTAAACTGGTACAGCAGGTCTGGGCAGAAATCCACACCTTGGAGATGAAGAGGTGCTGCAGTGTGAGTGACAGGACGGGCTGGAACTGGCGCGCCCTCGGCACAGGGACGTGTCCCGGGGTGCTCCAGCAGGGATGAGCAGCAGCTCCAGCCTAGGAGCCGCCTCCAGCAGCGCCCAAACCCATCACAGAGGGCAGGGAAGGGAAGCACAGGTTGCACTTGGCTGTGGAAAGCAGCTTGGTGTTGGCAAGGTGAGGCTCTGCTGACAGCACAGTGGTGTGGCAAGAGACGTTCCCAGCCCTCCATGGGCGGTTTGCTGGTGCCATCCCAGCAGGTGGGTTGGGTTTTCTCCTTCCCTGTGTTTGCTGTCTCCCAGGAATTGGTGGTCATGGTCACATTGCCCCTTAAAAAGGAGCAGGGTTCCCCATCAACTCCTCTGGACCTCCCCTGGAGAGGGTTCCAGCCCAGAGAAGCTGAGGCTGCCCCATCCCTGGAAGTGTTCAAGGCCAGGTTGGATGGGGCTTGAAAAAACCTGCTCTGGTGGCAGGGAGTGGAACAAGATGGTCTGTAAGGTCCCTTCCAATCCAAACCATTCTGTGATTCTGTGAAACAGATGGAAGCAGCAGATGCTTCCCCTGGGAGCTCCTGTGCCCTGGCAGCCCAGTGAGCTCAGACCAGGCTGCCGTCCCCTTGGTGACAATCCTGTCATGTGCTCTCTGCTTTCTGCTTGATCGTGCCTTTTTTTAAAATTGATTTTATTATAAGAGGAATTGGCCAAAGGAAGCAGCAGCTCTGGAACCTGCTGGGGATGGTTTGGTAGAGGGAAATCGGGTTTGGAGCAGAATTAAGGGAGAAATTACTGTCTCTTGTGATTCAAAAGCATTCACTTCAACTGTAGGACTCGTGAGCTGGATGTTGGTCCTGGAAAATGGCTGGAAGGAGGGCAGGGCTGCAGGGTGCGTGTGTGAACTTGGTGTGAGTGCCAGCGAGTGTGACCTGAGCTGGGACACAGCCCCAGCCCTGCGGATCCAGTGTCACCAGGAATCCGGGCACTGCTGGAGCTGGGGGAGGGACTCCAGTAACCCGAGATGTGCTGGACCAGACCACGCTGGACTGAAATAAACCTGGAGAGGTGAGCAGCTCTGTAAGCCAGGGCTGTGATTCAGACGCCTGGCAGAGGAGCTGGTGCCCAGATAAAAGGCCTGAGTTCAGAGCTGTGGTGCCAGGGGGTCACTGGTGGCTCTGGGTGCAGGGCTCCAGCAGCACATCCAGCTGTGGGCTGCAGGTGGGATGCAAACCCTGCATGAGGGGTCCTGCAGTGACCCTGCACCCCGGGATGCAGCAGTGCAGCTCCCCCAGTGTCGCAGCAGCTCTCCATCAGGTTTTATTACCCATCCATCAGCAGCTGCACAATGAGCTCTCTGGGAAGCAGCGTGTGGAGCAGGAGCTGGTCCCAGCCAGGGCTGTGGGTGCACCATGTGAGGGCTGAGGAGCCTCTCGGGGCTCTGCAGGTGTGTGGCTGCTGCTGCTGCACCCCAAGACTGAATTATTCATGGCAGACTTGCTGTGCTTATGCATGATGTGGTTTCTTGGCTTTTATGAGCCACAGCTCGGGCATAAACCACATTTATGTAGCCACGAGCCTCTATTTGTCCTCTGAGGAAGGGCTGGTCCCCAGGGAATCCACCCAGGAGTCCCGTACCCGCAGCAGCTCCCACGCACCCCAAGTCTGCCTGAATTATTTATTGAGCTCCTCCTCGATGTGGCTGTGCAGGACAACCCCAGGGCTGTGCTGACCCTGCTGCTTCAGCCCCTTCCCGCTGTGCAAGAGCTGCAGAGGAGTTTGGAACAACTCTCTGGGTTTCTTGGTACATGGCTTTAGATTTTTCACTCTATCCCCATGGCCTCGGTTGGGGTTAGGCTCTGTGAGCTGCTGGACCCCCAGAAGCCCCACACAGCTCCTCCATGGAGAGTGCAAGAGCAGGGAAAGGTTCAGACCTTCAGAACCATCCTTCAGAGGACACCAGCTGGCTCTTGCCGTGCTGTTGGATCGGTGTTGCAGCATCCCTGTTCCATCTGTGTTTTCCCCTCCACAGGAGCTGGTTGCCAGGCTGCCTGAGATGAATCACGGGGTTCTCTCTGCCTGTACCCCCCTACTCCTGGCTTCCTCACAGACAGGCTCTTTCCTCCCCTGCTCCCACACAGGAACATTCACCAAAAAAAGAAAAAACCGCACAATCCCCCCTGCAATCTGTGCTTTGGCCTCCAGTGAACCTTCCCCATCCCTCCTTTCCCCTTTCCTGCCAGTGACAAGCAGCAGCCCCCTCCTGCTGCCAGCCCTTCTCCCCTCTGCAGCAGCCCCTGCCTGGTGCAGCCCAATCCATAAGTGAATTATTCCCATCCAGGCCAGGTGTGTGGAAGTGGGACAGAGCCCTTCCTGTTGGAGCCCTGGTGGTGCAGCTCTGGCAGCCTCGGGCTTCCCTGGTGCCGTCACTTCCCGGGCTGAGCACTCGCTCGGATTCCCATGGGTTACCGTGGGCTGTATTTATAGTTTGCTGGGCTAAAAATAAAAGCCCAAAGTGTTGGGTTCCCTGATCCCAGCCTCATGGAAGGAGGGATGCCCAGGAGCCCCCAGGAGGGGTCTGGTGGGGGGTGTTGCCTGGGGCTGTGATGCCTTGGGGGCTGCTCCCATGGGGGGTTGATAAAAGTTTATTTTTTGGAGGTGGTGGAGCTGCTGCATCACTGGCTGCTCTTGCTCAGCACAGAGCCTCGTGCAGGACTCTCTCATCCCACTAAAAATACTTCCTCTGTCTCATCAGGCTCAGTCTAACAGAGCCTGGGAGTGGAGGGGATGGAGCCCTCCGTGCTCCTGGCTGTGGCTACCAGATGGCGCGTGAGGAAGCCCCGCACGGCCCAGCTCTGAGAAAATGTGCTGCCAAATCCCTCTGAGAAAATATCTGTATGTGGAGCATTTGTTTGTGCTGGTCCTGAACCCCCTGTGTGTGTGCCCAGCAAACATTCCTGCCTGCTCCTGACTGGTTTCCAAGCAAGGTCCCTTTTCAGCTCCCACCATGCCGGACACAAGTGCTGGGCACTGCAGGGCTGTGTTCCAGAGGGAGGATGTGCAGGAAAAATGGGCCTGAACATGAGGGCCCCAATGCAACCCCCTGAGGAGAGCTTCACCCATGCCTGGTACCAAAGGAAGCCCAAGTAAGTAATTTCTCAGCTGGTTTCCTTAATCTGGGGTTTTTCTAACAGAGCTGGAGTCCAAGGGCAGTATGGGGGAGTGGGATCTCATCTGTCCCTCTGGCTCTGTCCCACTCCCGCCGTGCCACCAGCGCTGAGCAGCTTCTAGAGCCGATGTGCTCCAGCACCTTCCCCCCTCCTGACTCCGTGCCTCTCCTGCAAAAACATAAAAACCAAGATCGCGGCGTGGCACTGCCTTGCGGGGCTGCATCCGAAAGCTTTCCCCGCACAAAACCTTCCGGCTTTAACCAAAACCAGAACGGGAATATCTGCTGGCAGCATCGCCCCGCAGCCCCCGGCCCCCTCCTCCGCCTCTCTGATGTCAGTGGTTAGGAGCGTGAATCAGCCGCCAGTTGCCGTGGTGATGCCGGCGATGCCGGGGAGCGCAGCGCTGCCCCGCTGCCCCCAGCCCTTCCCGGGCAGCGCAGGGCACCGAGCCCCCCGGCGCTGAGCCCCGGGCCGTGCTATGGGCTCCCATGCCACGGGGAGCTGCCCAGAGCCCCCGGCGACCCCCGAAGCTGCGAGGATGTCGGCGGCGGCCAGCGGTAAGTCAGCGCTGTCGGGGGTTCGGGCGCTCGGGGGCTGCTGCCGGGGGGCTTTGAGCGCTTGGGGTCTCACAGCAGCCGTGTGAACACCCAGCCCCGCGGGTGGGGGTGTCCCTGGCAGCGCCCCCTCCTCCGTGTGCCGCCCCGGGGGTCTCATCACCCCAGTTCCCGGGGCCAGCTGAGGGGTCCGGGCTGCTCAGGCGGTGCTGGAGCCCGGGGCAGGGCGGTGCTGGGCAGGCAGCAGCCTTGGCACGCCGGGGAGAGGCTGGGATGGCATCGGGGCCGTACAGCCCCGCAGGCGTGGGCAGCAGCCACACCCGATGGCCCAAGTGAGCAGCGCTGAGAACGGGGACAGAAGGGTCACCGCTGTCGCAGCAGGATGGGACCATCACGAGCCCACGTTTCATCCCCGGATTCTGCTCGTGGTGTCGTGGTCACTCCCCTCGCTCAGACCCGTCCTGGTGTGGGGCTGTCCCCTCCCACATCTCTGCCAGCCTCGGCAGGTGCCAAAGCAATGGATTTGGAAGGGATTATGGGGGGGATCTGGTGGTTGTGTCCATCTGATGATGGGCACCCCAGGGCATGCAGGAGCCCCTGTGCCCAGCTCTGCAGCAGGGATGGACACACCGTGTGTCCCTGGGCTTTGGCATCCCTGCCAGGAGCGTGGGGACCAGGCTGGCCACTGCCCACCCCTCGTCCTGGGAGTCTGCTCTGAGCTCCATCAGCCAGAGCTCACTGCCAGTGGATCAGAGGCTCTGGCTCGGTTTGGTTTCCTGCTCGGTGTCTCAATTTTGCAGTCGCCAAGTTCTGGCTGTAAATAAGACCTGGACAAGCAGGATGGAGGTGTTTTAATTCATCTGATTAATTTGTACATTCCCATGTTTCTCTGGCTGCAGATTTAGGAGTGTTGGAGCATGTTGGCTGAGGCCCAGGAGGGTGAGGAGGGCAGGGTTTGCTTTGGCACCTCTCTGCAGGCAGGGCAGGAGGGGCCAGGGCTGCCAGGTGAGGGCTTTGGCTGTGGCACAGAGCTGGCAGCAAGGGGAACCGGGAGCTGGATCCCACCAGAAGAGCAGGAGCTAAAAATACTGAATTAGAACGAGGCAAAATGCAGTGGGAAGCCACTGCCCACCCCTGCCAGACCCTGCTGTGAGGGAATTAGAGGAGCTTTGATTTGCTTTTATGGCAGTTTTTGCTGGACTGGAGCACATCAAAATCACCCAGAGCAAATTTCTGTGCTGGCCCGCCAGCCCAGGGCTGAAGGTTTATATTTGTGAAGGAAGAAGCCTTTAAAGTTGAGAAATGACAACCCTGTCCTCAAAACATCCCCTGTATTTCAAGTCCATAGCTCAAATCTGCCACAGGGAATGGGACATGCTGGGTCAGGTACATCCCTCCTGTGGCTGGGGTGGATTTTCCAGGAGCTGGCAGGCAGCGTTTGCCTTTGTGCATCCCCTGGGGGACCTGGAACAAGGCGGCCTCGGATTTGTTCCCTCGTGCACACCTCCCCCTGTGCCATGGATGTGGAACATTTTGGTAAAATCACCACGTTGTAACAGCTTTTTGGAAAGGGTTGGCTGTGAATTCCCAAAGGCAGTGATTAACAGGGGATGGGAATGTTGTTTTTGAGGATAACCACGTGCCAGCTCATGGCAAGAGGAGGGCTCTGTGCCATGCTGATGGTGCCAGGCTATTCCTGGGGGTTTGTAACTGCTCCACAATCCCAATGGCATTTATTGGGATGCTGAGTGTGTTCCATCCTGCTCTGGGCTCTTGCACCTTGCACAGCCAGGAGCAGGGGGGAAGATGTTGCATTTTGGAATCAAATTAGATTTTTTTTCTTGTTCATTCCTCCTGCCTTTCACTTTTTCATTGATTTCCAGCAATGTTTGAGTGGTGAAAAAGTTGGGGAGAAGTCATTCTGTCTTTGAGTAGTTGTACAGTTGTGGTAAATATAGTTTTACTCAAAGTAAAGCTATATTAGGAGAAAAATGCATTTTAGAAGGAAATCATCTGGGAAAAGAAAATCAACAGTCCCCATTGAAACTGATTTGTTTGAGCACTACCCAAATGTGGTTGCTAAAAATGGTTTAATGAATATAAGGATACATGGAAAGATAGAAGCATCTCATTTGCTCATTAATTAGATCACGACAAGGCTCAAAACCCTTTCAGTGCTCACCCAGCTCCTCCCTGGGGTCTCCCTGCTTGGGGCTGCCTGAGGAATGACAAGGCATGGTGGGATGAGACTCCAGGGAAAACCTGCTGGGCTGTAAATGCTATTGACCCGTTATCCTCCTAAACATAGTCCAGGGACTTTAAAAATAAATAATCTTATGGATAAAAATATCTGACGGGCTAAACCCCCTCCCATTATTGATGCAGGCACTTGGAACCCACCAGCAGCACTTCCAGAGCTGGAATTGCTGGAGAGAACCGGAGGCCTGGGGATGGAGAAGGAAGCTCTGGCTCCCAGCAAGGGAGGCAGGCAGGGTGAGCTGTCACCCCTCCCTCTGCCAGCTCTTTCCCCCTGGCAATAGCAGAGTCATTAATTAATGTTTGCACAGCCCTTTGAAGATAAGTGCTGAACACAAGTATTCTTTTAAATGTGATGGGGCTTGTCCCTGGCTGGGGGGAAGCCCCTCTCTGTGAGGAGCAGAGCTGCCAGTGCTCCCTGCCCGTCCCATTTCTTGGGTTTGATACACATCAAACACCTCAAGCAACGGAAAAAGAAATAAATCTGAATAACTTGTTGCACTCTCCAGCATAACAGCTGAGTTGCATATACATTACCTTTGGAATAATACAAAAGCATGAATGAAATAGAGTCCTACTACCTGCCCTTCAATTGTTCTCTTTATTTACATGAAAAATGTTGCTCGTTGCCTGTGGTTTCCTGGTGCACAAGGCTTTGCCACTGCATATTCCTGCCGAGCCACAGAACTGGAGATAAGGAATTGCTGACAGCGGCGCTGTGCCTTGGAGACTGTTCCTGTGCTGCTGGGAATGGCACTGAAGTGACTGTTCCATTACCAAGAATAATATCCTGCTCTCCCCTCCTTGGGGCTGCCTCCGTGATGGGCTGTCACAGAAAACTATTTCCTACAAGGGAGGAAAAGACATTTGGGGTTGTCAGAGCAGCAAGAGCACGAGGAGGCTGCCAGCCCCTCATCCCCTCTCGTGTGATGGGGTCCAAGTTCCAGTCACTTTGTCTTCTGGACCACATCTCCTTCTCCTTATGGAGTTTCTCCTAAGATGCAACTTTTGTTTTGATCTCTGTAGTATGTGCATATGTTTAGGATGCCAAATCTGACTGGCTCAGAGGAGGCAGACCCCTCTGACCCCAGGCAGTGACCTCGGGGTGTGCCCAGGCTCTAAGTCGATCCTGGCTGGGGATATTAAGTGCTCAGCACCGGGGCAAACGAGGCCCTGCAGATCTAAGCACGGGGAAGCAGCTACAGCAGGGTTCAAAATTAGTCCAGGGCTGAAAATAGAGCCCTAAGGAGAGAGCTGCAAGCAGCCAGGGCTGTGAGTGTGCACGAGCTGCTCCGCTGGGGCTGGCTCCAGCACTCGTGGCTGTCTTGGAAATTTTGCAAGGATAAGAGATAAAAATGTTCATTCAGTTGAGTGTTTTCTCTCACTGCTCCGCAAAGCAAAGGCAGCAGATGTTGGGCAAGAATGAAGGCAAAAAATCTCTTCCCAGAGAGAGCCACCTGCCTTTATTGGCTGCTGAGGACAAGCTGTGGCTGCCATCCTTGGAAATGCTCCAGGCCAGGTTGGATGGGGCGTGGAGAAACCTGGGATAGGGAAAGGTGTCCTTGCCCACTTCAGGAGGTTGGAACAAAATGATCTTTAAGGTCCTTCCCAACCCAAACCATTCCAGGAATGGAAACCCTTCCTCTACATACCCAGGACCTATCTCCACTCTGTAAGTCCCAGGCCACAGCAGGTTTATATTTTTATAGAAGATACATTTTTTTAACAACGTTAATTTAGATCTGCTTTCCTTGGGGACAGATATTCTGGGAACTGATACTCTTATTCTACTCATAGCCTCCCAATGCTGATAGTTGAAGCATGGTGGAAGAAACCAAAATGCCAGGCTTTTATCCAGTAAGGCAGAAAACAAGCACGAGGGTCCAGCTTTGCTACCTGCAGTGGGTGTCACGTGTGAATATGGTGATTTCTCAAAGGAATTGCCTGCTGGTAATTAACCTCAGAGCTCTGCTGGAAGACAAGTTGTGTCAGTTCACGTGTACACCCACTCTCAGTGCGTGAGGAATCCAGGAGACTAATAGGAAAATTATTTCATGTAGAAAAGCAATGTATTACCATCTTCCAGAAGAAAAGCCTTGGAGCGTGTTTAGTAGTGGAGCACAGAAAGGAACAAGCAGCACGCAAATTACAGATGAATTTGTTGCTGCTGAATCCGGGAGAGTCATTTATTTTCTCATGGAAAAAGCAAACATGCTTAGCAATCCACTGGTGACCCTCCCACTTTAAATGCAGGCATTTTATCTCCAGGACAAGTTTGAGGACGCTGGTGTGGGATGATGCCGAGTTCTCGACAAACCACTTCATCATCACCTACAAAGTTTCCCAAAACATCAATTTCAGCTTCCACCTAAGGACATGCAAATGGCCTCAGCAGCAGAGTTTCAGGGAATTACCGGAGAGGAAGAAGTGGCAGCACGTTCCACACCAGCCTGGAAGAGGTGCAGAAAGCAGAACAAGGGGCAGAGCAAGAGGTGATTCCAAGGATCCACGTGCAGCAGAGGCCTGGGAAAGGAGAGCGCTCCCCTCTATGCTTTTTCCATTTTTTTGTTCCAAGATTTTCAGGAGTCGAGGTGGTGCTGGCTTGGTTTTGTGGGAGTTGTCTGCCACCTTCTTAGAGCATATTTTTATTTCTGAGAAGTTTAACAACTGGATCCATTCCTTACCTCAAGGAGAAACATGTCAGAGGAAGAAGTAGGTCAGTTTTCTCCTGGTTACACCTTCACCCTCAACACAGCTCACTTGCTCCAGGAGTGCAAGGGCTGTTCTATTCCATGGGTCTAATGCCCAATCCACCACGAAAATGAAAACATTCTTCTGAAGTGTAAGGGGATTTGGATTGGGCCTTAGTGCTTAAACTAAAAACAAGAGCAGCTTGTTCTGATGGTAACACCACAAATCGACAGCCTGCAACCACTGTGTTGAAAACCGAACCCTTCAAACAGAGATTATAAAACAACCAGCAAGTTGTTTGCAAAGACACTTTAATTGCACACAGTCCTGGAATATGGAAGAGTGGTAGAGGCTGGAATAACCTTTGGACATCAGATTCTATTTCCTGGTGACACAAATAAAGAATGCCCTCCCCTTGCACTTTGGGAAGACACAGCGACATAAACGTTGGATCTTAAGACAGACCCAAATGAATCTTTAATGATTCTGAAATATTAATATAATCTACGAGTTACATGCAGCAGGAAAATAATTTATGAGAGTCACAACAAAATTAGGTAGAATAAGGTGAGTCTGCTATCGCTGTTGTGCAGCTAAACTTATAATCATGATTTCAGGAGATGGATGTGAAGATAATTCATCTGGCCAGCACAGGCATTAAAAGCTCAAAGCTCAATCATGCAGCTTCACTTTTCAGACGAGCCCTAAAACTCACTTGTCAAGTGAGCTAATCTGCAGGATCTGGTTTTGATCTCGAGCCTGGCACGCAGTGGTGGCCAAAACTGCCCAGAGTTTTGGGCACCACAAGCTAAGCGAGATCTAAAGCTGCTAGAGAGCATCCAAAGGAGGCCATGGAGGCGGTTGGGGTGTCTGTGCAGGGACACGGGTTGGACTCAGTGATCCCTGTGGGTTCCTTCCAGCTCTGGATATTCCATGATTCTGTTCTAGGACTCTGTGACCCCTGCTTGCCTTGGCACAGCAGGACAGCGGCCTCTGGACAGGGCTGGGAAACAGCAAAAAAACAGCAAAAAAAACCCCACACCTTGAACCTGTCACACAGTTCTTGCCGTTGTTACAGATCATGACAGAAAGCAGGGACAGAAATTCTCTTTCTGCCAAGAAATGTAAGATGTGTTAGTCAGGCTTCGGCCTGAAAACCGTCTTTGTCATCCTTTGATGGTGAGCAGGGAGTAACTCAGCAAATCTTGAAGGAAGCTGTTTGTAATACCAGGAAGAAAAGTACTGCTGATACTTTTTGATACAAACCCAAGGTTTTATTGAGCCGTGCTGACAGCAGAGAGAAATTCCAACCCTTCCCGCGCTTAAGAAAATGACTGCTTTGGTACAGAGGAATCTATCGTGCACCTAAAGGTTCCCACAGCCGGTGATTTTTGTGTTTCTTTGGCATTTGTGTGCTTCCCTGCATCCGAAGGGAAGGCTGGGTGAAGATGCCAAGGGGTTGTGACCCCGAGGGGTGAGGATGGGGTGGGGATGGAGTGGGGGCTCAGCAGCCCCAATTCCACCTCCTGCCCAGGAGCTGATTCCCCAAACCCCTGCAGACTCCACAATTCCCCCGGGCTCTGCGTTAGGAGGGCCAGGACCTGCCTGACAGGTCACTGCAGGGGGACACGGCTCAAGTCGCTCTCTTTCACCCCATTATAACCAAAGGGGCTCTTTCTCGATCATGGCTCCCACAGGCAGCCCTGGTCACCCCCTGCCCCTCAAGTCGGGATGGAGGATGTGGGTGGTAGAACTGTGAGGGTGGGAGAACCATGATGGTTGTGGGTCCGTGAGGGGCTGAAGGTCCGTGAGGGGCAGTGGATCCATGAGGGGCTGAGGATCTGTGAGGGGCTGCGGGTCCATGAGGGCTTTGGATCCATGATGGATGTGAGTCCGTGCAGGGCTGTAGGTCCATGAGGGGCTGTGCGGTGTTCAGAGCTGCGGGTCTGTGAGGGGCTGTGGGGCCATGAAGGGCTATGGTTCCCTGAGGGTCTGTGGATCCGTGAGGGGCTGTGCG
>VZTB01013648.1:539045-568824 GCA_013397245.1 Thryothorus ludovicianus | reverse complement strand
GGATGCGGGGAGGGGGCGCCGCCGGCCCCCGGCGCTGCTCGGCCCGGCCATGGGCGTGCGGGCGCGGAGCCTCTGCTGCTTCTCGGGGGCGAGGCGGGGGAAGGAGCCGCAGGTGCTGCCCTGGCTCTGCCCCTGGCCCGGCGCGGCCCCGCGGGCGGGGAGGGGGCGGCGGTACCTGCCCGCATTGTTCGGGAGAGCCCCATCCTTCCTTTATCCCATCGGCAGGTGACGGGGCTGCGCCTTCCTCCGGGGGCTCGCCCAGCCAGGCCCTGCCCTTGACAAAAAGGGATGCTCGCCCCGGGCTCCGATGCCTTTTGATTTTGCGAGTGGGTTTGGAATCGCTACATCAGCCCTTCCCGATGGAAATCCCGAAGGATGTCGGGCCTGTTGTGTGCAGCCTGGCCAGCCCCCGTCTTGTGTGGCTTTGGAACCGGCGGCTCGTGTAAAAGTCTCTGCCTTTTGTTTTTGTTTTAGATGGTGGATGTTGATGTTTGTGCGGGTGGAGATAGTACCAGAAGAAAAATGGATGCTCTGACAGATAGTGCAGTTGAGATTGTCCCTTTGGAGCTCTATGATTCAGCCAGAGCAAAAATAGCTGCTAATCTACAATGGATCTGTGCTAAAGCCTACGGAATAGGTAAGATCACCTCTATCAAGAAGTCATTCTTGATTTTGTTCTTGCTTTTTCTGTCTCCCCTGCTGTTTCAGGAGTAATTAAATTTGGCTTTGTTTTAAATATCAATAATATGGCAGCCTGTTCCCTTGCAATACTGTATCTTTGTGGATACCTTAAACAGGAATAACGGGACTGTATGAGATGCCCTGAATCAGCAACCCTAATGGTGAACGCTCCCAGATGGTGCTTGGCAAGAACTGCCTGCCTCAAAATGTTTAAATCCTTGCTTTAGCTAAGCAGACTTTGTTCCACAGAGCTTTATGTCACTGCTTGCAGGCCCCAAGTCCCTCCAAGCTTTGGGTTCTTGTCTGGTCGTCTTGGCCAACAGATGCTGAGACCTTGACACCCTTTGTGTGCTCAGTTAGGGCTTCTTTTTTCTGTCACATTGTGGTTTTGCCTTCTGAAAAAATAATGTTCAGCAACGTTTTTCTTTTATGGAAAGAAATGTTGAATGAGCAGATGTGGTTTGGGTGCTGTGACATTAAAGAGCAGGTTGTAGGGGATAGAGGACTTCTTCCTTCCCTCACATTGTCATAAACTTTTACTGTCAAAAGATAAATATTCTTGGAGTATATTTGCACAGTGTTTTCCTGGCAGCTGTTGAAATATGCTTTTTTTTGTTTTGAACTAGATATGTCTCCATGTACAAGATACATCTTGAGTTTAAGTGGCTTCACTATGAAGAAGTAGGATGCAATGCTAGTGGGTCTGTTTTATCCAGAACAAAAGATATAATAAAAACATGTATAGAATCTTGTTTTGGAAAATGAGGTGGCCCTGTTAATCTAAGTCTAATTCTCCAAACTCATAATATGCTTAATGGATTAGCACTGGCTTACTTGGTGACAAGGCTGAAGAAAAGTGGTCCATTCCTGCCATTAAATATTAATCC
Organism: Thryothorus ludovicianus; assembly: GCA_013397245.1. Taxonomy (NCBI): domain Eukaryota; kingdom Metazoa; phylum Chordata; class Aves; order Passeriformes; family Certhiidae; genus Thryothorus; species Thryothorus ludovicianus. The sequence goes on along the minus strand of VZTB01013648.1, from coordinate 567,256 downwards.
TTGCTGGAATATTTTTTATAAATTACTCTTTTTTTCTTAAACATTTCCAGCCCTGTCAGTGCCCCCCTCATCTTGATGATTGTGGATGAAAAAAAAAATTTAAAATCGTGGGGTTTACATTGTTGGATGTATTTTGTTACAAGCAACAAGAGGCAAAAAACACCCACGGATCAGATGACGTCTGCAAATGTGGGAATTTGGGGAGGGTGTCAGTGGAACACTGATAACTTAAAAGAACAGAACAGGCACTTCCTGAGGTAAATATTTCTCACTTACTGGAATTGTTTGTAACATTTCCTGAAACTTTTTAGCCATGCAGGATAAAAGGGCCGTTGCAGACCTGGGGATGCTGTGGCTGGGTTTGGAAGGGAAGCTGATCCCAAATGGGAAGGGGCTGGCACGGATCCTACGCTGCAGAGAGAGCTTGGTGGCCTCGTGCTGCTGGCTGCTGTCTGCTCCAGCACTCAGGGCTGTGGCTGAACCTCTTGGACCACTTAATTGCTTAATGGCAAGTCTGTTTATGCTCCTGACAGCACAGGTTGTAAAAGTATTTGGCCTTCCTGTGGCTAACAGCTGAAAAGAAACAGCTTTTCCCATGGCAGAGCTGGGATCTCCGGCTGCAGCAGCCTCTGCCAGTTCTTCTCCTTGCATTTAGGCTTGTTCAGATTACAAATAAAAACATTTAAACGCCACAAACAATAGGAAAAAGTCATTTTTTTCCCCCAGTGAGTGAGGATTGGTGTGTTTGTCTTTGCAGGACTGTGGCCCGTGGAAATGTAGTTTGATTTTTGAAATGGCTCCTGCAAGTCGCTGTCACATGTTAGCCATTACTGCTGGAATAGCATTGCACAATCCCTAGAAATTTATAAGCCTCTTTAATTCATAGAGAGATGGCTTTAAGAAGGTTTCCTGTGTGATTATAATTTTGAATAATACTTGAATTTAACGCATTACTTGTCATCTCTCAGGGTTGTGTTTCAGTTTTAAAATACTGGATGTTGTTCAGTGAGTCTCGGGCAGCTACAATCAATTGTGATTTTATTATTTAAAATCTCGCTATGCAGATTAAAGAGTTTGAGGATTTTTTGTTATTTTAGACTTACTTCTGGTTAATTTGTTGAAAAAAAAAGCTTATCTGTTTGTAACATTGAAACACTTCAGTTCTGAAGTAAACCTTACCAGGTTTCCATAACTGCCTTCAAATGAATGAATTTTTTTCTGAAATGTTAGATTTGGATTTGATTCATGAATTGACATAATTTTGTGCCTTAATCCTTCAAATTGTGATGCATTTAATTTTCATCTGGGTAAGTGGTGAAGAGTGGAAAAGGTCAAGAACAGGAATTTGATGCTGGTGTAGGCTGTTACTGAAAGTCATTCACCACTGCAGCTTCTACCTGCAACTGTATTTTCTCTTTGCTGTTAAAGAATATTTGAATTCTCAACTTCTAAGCTGGCATTTAAATAGGAAAATTCTTCATCCTTTGTTTTTGTTTTCCTCAAGGACAAATCACTGGGAGCATGCATGACAAATAATTTGAAGTCCTGGTTTGGGCTTTGTTTTGTTTGATGATGCAAGATGATGCAGTCCTCCTGGTTGGTTTTTTTTTTCACCTTCTGGCCATGAAAAGAGAATTTTGGTATCCAAACAACTGAGCAGCTACACAAACACTGCCAGACAGCTCCTCTTGGTGCACAGGAATTGGGCTGGATGGTTTGTTCCTGGAAACCTGCAGCTCCTGGCTGGCACAGATGGGCTCCAGAGGGAGGTCCTGCAGCTGTTTGTGTGAATTGCAGAGAGCAGAGGCGGAGGATGGCATGAAGGGAGGCCCTTCTCCATTCGCTGTCATCCATCTCCCCAAATAAATCTGGGAGTGCTGACACGGATCACTCTCACTCTGAGCACATCTGGAAACCTCCTGGACCCTGGGAACATTCTAAGTCCCTTTAGCTGAGACAGTGGTTGGAGAAAATGGAGTTTAATTAGACCAGAATTCTCTTTTTTTCGTCCTCAAACTTTGATGAGAACCAAGCGGCCGCTTCAGGGAATTCCGACTCCTCATGTTTCAAGGATGGAGGAGCAAAGCTGAGTGTGGGGAGCTCTCAGAGGGTGAGTGTGGGAGGGCTGGGGAGGCTTGGCAAGCCCTCTGTGGAGAGTTCACTTTTCCACAGTGGCTGGCATGATCCAGGCTGCCAAGCAGGAGTGAGCAGTGGGGAATGGACCTGGCCCTTCAGCCCCACTGGCCCCTCTGGCTCTGAGCAGCAGCAAAGAACAAACTCAGGGTGGTTTGATTTGGTACCTCTTGGGAAAACAGACAATGACAACAAAAAATCCTGATTTCTCAGCAGGTTTAGCGTGGCACTAATTTAATTGCAGAAATTATGTTTTCCATCATCAGGGCTGTAATATTAAAGTTTAGGTGTTGAAGGATATGGAAGTGTCTCTGTTGCAGCTTGCTGTGAGCAGTGGGTTCTTCCCACCCCTTTCCATAGCAAATTCTGTTGGTTCTGTAAAACAGTGTGCAAAATTCAGATTTTTCAACAGGGATCTGATGGGTTTTACTTATTTATTAGGGCTGGAGCTTTACAGAGTTTCCAGACTTAATGCTGGCAGTAGCCTGAAACCTTTGGTAAGATGCAGGCAGGAAAGCCAAGGACTCATGGAATGCATTGGAGGGGAAATGCAAGTTTGGATTTTTTTTGGTCTTTGAAAACTTAGAACTTAAATAAGGTTTTAAAGTCCTGTAATAGCTCCCCACAGTTACCAGTTGGTAGAGGCAGTGTGAGGATGATTCCTAAATTCCCTAAATCCCTGGATTCCCTGCTTGAATTTTGTCAGCTTTCTTCTCAGGCAGGTAGTAAAAATCCTTTGAAGAAAGCTGTTGTGTTTAGCAAATATTAACAGTTAAACATTTGTTTTTTTTAATAGCACCTGTTTCATAAACACTGGGTATTATTGTGTGAAGTTTACAGGGGTGAAGGATCCCATAATTATTATTTTGTCTCTTCTGCTTTATCCAGGATTGTGGCTTTATCCTTGATCAAAAGATATGGTAATAAGTGCAGTCACTCTCCCAGCAGTTTGCAAAGCCTTTAGCTTGGGGTTTTCCTGCCTGTTGTATGTAAATTTTCATGTGTCCTTTAACAGATCACTTACAGGCTTTGGAATTCAGTGCTGTAATGAGAACCCACACAAAATGTTTATATTCTGGTGGTCTTAGTGCTGAGAAGGTGGAGTTTGTGCTCAGCTTGGAGGACATTGAGCCAGTGCTGAATAATTTTGGGAAGAGATCCTGATCCTAACGAAATCCTACAGAGAATCTGAATAAGCTCAGTGCTGTTTACCAGGACAGCTTGGCTCCCTTTCCACGTGAAACCAGTTCTTCGTGCTTTTGGAGATAAAATAACATCTGGGGTGGATCCACCCCAACAGTTCAAGGGATAAGTCCAATTTGTTCAGATTGCTGTATTTTTCTTTATCAAGTCATAATCAGGTGGTTGTCTTTGAACAGGTTTTTGTAAGTGAGATGATAAAGAAATGCTCCCTCCCCTGAAGCAAGGAGAGTCTGGCAATAATTGTTTCTCTGACAGTTGTTGCAAGTTGAGTTATTTTTGTAATCCTCTCAAGAATTTTGTACTTTATGATTTATACTCAGAACTGACAGTTTTTGAGGTGTTAGAACTCATTGATACCATGGACCAGAACAAAAGAATGGCTGAATAAAAAGATTGTATTGGAGGCTTATTTATAAGCAAAAAATAAGGACATGATATAATTTGGTTTCCTTTGGTATGATTTGTTAAACTACTCAAACAGAAATTTTTGTAGTTACAGCTTAGGTGTTAATTTCTCAGAAGTTAATTTTTCATTTTGACTTTTTCCACAATCGAAGGCATAAATGTGTAAAAACTCAAGCTTTAATGACCAGAACTTTTCTAACCTCCAAGTTCAGTTCTAGGTCATGGAAAGAAGGTGTTGGAAAAGATGCTGATAGAAACTGGGGCTTGGAAAGTTTGGGACATTTTCTTCAAAAAGAGCATTGGCACATTCTGTAGGGAGGCAGGCACAAATCCTGTGACACCTTTGGTTTGTCTGAGCCATAAAAAATGGGGAGGAAAGGTGTCCACGATAGCAGGGGCTAAATTTAAATTAGCACTGGGTTAATTGATGGGGGATAATTGTTCTAAAAGTGACAAAATATTCCTGGGATTTCTGGCAGGTGGGAATTGTTTTTAAGGGGGGCTGGAATGAGCAGCCAGGTGCTGCAGGTCTTTTCTGTGCCTTTGTGCTACAGCTGAGGATAATGAGCAGGTGTGAAAGGTAAGATCAGTGTCTTCAGTTGCACTTTGAGATGCAGATTTCAAATATTGAAGACACCTCTCAATTAAAGCTCCTTTTTCTCTGTTCTGTGTTTCCCCATTGGAGACAACTGCATTGAGTACACATCAATTCTGTTTGGAAGTTCCCCAGCTCAGAATTATAAACTCACTTAGCATCCTGTTTGCATTGCAAGTTTTCCTGCCATTTATTTCTCATTTATTTGTTCTTGCCATTATGTCCAGCACGAAATAAATTTGAATGAAATAATGAAGTTAGTATTGTCACTCTTGAGCTTTGATGTGGTTTTTATATCTTAATTTTTTGTGGATCTTTAATCAAGACATAAATCAGCTACAGGGCTGTGCCTGTGTGTGACAGAAGTGTTCTATGTATTAATGTAAAAAATAAACCTGGGCACGTGTTTACAGTGAAATAAATTGCAATTATGAGAGGATTAATGTTGATAAATAACTTCCTGTGATAGCAGGAAGTCAAATTATTAATCCTGGTACTAAAAGTTATTCCCACCCAGCCCTACCCTTAATCCTGGGCAATCCAAATCCATTCAGTCCTTAAGCAGTGCTATGGAGATCAGAAACATGAAATTAGAGGATTCTTCAGTATAAAAAAATAAGATTTCAGGTTTCTTGACTGGACTCAGATTGAATGACATGATACAAGCTGGATTTTTTTTTCTTGTTTTCTGTTCGTGTGTTTTGGGTTGTTTGTTTGGGTTTCTCTTTTAAACATATTGATTTCTGTGACACGGAATCTCCTCACTAAGAACCAGATCCGTTTAGTGCTAGAAAAGGCTTTTAAAAACCAGTGGAATGGAGCTGCTTTAATCAGGAATTGATGTGGGAGGTGTGCCTGCCCCTCAGCACCACCCTGCCACGGCCTCTCCTGGGCAAATAATGTCTGGGAACACCCCAGTCCTATAGACTGGCTCCTCCTGGGCCTGCTAGTGTTGCACAGAAACCTTTTCCTTTTTCCTTGCAGTCTGTAAAATAATCCCAGTGTCTCTTGTGAGAAGGGAAAATCCCGAGGAAAATGGGGACTGTGGGGCTGGAGGTGTCTTGGAGGGATTTTGGGGCTCTTTGTCCACCATTCCAGCCCATTCCAGTTCCCCAGCAGGGCCTGGGGGCTGGTGGAGAGCAGGTGTTGGAGCTAAACCCTCATCCAAATGCTGCAGATTGCAGATTTTTGGGAATTTGCATTTTTTTTGGTGTTGTTTTATTTAAAAAAAGCCTTTAAAATCTGGAGTGGTGCTAATGCTCTGCCAGACATGTACAACTTCATGGATATTTTATGAGCTTGTATTATTTCCTTTCACAAATAATTCTAGTACAAAGCAATGTGTCTTTGGTTGTTAAAGGTGTAGCTGCTTGTAATGAACTAAAATGTTGAATCACACGAGCTGCTTTGCATTTGGATTTTGGATCTTTCCTCACTCTCTAGAAATGGAAGCTTGAGTTCTCTATCTGGAAATGGAAATGGCCATTAACTGGAATGAGCTTTCAACAGCCTTTGATTTTAGGTCAGGTTGACTAATGTTAAGAAGATTAAAAATATCTGAATTTATTATATATTTCACTAAAAATGGACAGCCATGTTAACTAATGCTACTTAGGTAATACCAGTGATTTTTATTGTGTCTCTTCCAACCATCTTCAGTAGAAAATCCCATTCAGTGTCACAGAAAGGAAAAATAATTATCTTAATTTTAAAAAACTTCAGAAAGCTTTTTAAACTTTCTTCCCATTTTGAAAGAGAGGGCCAGCACAGTGTGACTAACAGGAGCTGTTAGACAACACTGGTTCCATATTTTTACCTAAGTGAGATGTACTTGTGGCTCATGCAGTAACACTCTGTCTCCATTCCTCTTCTTCATGAGCATCAAATGCTCTGCAGCATCTAAAAATTGTGTGGTTTATTCTGCAGCTCAAAGATAGGGGTGGGAGTTTCTTGGAATGGGAAAATTCAATTATTCTGGAAATGAGCTGAATGAAAAGTAAACATGCTGCCAAATTAATAATTCTTTTAAGTGTAGATGTATATATTTAAAATGAATTGTTTAAGTGACTTTGGGGAGAGATATTCAGAGTGACTGGCTAGCATTAGATAGAATTTCATGTTTGAAATTTAGGAAATGTCAGGCTTCTATTAAGACAATACACTTGAGGCTAGAAAATACTTTTCTTGGAGTTGCAGACTCTCATTATTCCTGCTCAGTTGTTATAAAGATCAATAGCTTCCAGGCTGATTTCCCAATATGAGGAGAAGGATTTATTTTGGGAGCTAGAGCAAGGGATGGATTTGAGATGTCTTGGATATATTCAGAGTGATTGGAATATTAGTTGTTGTTAGTGCCTTTCTCTGCTGCCAGCTCTGGGCTGTGCTGGGGAGCAGTAAAAATGTGTTTATGGCTGGTGGTGTGCAAGGGTGAGGCCTTCTGTGTTGCTAATTTTAACTTTAAATTATTACACTCAGGGTCTAGACTCAGGTTGATAAAATCCTAACACAACTTGTGGAAAAGAAGTTCAGTTTTAGCCTTGGTTAAAATTCCTGCTTGGTCCAAATGGAGCAGTTTTGCTGCTTAGGCTTGAATTATTTAAAGGCTGAAAGCTGCAATAGTTTGTTTTAATACTCTTGACAAAAAAAAATAGATAATCAGCTCACTGGTTGGATTGTAAAATGTTCGAGTTTTTAGTCAGATATTTTGGTCTTTTCATTCTGCATTGCCAAAATTCATCACAAAATTGGTGGCTTGCTTTTGAGACTGGCCAGCCCCTCTCAGTGACACTGCTGTGCACAGATGCTTTGGGATTTTCCTTTGAAGATCTGGATAAACACTGCCCAACCCCAACCCCCACAATCCCAAATAAACCAGGAACATCCTCACCACTCCCTGAACCCCCTGTCGCCGTTCTCTCTTGCAGACAACGTCCCCGAGGAGCTGAAGGACCCTTTCTACATCGACCAGTACGAGCAGGAGCACATCAAACCCCCGGTGATCAAACTGCTGCTCTCCAGCGAGCTCTACTGCCGCGTGTGCAGCCTCATCCTCAAGGGGGATCAGGTGGCTGCCCTGCAGGGCCACCAGTCCGTGATCCAGGCGCTGTCCCGCAAGGGGATTTACGTCATGGAGAGCGACGACACACCTGTGGCTGAGTCTGACCTGGGCTCGGCACCAATCAAAATGGTGAGCTTCATTAAATCCACCTAATCGCCTCCTTTCTGCTTAACGCTCTTGGCAGTTGTGAGTGGAGTTGAGGAGCTCTTCGTTTCTAGGTTGTTAAACTTTGGAGTTATCAGAAGGATGGGCAGAAAGGGTTTCAGGCTTTCTGTGGTGGCAGGGACTGAGCCTCAAAAATATTTTTGTGCAAAATACAAAAATACAGCTCTTAAGTTCTAGGTTGGTAAACTTTGGAGTTGTCAGAAGGATGAGCAGAAAGGGTTTCAGGCTTTCTGTGGTGGCAGGGACTGAGCCTCAAAAATATTTTTGTGCAAAATACAAAAATACAGCTCTTAAGTTCTAGGTTGGTAAACTTTGGAGTTGTCAGAAGGATGAGCAGAAAGGGTTTCAGGCTTTCTGTGGTGGCAGGGACTGAGCCTCAAAAATATTTTTGTGCAAAATACAAAAATACAGCTCTTAAGTTCTAGGTTGGTAAACTTTGGAGTTGTCAGAAGGATGAGCAGAAAGGGTTTCAGGCTTTCTGTGGTGGTAGGGATTAAACCTAAAAAATACAAAAATATTTTTGTGCAAAATACAGAAATAATGCATTTAACCTGAAGCTTTGGAAAACGCTTCCAAAATTGAGTGGTAGCATTGAAATTGTGAGTGTGTAGTTAAATAAAAGTGTGTGTCCTGGTAGCCACAACAGTTATATCACAGGGTGAAAAATTTAAAATTCGAATTTTTAAAATATAATAATATCTATATAACAAGAAAGAAAGTTTAGGGTGTATGTTAGTCCTCCTTCTTCTTCATAAGTTTGAGTAATTTTGTGTAATTAGTTTAAAAAGTCTGCAGTGCAAAACACAAGTGGTTAGTTATTGAGTTAAAAATAAAAATAAATTAGTTAACATCTCATAAGGACTTTAAGCTTAAAAAGACCTTAAAAACTCTGAGCACCATTTCTACTCTATTAACTTAGTATGTAGAAGCTCTCAGAGTCAGTGAGGCTGTAACATAAATAAAAAATAATAAACATCTAACTCCAAACAAAAATTCTCTCTCACACTTTTAATCCTAACCCTAAAAATAAAACTAAATAAAACCAAAAAATACACCTCACAAGCAATGTTTTAAACACAGTTCAAAGACAGATATTTTAAAAAGGGGTTTTATTTTCCAGTGCTCTCTTTTCTTCTTGCAGAGCTCTCACATGGCAATGATTGATGCTCTTATGATGGCCTACACTGTGGAAATGATCAGCATTGAGAAGGTGGTGGCCAGTGTCAAACGTTTCTCTACATTCAGTGCCTCAAAAGAACTGCCCTATGATTTGGAGGATGCCATGGTTTTCTGGATTAACAAGGTAAAATTCACTCTGGGAAAAGCCTGCCTGTCTTTTCTTGTCACCTTTCAGGTTTTTAAAAGCTGATTCTGGTGCTTGTCTTCCTTTCTTATTTGTGAATTTCTGTCATCTCGTTCTACTTTTGTAGCTCCTTAGGAAGGAATAAAGCTGGTAAATTTAAAAATAAAGACGATCATCAGGAATTAACTTAGAAAAACTGTAAAAATTGGAGTCTTTGTTTTCAGACAAGTTGCTGTGAGGTGTTTTTTTGGTTGGTGGGATTTTCTTAGGTGGAGCACTGTTTCATGCTAAATAAGAGGATGGACTTAACTCTGACTAGATGGAGCATTTTACAGAAATGCTGAAATTTTTCCATAAAAAGCAGTTAAGTTATTCTTATTCTTTTGAGTGACAAGAGTCATATTCCAAAGAGAACGTGTCCTTGCAAACCCAGGATGGTGATTTCAGCTTCTGCTAATAGAGAGTTGGCCTAGAAAACTGCTGTACCATGTTTTTCTGTGGATTTTTCATGTTTTTAGCATAAACAGGAGCAAGAGGGACACTTGTGGAAGCACACCCAGGTGTATTTTAATTCATTTTCCATGCTCTTCCCCTTTAGGTGAACCTTAAAATGAGAGAGATAACAGAGAAAGAGATTAAATTAAAACAACAACTAATGGAAAGCCCAGGTCATCAAAAGGTAAAACAAATTTGTCTTCACTTGTGATATTGTGTTGATGATGAATGGATTTAATATCAGTATTTTCTTTATCAGAGAAGTGTGAGGGCTCCAATCCTCAAAAGTGAGATTTTTCTGCATGCAGTTTGTTCTCTCTGCATTCTTCTCTTGCCTCTGAAGCCCTCTGGTATCTTCTGACTTTCCTTTAAGTTCCAGTAGGATGAAAACAACTTGTTTCAACTAAAATAACCTGTTCCAACTGTATGTGGATAAATATGACTCAGCTTTCACAGCACAAAATATATGTTATATATTTTGAAAGCTCTTGGGGCATATTCTTTTTGCATGGGTTATTTGTCTAATGTGTATTTAGGGACTTCTTCAGGCTCTGTCCAGGAATGATTCTCTTGGCATTCAAGTGTTATACGTGTGTGTTTGTAGATTTTTCCAGCTTTTTCCCTTGAAATTATATCACAATGCACTAATATTGCAAAATATAGCACACTTTCATTTCTGGAGAATGTCAACCAGGTCTTTCTCCAACATAATGTCTACCTGAACTCCCAATTTGTGATTTCATAAAACCTTGAGGTAAATGATAGCTAACATATTCTTTCCTCAAATTGGCATTGCTGGGCAAAAGCTCAAAGTGTGTCCTGTGAACAAGGCACAGTTGTTTAATTTTCATGTTAGTGGAAAAGGTTTTTTATGTGCCTTTTATGGAAACCAATATCAAAAAAGAGCTGCTTAATTTACAATTTGATCTGTGGTCTAAAGGATCTCTTGAATTATTTGACCCTATTGGCTTTTGGGTCCTTTAAATCTAAATTTCTAGGCTACAAGCCCTCTGAAATATGAAAGTGTTTATTGCTGAAGTGCATTTTAAGTATTACTGCTTTTAACTTGCATTGCTGATGTTCCTTTCCTATTCCTACGTTCCTTTCCTTGCTTCCTGAGCAGTCTCCTTCCAAATGGTATTGGAAATTAGTACCTGTAAGTGAACTACTTTTACACCAGTTGTCATCCACAAAATCATGGCTTTTTGAACTTCCTCAGAGTGTTTGCTTCCATCCCAATGCTTCTCAGCTGCTCTTTGAAAAACACCTGTGTGAGCTTTTGGGTCATCAGGCTTTGTTTCCATGACATGCTCTTTGCATACTGTACAGCATACAGCATACTCACTTTGCAGCATCCCCAAAATTGCTTCCACTCTGCAGGAGTGAGGGAGGGGGAGTAGCAATAGGAAAAAAAGAAAAACCTAGAAAAATTTCCAGTAGAAATGGTTGCCTTTGCTGGGTTTGGTTGTGAGTAGGAACTGGTGACAGCACTGAGGTGAGAGAAAAGCTGGGTGGCTTAAAGGGCTGCCTAATCTTGGAATCCTTGGTTAAGATTCTCAGATGTTTGTGTTTAAATAATGCTCTTACACTGCTGCTGCACCTGCTGGGGTGCAGATTTGTGAATGTGTCAGAGCCAGAGCCCTGCTGCTCGCTGAGGTGGGGCAGGAGATTGGCCAGACCAGTTTGGTGGCACCAGTTGCTGGGATTGTGTGCTCAGTTTAGGAGCCTGGAGCTGGCACAGTGGGAGGGAAGGCAGTTTGCACATGGAACAAAATACTGATTTTTCTATGAGCTGAAGTGTGAAATTGGAATATCAATTCCACTAAATATTAAAAAACACAACAAAAATATGCTTGTAGAAATCCTGCTTTCTTTTGTCAGGCTTCTCTGGGTTTATTTCAACCTGCAGAGATTTTCCTTTGTTCCTTTGCTTTCCTTAGCTTTGATGCCCTTTCTCCTGCCCTTGCAGGAGCTGGTGTTACTCATTTTCTCTCTGGGAAGATGAGCTGTTGTCTCAGTTGTTAATTCCAAAGGGCAGAGCTCTTGGAAAAGGCAGGTGTGATCAGGCAGCCTCCCCGTGATCTCTCTGCCTTCCCACAGAGAGCTCAGTCCCACTGCAGCCTCCAAATCCTTTGAACCAAATCAGGGATAAAAACTTTGAATATCTGAAATTAAAGGGAGGAGTAAACAAAGGTTGTCTCACTTCTAGTCCATTTTAGATTTTTTTTTGTTTGTTTTGCTTCCTGGCAGGTTTTGCAGTCTCTCAAAGTTCTTGTCAGATTCTGTGCTTTTTTATTTTGTGGTTTTTTTTGGTTGGTTGGGATTTTTTTAATGCAGAATTTTCTCTATTTCAGTAGCACCATTTCTGCAGTTATTGCATACAAATGTCATTCACTGTATGCATGGGCAGGAGAGTTACAAACCACAACACTCAGTGTAAAAGAATGAAGGGTTAAGGGAATAACATCTGAGAAAAAAATAAGGAATTATTTTAAGTCCATAAAAGCCCTCTTTGATAAATTTGTGGGGTTTTTCTCCAAAGCCAAAAGAAACAAGGAATCTCTACAGATTTTTGTTCTTGGTATTGACTGTCGTTGGTTTAAATTCCATTTAAGCCTATTGGAAAAGAGATATTTTTGCCTACTTGAACTACAGGAAGAATTAAAGTTGAAAAATAATTTCTGAAAGGTTATTTTTTTAATATGCTTACTTTAAGTGGATAAATGCTGACCCTTTCAAGCTAACCAGTTTACCTTGGTGTGCACACTTATTCTACCAGACTTAACAACCACATTTCTAGTGCTTAATGGATGTTGCTGATGCTTTTGATTTGTTTCTTGTTTGAATAATCACCATGCTATATCTCACTGTTTCTCTCTGTGTAAGCCTGATCTGATGCATGCCCTGTCACACTGCATGCTGGAGCCAGTGGAATATGCTCGTGTGGTACAGTATGATTCCCATTCCATTCCATCTTCGTGGAGTGCTCCAGGCTGGGGAAAAACCCAATTTGCACCTGGCAAAAGTAGGAAAAATAGCATTAGCATGTAGAGATAGCTTTGAGTTCCTTGGGAGACTTAGCATAGCACGTGCAAAATGAAGAGAAGGAACTGGTTCTCATGGCTCCAAGTGATCCTCATTGCTCTGAACAGGTTTTTTCACAGCCTGTGCCATCCTAAACTGACACCTAGGAGTGTGTGTGAGTGTGTGTGTGTAGAGCTTTCCCAGGCTGGCTTGGGAAGTGGAGGATGCCCTTGGCAAAGCCCAGCTTTCCTGTGATGATTCTGTGTGTGATTGGTGTGTCTGCAGGGCACACTGAGGTTCTGCTCAGTCCCAGTGCTGGCAGTGCCATGGAGTGTCCAAGGGGAGTTTTCCCAGCCCTGCCAGGTGTTTCTGCCAGGCCCTGCAGTGCATTCTGCTTTTGCTTTCCCACCTGCTTTAGCCTCCCATAGTGCGTGGATGCTCAGGAAACAGCAACCCTGGAACTTGCAAAACTTGCAAGAAGCAATGCCAAGATTTGTTCTTCAGCTGACTGGCTTTGGCAGCTCCAAATTCCCTGAGGGCTGCGGGGTGCTTTGCTCCAGAGCTGGATTTTGATCTGTAGTAAATCAAGGAGAGTTTTGCTGGGGATTTCAAGGCCTCCTCCTCTCTGACTTTTGGAAAAGGCCTTGTTTTTTATTTTTGCACAACTGTGTTGCACACAGATGTGCCATGTTCAGGTTTCTCTGAGAGAAGAGAACTTTGCTGTCTGTGGGCACGACAGCAAATCCATGGATGTGGGTAAGGTATGAGACACCAGCACACCAGAATTATTTTTGCTGTGTTTCATTTTTCCCAGGCTTTAAGTGTTTTTATGTAGTTCCCCACATCTCTTTCTTTGGATCTGCTGCATTCCTGCATCAGTGTGGAAGGGTTTTGAGTTAAATTGATTGTAATAAGTTAAAATGTGTGAATGAAGTGGAATCCAGCAGCACAGATTGCTCCTGGGCGTGAGGGGACTGAACAGCAGATGAGCAACCTGCCCTAGTGCAGGGGGTAGGGTTTGGTGATCTTTAAGGTCCCTTCCAACCCAAGCCATCCTAGGATTGAAAGGGAAACACCATTTCCTTCAGAATTGGCTTCCACGGGGAGAAAAGCACAACTTTGTCAGCTGGGTTTGACTCGGGGCAGAATGGCAGAAAGGATCCAGCGAAAAGAGTTTTCAATGCTTAACTCAGATTCCTTTTTCTTTGCTTTTTTGGGTTTTTTTTTTTGTCTTTTTGCCTCTTCAGCATGGTGTGAACCCTTGTTTTCTCTCTGTAGGTGCGTTACAGAAGGGACCACCTGTCCAGCAGGCAGTTACCCTATTTCCCTGTGCTGGAGGATCTGATGAAGGATGGGAGTGATGGTGCTGCTCTTCTAGCTGTGATTCACTATTATTGTCCAGAGCAAATGAAACTGGATGGTATGTAATAAAGGTTTTGAGGGAATTAAAGGAAGAAAAGGCTTTCAGGCCTTGAAAGCTGAACTAGAAATACATCAAAAATTAAAAATGCAGCACATTTAGTAGGTAGTGAACTATGGCAGGTCACATATGGAGTCTGCATCTAAAAAATTCTCTCTTCAATCTTGATTTTTTTTTTTTTACTTACTGTATTAAATAGGCTGTGTTCTGTATATTATGAGCCACAAAAGAATCTTTTCCAGTTTCAGATGGTGTGGCTTTCTTTGCTCAAATAACTCAGCTTGGTTTCAATGCCATAAAAAAGGAGTGCATGTCCACCAGCGTTAGCTGATAATTCTCGTGTTTTTCTGGGCATAACTTGGCATTTTAAAATCTAGATTTTGAAATAGTTTCTCTCAATCTGCAGAAATTGTCACTCTTGAGCATTGCAAAACTTGAGATCTCTTCCCCAGAAAAGGCTTTTGTTAATAAATCAATGTCCTTGTTGCATTAACTTCTGCAAATCAACATTTTATATTGATTTTTAAATTCTCAGATATGTTGTACCTTGCAGAGCTCCTGAGTGCTTTCAGAAGGAGCCAGCACTGTGAATCCTAGGAGTAACCCTTTATTATATGCAAATCAAGATGTCTGCTTTTAATTGCTTTTGTATTTTGTTATGTGTGTTCTCTGTAGCCTGTTTATCTTTTCTGTGGCTGTGACAGAATCCCCTGTGGATTCCAAACTGAATGCAGAACTGATGCTGTTCTCTGTGGCTTTCTTCCTCCTTTTCCTGTCCCTCTGGTACTGAGCAGGTAGAGGAATGTCACTGGTGGCCAGGAAATACCCAGTGCAGAGTCTGTGAGGTTCCTGTGTTTAGTGTTTCTGGGGTGATCCCCTGGGACAGTGCCAGAACTGACTCAGCCCTCTCCCCTTCCCAGATATCTGTTTGAAGGAGGTGACATCCATTGCAGACAGCCTCTATAACATTCAGCTTTTGAGAGAGTTCTCAAATGAGTACCTGAACAAATGCTTTTACCTCACCTTGGAGGACATGCTGTATGCTCCTTTGGTTTTAAAGGTAAGAAGCATCACAAAAGATGCATTTTTCAATAAAATGGGGGTAAATCCTGAGTGTTCTGTTAATGTGAGGTGTAATTTTCCTTCTTTTCTGTTTCAGCCTAATGTCATGGTGTTCATTGCAGAACTCTTCTGGTGGTTTGAGAATGTCAAACCAGACTTTGTACAACCAAGAGATATCCAGGAAATAAAAGATGGTAAGTTTGTAACCACCAATAATACAGTACACAATACACAATATCAGATAACTGATAACATGTTATTTAGAAAATACAGTGAAACTGTTGCCTAGTCATGTTTCCTTGGAAGCTTTATTTCTACCCAAGGTTTATTCATGCTGGGGATCTTTGAAAAGCAGTAAAGCAGAAGGAAAATTAGTCCTAGATCCACTTGTATTCTAAATTTTTGGATGGATAATTTTCGAATATGTAAACCCACTAATTAACTATTAATTTATAACTTTCATTAAGCTCAGCAGAAGACAGATATTTTAAATAAAGGCCAGTAGCTCAGGTTACAGTGCAGACAAAGTTTCCATTGTACCCTCTGCAATCTGAGAGCTTCCTGTGCCGTTGTGCTCCTCCCTGGCCCCTGGCAGGGGTGTTGATGCTGTCCCTTTGTGCCCAGTCAAGGCAGTGATGCAGCAGAAGAGCAGCCGGCCCCCTGTCCCCATTTCCAACGCCACCAAGCGCAGCTTCCTGGCCACTCCTGCCAGCCCAAGCCCAGCAGAGCTGCAGCCCTCAGCCCAGCCAGCCCCTGAGGCCTGCAGCAGGTACTACCTGCACCCCGAGGAGCCTGACTACCTGTGAGTATCCTGCTTGGATATCCTGGGGATTGGTACGTGTGGTTCTGTCCCAGACTGAGTGACCTTGGAGTAGCTCAGGGGCTCCAAGAGAGCTGGGCAGGTTCTTGCTGGGAGCAAGCTGCTCTTGTGGAAGGTGGCATGGCCATGGCAGGGCCTGGAACTGCTTGGTCTTTAGGGTCCCTTCCAACCCAAACCATCCTGGGGTTCTGTCAAAGCAAACTTCAGCATGATCTGCTGTGCAGGAAGGTCAATGGAAAGGGTTTTCAGCTGGCATAAATTTCATGGTGACCTCTAAGTTATTTCAGCCTTTGTCTTGAATTTACTGTTTGCATAAGCAGCATCTTAAATCTGTTGTGTTTAGAAACTTGGTATAATTTCAGCTAATAGGTTTCCTTCTGTCTTGTTACATGTGAAAAACTTCTCTTTAAGGAACTTCTTAAAAAATAATGGTATTATGTTTTAAAGATGATGAGGGTAACTTACCAGTATAACTTCACAATTTGATATTTTTTCTGTTTATAGAAAAAAAAATTCTTTGTAATAATGAATTTTTGCTTTTCTGGATTAGTGGCAAAGGAGGAAGCCCTGCCTTCAGCCCTTCCCATCCACTGCTGCCTTTGAGGCAAAAGCAACAAAAATCTTTACAGGGAGAAGACAGCCCTGGTAAGTCTGCCTTGAATTGGCCTTTCAACAAGCAATGACTGTCAGTGTCAATAAAATAATTAATTACAATATAAGTTAATTTCTATAAATGATTTAGAATGGAATTAATCTGCAGTAACACAAGGGAGCGAGCACGTTGAGTTTGAGTAAATCTTAAAGCTCTTTTAAGAAACTGAGCGGATTTCAATTTTTTTCAGGCTTTGTGTCTGGTGGCAGCTGCAGCAAATCTGTTTTCTGCTGCCATCTGTCGGGGAAGGAGTTGATTCTGTTTCTATATTTGCTATTAAATGAGGTAGAAGTGCTGGTTTAAAGATCATTTCTAAACCATTATCAATTAAAAACCATTTCAGGGCAGCGGCACCGTTCGAATTCTCTGACCCGCGTTGATGGGCAGCCACGAGGGGCAGTTCTGGCATGGCCAGAGAGAAAACCCAGGTAAGGGAGGCATTTATTTATTACAGCACTGCTTGAGGAGATGATACTGTGACAATTTGATTGTGGGAATGTGGTACCACTGCCCTAGAACTGCACTGACTGTCAGTTTTGTTTTCTCTTACTGTGCACTTTCAGAGCTGATTGATTTTAGATTCACAATTGAAAATATGTCAGACTTGATTTTCAGAAAATGCTGTTGAAAACAGAAGTGTCTGAAGTTGCTACTTGCTATTGCTGGTCACTTGTGGTGCAGGATGCATTTTTAAAATAAAACAACAATTTTAGCTGACTTTATCATGGTCTTTATTTCAACAAATTGCACCTTGTCGTGCTTGAGTGTCAGTAGACTCTTCTTCTCTTTTCTAGGCCTCTGTCTCAGCCAACACCATTTGCTCTTCATCATTCTGCCAGTACTGATGTGGACCCTGGCTCTGGTGACAGCATCAGCCTGGCCAGATCCATCAGCAAGGACAGTCTTGCTTCCAACATTGTCAATGTAACCCCCAAAAACCAGCCCCACCCTGCATCGGTGAAAGCTAACGGCAAGAGCTTGCTGAACAACGTAGAAATGGAGGATGAAGATGAAGAGCTCATTGCAATCATCAGATCTGAAGAAAGGCCCAGCCGTGGTGACCCTGAGGTGCAGAATGCAGCAGCCAGGGTGCCCAGCCTGGTGGCCACAGCGTGGTCTCCAAAAACCAGCAGCGACCCTTCGGACAGCAAACCCGAGAGTTTTTACCTGGAGCCTTTAATGCCTGCAGTCCTGAAACCAGCCAAGGAAAAGCAGGTCATCAATAAAGAGGATGAGTGTGGGGAGGGGAAGCAGAGGAGTTTTGTAACAAAGAGGTTAAATGAAGGACACTTGTCTTTGCTCCGCAAGAAAGCCACGAGCAGTCATGGTGAGCATGACCTCAATAGGACTTTTACTCCAATTTCTAGCTCTGATTTCACTCCAGTTGCAGATCCCACTTCTGCAGATGCAGTGGCCCTGGGGGAAGCAGGTGTAGAAGCTTCCAGACCTTTGGCTAGTAGCAGTTTAGATCCTTCCTCTCAGGAGCTGTCCACTGGAGGATTCTTTCTTCATGCTGCTAAACCTGAGGATGAGGTAACAAGTAAGGTCAGTGTGAGCTACGGGAAAGGTCTCAACTTGCACGTTCAGGATACGACCTGGGCCATGGTGAGACAGGACTCAGAGCCAGATCTCTTGGACATGGAGGATGCTGAGCAGGATTTGGTGGTCATAGACAGCCATCCTATAGTCACTAAGTACATTGGTGAGGAGGAGTCAGCCAAGCTGCAGGAGGACATGAAGGTGAAGGAGCACGAGGACAAGGACGATGGCAGCGGGCGCTCCAGCCCCTGCCTGAGCACCATCTCCCAGGTGAGCAGCGTGTCCATGGCCAGCGGCAGTGTCCGCATGACCAGCTTTGCAGAGAGGAAGCTGCAGAGGCTCAACAGCTACGAGACCAAGTCCAGCACGAGCAGCTCCCAAAAAACCACCCCAGATGGCTCAGAAAGCTGCCCAGCACCGCTGACCACGTGGAAGCAGAAGCGAGAGCAGAGCCCCAGCAGGCAGAACAAAGACAACGTTAATCTGTTGGCTTCAGAGCTGGTGCAGCTCCACATGCAGCTGGAAGAGAAACGCAGGGCCATAGAGGCTCAGAAGAAGAAGATGGAAGCCTTATCAGCAAGGCAGAGGCTAAAACTGGGCAAGGCAGCTTTCCTGCATGTTGTTAAAAAAGGGAAATCTCCTGATGGTCCACAACCTCTGAAACCAGAACATTTTGCAAAAGAGTATTCTCGGCACAACGGGGAAGATTTAGATGAAGTTTCTTTGGGCTCCAAATCTGAGGAGTTTCTTGTGAAAGAGGAGGAGAGAGAAGAAATGCTCAACGATTCTCAAGAAGTAGCAAAAGTAAAAATGCAGGAAAGCCTGGCTTTTGCTGAGCAACACAAACCAAAAGACCCTGCTGCTCTACACGATTTGGAAAAAAGTAAAATTATTTCTGTTGCCCTCCTAGAAGAGAACGTGACTGAAGCAGATATCAATGAATGTGATCTCTCTATCGAGAAGCTGAATGAAACAATCAGCACCCTGCAGCAGGCCATCTTAAAGATCTCCCAGCAGCAGGAGCTGCTCATGAAATCTCCAACTGTGCCATCCCCAGGAACCAGAAGCAACTCTCAGGACCAAAAGGTGAAACCTTCCATTCATTTTGTGGAGCCCCTGTCCCCACCCGGGATGAACAGCCTGCGGAAACCGCCGCGGCTCGGCCAGGGAAGGACTCCCCGGCCAGGGAGGCCTTCAGAGCTCAAAGTGCCCAAGGACAGGCAGCAGAATTCAGCACGTGTCAAAACCCCAACACCCAGCCTAGAAAACCTTCCACATTTGAGACCTTTCCCACCCAATAGCTTGGCAAAGACACCCACGGAAGGGGCACTGGAAAGCAGCCCTGATCATGGAAGTGGTTCCCAAGAGAAGGGTTTCTTTGATACCTATAGACTTCATGATGAGAGCAATCAAAGGGCCCTTGTTCTCTCCACCTCCAAAGATGCAAATATTCTGTCTGAAATGAGCAAAGAGGTGAATAACAGCTTCAAGGAAACAGGGTTGAATTCTTCTGATGGCTCAGGAAAAGAAAATGTCCCAGTGGATGAGCCCCTGAGAAGCAAGGCTAATCTCATTGAAGTAGATTTGTCTGACTTAAAAGCTCCAGATGAAGGAGAACTTGAAAACCAGGATAGCTCCACGGATATGATTAGTGAAGGTGATCAGAAGTCTGGTGTGGGTTTTTTCTTCAAGGTAAATGTGTTCCCATTCTCTCTTTCCTGTTACACACTCACCCAGCATTAGAACTGGTGTTTCCCAGTCTCCTGACGGAGCACAGCCTTCATTGGTTGCAACATTAGGTGTAAAAAAGCTGCAGTGGAAAAGAAACACTTTTGGAAAAAGAGAGAGATCTGCTCTCAAAACATTTAGTGTCTTAATTTGTGCTTAGCAATGATTATTGTCAATACCACAAATTTGTGCTTAGCGATGATTATTGTCAATACCACAAATGTGCTGACATGGTGGTACTTTCTCTTTTCATTTCTCTTTCAAGAAAGTCAAACTAGTCTCAGCCTCAGAGTATTTAACTTCTGGGGTCTTTGTAGTGTGATTAATTTGACTGATTGTTATTGCACTGGGATTATTTGTGGTGTTCATCGTGGCCCACATCATAGTTGCATTTGCAAGTACAATAGTTGTACTTTGCAAGTACAGAAGGTTTTGTGGTGATTAAAGATATTTAAAAACAAATCAGAGTAAGATGAACCCCTTCTTTTCTCCTCACAGATTTAAGGGAACACTTAAACTATTTCTCAATTTCTTCTTGAGCAATGACGTTTTGATTTACGCTCATCAATCCTAAAAACGTAAAGATTACCAAAAGTAACAGCTTCTTCACATTTTCCTGCAATCATCAGCAATCTTGTGATGTCCAGCTTCCTCTATTATCTTTAACATTTCCCTCCCTTTGGGCTTGGCAGGATGAGCAGAAGGCAGAGGACGAGCTGGCCAAGAAACGAGCGGCGTTCCTGCTGAAGCAGCAGCGCAAGGCCGAGGAGGCTCGGCTGAGGAAGCAGCAGCTGGAGGCTGAGGTGGAGCAGAAAAGGGATGAAGCTCGGTAAGGATGCACAGAAAAGAATTTATTTTAAGATGAGGAGGTTGTTCTGTGCTGCTTGTGTTGACTTCTGGAGGCTGACCTGGAACGGAGACCAGACAGAGCGAGAGGAAAAGTAGATATTTATTAAAGGCCTTAATGGGCACACCTGGGCTGCACTCTTGTGCCCCAAAATGGACTAATCACAAGGTCTCACACTTTTAAGTTCTGCTCCATCAGCATATTATAATCAATTGTCCAATTACAGCTCCAGGTTATGAAGCTCCATCCTCCTGCTTTTCTCTTCTCCCTTCACCGCTGTTTTCATTCTTGGGCCTGAAAGTTGTCCTTGGTATGGAGCTGGAGAAGGAATTGTTTTGTGTCTCTGCTCTGTGAAGAGAGCTCAGCAACACTGAATATGAAACCTAAAGCTGCCCACTAAACCAGCACAGGCTCTAAAATATAAAAGCTAAAAAATTCTTTGTCCTTGTGTTTGCTTGGCAGCCGCAAAGCTGAGGAGGATCGGATACGGAAAGAGGAGGAGAAGGCTCGGCGAGAGCTCATCAAGCAGGAGTATCTGAGGAAAAAACAGCAGCAAATCTTGGAGGAGCAAGGGCTTGGCAAGCCCAAATCCAAGCCCAAAAAACCCAGGCCAAAGTCTGTCCATCGTGAGGAGTCTTACAGTGATTCAGGCACGAAGTGCTCTTCCACACGTAAGAATCTGGATTTGTTTGCTCTCCTGGAGTTTCAAATCTGCTGTAACCAAATGTGTCTGACATTTTCTCTCCTGTTTTGTAGCTGATAATTTGAGCAGTGCTCAGTCTGGTTCCAGTCTGTCCTTGGCCTCAGCAGCAACAACTGAGCCTGAAAGTGTTCACTCTGGTGGCACTCCCTCTCAGAGGTACAGCCAGCTTCTCTTGGGTGTCCCTGGTCCTGGGGGGTGAATTTTGGGCTCCAGTGCTGTTTGGCAGAGCAGCACAGTCAGCATTGCTGAACTCCTCTGGTTTATGTGCCTGCCTGCTGCAGTGTTCTCTACAAAGTTGCAATTTTATTTCCTCCCAGAGGAGTCAGTTTTGCTTTGATTTTCTTTGAAGGAGGATCTGACTGTTCTGGGGAGGATAAGGGAGAATGATCTGTTCCATTCAGGGACAGCAGCATTTGGGCCAAACCCCAAAATCTTGGCATATAATTTTTGATTTATTTCCCTCCCAGAGTTGAATCAATGGAATCCTTACCCATTCTGAGCAGAAATCCCAGCAGAAACACAGAGAGAGACTGGGAGAATGCTTCCACAGCATCTTCTATTGCTTCAGTGGCAGAATACACAGGTGCCTGCTTTCTTTTAGTTTAGTTTGCTTTTGTTTAGTTTGTTTTATTCATTTATTATGAATACCAGGTCAGGAAAACCTGTGATGTGTTTCTTGTTATTTTTGAGAAGTTGTCAGGTGTATTTTGTTCTGTTTAGTATCTCTAAAAGGAAGTCATCCTAGAAAAATAGTGAGGTTTTTCTTTTTTTAACTTTGAATGAAAATCTTAATACTCATAAACGTAAGGCAGATAATTTTGACTAATTTATCTTCCTTAGGTCCAAAATTATTTAAGGAACCCAGCAGCAAATCCAACAAACCTATTATCCACAATGCTATATCCCACTGCTGTCTTGCTGGAAAAGTGAATGAACCACATAAGAACTCAATATTAGAGGTAACCATTCAAATCATTAATGCCCTCTCCATCACATGGGTCTGGAATGCTGAATTCAAAATCCCACTGGTGTGTTGTGTGGATCCCGTTTCCTGCAGTGTGGCTGAGTGCAGCAATTTCTGCTCCACACGTTTTTGCAATTTTTGCTTTCCTCATGTGTCACTGTGAGACACACAAGGATACACAGTGACACTTTTCAGGTGAGAAGGCAAAAACTACTTTATTAAAACATCTGATTCCATATTTGTAGTATTCCTACACAGAGCAGGGATTGGAGGAGGAGGCTGACACCGCTCCCATCCTGTTGGTTAAGACAGGTGCCCATCAATTGTTTTTTACTCTAAGAGAAAGTATGTAAACAACCTCATCTTAACATAAACATGCTTCTAATGATAATATCCTTGTGAGAAAGAACTATGAAAACATCAAGTTGTAAAGTGCATGAGAAAAACTGAAAAAATCCAAACAACACACGTGGAAAACACGATCCCGTGTTTAGAGTTCTGCTTTTAGGTTCATAAATATACAAATATAGGTTTGTAAAGGAAAATTATGTTAAGAGGAACAACTTAAAGCTTGGCACGCTTCTCCCTGCGAGCAACCCCTGTCCCTGGTTTGTTTTTGCTGCAGGAGCTGGAGAAGTGTGATGCCAACCACTACATCATCCTGTTCCGCGACGCCGGCTGCCAGTTCCGAGCACTTTACTGCTACTACCCCGACACGGAGGAGATCTACAAGCTCACAGGGACAGGGCCAAAGAGCATCACCAAGAAAATGATTGACAAACTCTATAAGTACAGCTCGGACAGAAAACAGTTTAACGTGATCCCAGCCAAAACCATGTCTGTGAGCGTGGATGCTCTCACCATCCACAACCACTTGTGGCAAGCCAAGAGACCCGCGGTGCCAAAGAAGAGCCAGACTCGGAAATGACACCCAGCCCCTGGGGAGAAGGTTGGCTCACTGGGATGGCATGGAGACAAGACATGTTTACCATTTTCCTCCAGTTTGGTATGAAATGTGCAGAACCATAAGACATTTTTTAAGAAGCTTCGGGTCAGAGAACCGTGGATGCAAGTTCTTGAGGATGAAGGAACGGTGCCAGTGTTTTTTATGAATGAGCAATCTGCTGTTACACCCAATGCTAACTACTGTGGCTTTCAGCTGATGAGGGACTGTGCATGTAGCAAGATCTTGAACAAGTGGATTTCCTTTTACTTGAAGCTTTTCATCGGTACAAATTGGGAATAATTTAATTCTCTTCCCTCCCCACCTCGTTCCCTCCTTTTCTCCTGGCATTCTTAAAAGTTGGCGAGCTCTGAACTTGGGTAGGAGGATTGAACAGGTCTCGGGTGAAGTGCTTTGGGTTTGGTTTGGTTTTTTAAACAGTCTTTAGGGAAATCTTCCTTTCAGACCTTTTTGAGGAACTGTTGAATACATCCAGTTGTTGTACTGTACCTACTGCCAACGTAAGTCCAGCTCTCAGATTTCTGAAAAAAGCCCCAACTTGTGCTGCTCAGAACAGAGTTTACTTGCAGGATCTGTGTAGGATAAGCATTGCAAGCATTGCAAAAGCCAGTCTTTTTCTAAAAAAAAAAATGCAAAAAAAATACAAAATATTGTTTGCAGATGTAAAGATCTCTGGAATACAATCATCTCAGATTTCTGCAGGTGCTACTAGCTGGAATGTGCCTGGCTGAAACTTGAGGCAAGCTGAATGGAGCCCAGTGATTACTGATTTCAGTTTCAGGTAGTGTCCTAAAGATTTGTTTGCTTTAATAAAGGTGGATGCTGGTAGGTATAGAACATTTCCACTCTGAGCACGCTACTCCTGTACGATGGTGCACTTAATGATCACAGATTTTAATGTTTTTATTACATCATGAAATGTAATTCTACTTTCTTTGTCCTGTCTTTATTCTGAATGAGCAGCATGCTCTACAATGAAGAGTGTGTTATGTTTTTTATTTTGGGTGATATATTAATATATATTGATTTGTTTTTCTCATTTGAAAGCAATTTTTAAACAGAGACATTTGCATTTGTTTCAAAAGCCCAAATAAGTCGAATGGCTTGGATTTCTTTTCATGTTGAAATATTAAATCTTGAGTTATGACCTTAAAAGTCTTTGTGTTTTGGCAGATTAAATTTTTGTCTGTGGTAACAGGGTATATTTGCAGTTCCTTTTTTTTTTTTTTCTTTTTTATTTTTAACCACTCCCATGTCTCATTCTTGGTCAGCTGGTTCCCAGGTAGATTCCTGTAGCTATTCCCTGATTAATTTAATCTGCTAACGAGCTCCTGCTCCCTGAGTTTGACACTCACTACCTGCAGCTCCTGTAGGTTCTGACTTGGGTTTGCACATGTTTACTTTTCTTTGAAGTGTTACTTGAATTTGTGTCTCTCGAGTGCAGAAGGTCCTGCCCCGTCCTCGAGAGGAACTGAGCTCTAAATGCAGAGTAATTAATTAATTATTATTGCAGATGATGGAGGGTACAGAGTTATTTACAGAGGGGAGTGAGGGATGAAGTGCTGGCTAGGTGGAGCAAAGGTCTTCCAGTGCAGTCTCCCCGTGGTTTTTTCCCCTTGCAGGACTCCCTGACTAGGCTGCTGCAACTTTGTAAATTATGTTAGATAGTTTGCTGCTTGTAAATAATTAAAGGCTTTATGGTTTCTAAAGTGCTGAGTATTAAACACCGTCATGAGTGTAACTTTTGTTACCATGCTTTTCATGCTTGTGCTTTATTTCTCACTTGTTTGATATTATAAACCATATTTATTTTATGAAACACTGAAATTTAATAAAAATCATTAACTGATTTCCTTTTTATTTCATGTGTACTTTTGTTGGTGTGACACTTCATCCCCTCCAAGGACTAATACACTTTAAAGATGTGCTGTTCTGTTGGGTAAAGCTTCACCTGCAAGGAGCTGCAGTAACTTTGTGACAGGAGCTTGCAGTGGGCAAGAACGGGAGCAAAAAGCCCTCAGAAAATTGGGAAATAATTTCAGGATTTATTTCATCAGACTCATGACTGTCTGCTGAGGCTCCTGTGATTTCTGTAGTCACTCAGTGACAGAATTTTGGTCATTTTCTAGTCAGTGTTGAGGTTTGGGTTAAATTGATGGAATTCTGAACAGAGGATTTCTTGGTTTTTAGTGAGCTCATGTTTAACCCTTCCCTCCCTAGGACAGAAAATCCTGGAGTGTAGGATGAGGTGATCTGGACCCTGATAACTGTGCTGGGTCACTGCTAAAAATCCCTGCTTAGAAAATGGGGTTCTGTCCTTCCAGAGCACAGAGTGAGTACCTGAAATCAGGGAATTGTGTGGGGCTCACCTGTTCCCTCAGCCCCAGGGGCTGGGATCCCTGCAGGGAAATTGAATTAATTTGGTTACCTGCAGCTTAAGCTGCTTGTTTGGGTTGGTTTTCCCCAGGATTAGTTGGAGCCAGAGTTGTTCCCTCTTAGCTCTGTCCAGACAAGCAGAACTGAGTAAAAACTCTTCCAGCTGCTTCTGCTTGTGCTTCCTGGGAGGAGAAAATGGGAGCTCTGTCTGTGACCTCTCCCTGTTCTAACAAATCCAAGAATGTGCATCTTTAAAGTGCTTCAAGTGCAACCTCTCCCTCTCCAGCTCTGTCCATCAGTCCCTGTGTTCCATGTGCTGTTTGCATCCGTGCTTGCTGTGGTTTTTGTCTCATTTTCATCCGAAGAGTTCAAGCCAAAATCATCTGAATTTGGAAAATATTAACTTACTTTGGCAGCCTTCACCTATGCAGGAAGGGCTGAGGAAGATGAAGCTGATTTTTGTGCCCCCTGCCCTGGGGAGCTGAGTGTAGAATCCTCTGGAGTTTCCCTACAGCTGAAGGTTTGGGGCTGTAGTTTGAAGAATGACAGGAATGAGTTCTCAGCACTTGAATTTTCCATTCCTTTTGCTTTTCCCCCCACAAATCCCCTGAACTGATGGTTAGAGCAGTGTCAGACCACCCCAGACCCCCTCCCTTTCTATTTTATTTAATTTATTGTTTAAATATAGCAACAAATGAGGTGTCTCCTGTTCACTCTGAGCTGCCTGTGCTGGGAATTTGCTGCAGCCCTTGTGGATGTGGGCTAAGCTCTTTTCCATGCTGTGCTTATCCAATTAAGTGGCTTGCAGTTAATTAGGGGGTTAAATGTAATTAATTTTCAGCAGTTGAGGGGGAGGCAGGTGGGTTTGGGGGTCAGGACGTGCCAAACATTCTTGGGATGAGGCTGTGCAGGGATTCTCCAAGGACTTCACTCCAAAAAGAAGATTTTTGGAGAAATTTGGTACCTGAAATTTTACTGCTGCTCATATGCAGAACTGAAGAAATCTGGAGAAGGTTTTGGGGTTGGTGTTGTGTGCTTCAAATAAGTGAAACTTTATATAATAAAGTTTTTCATACCAGTTCAAAATTGGAATATTAATATGGTCCACTATAATTAAATGTATTTTCCACGTTGCATTGAAAATTTTACAATTAATTCCAGGTTACCACTCAGGCATTGGACTTCTCTTGCCATGTAGTAAGTAAAAAAAATAATAATTCTATATTTTTTTTTTATTTTTTTTATTCTAAGAAGAAAATATTTCCCTGAGTTTTCTGTTGCAGGTTTGTTAAGGCTTGGTTTGGTTTTAGAGGGTTTGAAGATTTGAAGATTCTGGGCCTATGGAAAGGTGAATTTTTCCTCTTCTGCTCCAAGGGGTAAGTTCAGCTCTTCTTTGAAAAAAAACCCAAATTTTTAAGGAAAATTCCATTCCATTTTGGAATTTTATGCTCCTTCCTTCCCCAGCCTGTGCTGAGCACGGGAACGTTCCTGTTGTAAAAAATTACAGGGTGGGTTTAATTTGCTTGTCTGTGCTAAATATAAATTCACTTTTATCTTGGTGCTGAAATCCTGTCAGAGTTTTCTGATCCATCTCTCTGAACTTATTCAGAAATAACACATTTATTGTTGTGGGGGTAAAAAAAAAGAAAAAATCCTCAGGGGAAGTGTGTGCAGCAGGGATCATGAAATATTCAATATCCAGCATTTGTTAAAATTCAAATGAGGCACTTGAAAGAATGGTTTGAAGCCCATGAACCTCCCCAAATTATTGTGGAATTACCTGGAAATCTTAGCAAAGGAAAATCTCTTTCTTTTGACTTCTGACCATAAAAACTGAATTTACAGCAAAATAAAAAATCCTTCCTAGATTTGGTTTCCCTTTTATTTCCCAGCCAACCAACCCCATTTTTTTAATGTATATTTTAGTGCTCTAGATTTTTTTTTTTCTCTGCTACAAAGAATTTGTAGTGTTAGAAGCTGATTTTCCTCAACTGGGGCAAATATTTGAATGAATTCTGGTTCATTTTGCAGAGTTACTTCCTCTTCTTTGCCTGCTGCCGTGGAAGTTGGAAAAAGAGAAAAAAGTGAAGAATCCACTGCTGGGAAGTGCTGAAATACCCTTTATTTTAATTTAATTATTTCATGTCTAATTATTTAATAAAAGAATTATTGTTTAATAAATTAAATTAACATTAAATCCTGTTCTGCAGCCTTGGCTGGGTTTTCATCCAGTCAGAGCTGCTCTTGGAGGTGTTAAAATTCCCTTCTTTTGGGAGTAATCGTTGCAAAATGGATGTCCTGGAAAATCAAGAGGATTTTGTTCTCCATGTACAGATTGGTCTGGTTTAAAGCCAATAATTAAAAAGTAATTTAGCAGGGGCTTGGCTTCCTGCTGTCCTTGTACTTCCAGCCTCAGCCCAGAATGATCTCCCCTATTTAAGGGATATTCTTTGTGTCCTTCTGTGTGATTTTAAATAAATCGTTGTCGTGGGGTGGCGCTGTTCATTTCAACCAATGAGGCTGCTGCGTTTTTTTTGTAAAGTCACATTTTTTGAAGCAAAAGAAGAAACTGGAGGAGGGGGGAGGCTTCACTTCACTTCCAGCCTCGGAGGTGGCGGGGCTGGGCCTGGCTGGGCCTGGGCTGAGCCTGGAATCGCTGGGCCTGGGCTGATTTGATTCCTTGGCTTGGCTGAAACTTTCTTTCCTGGAGGGGTGGTGAGAGAATTGCTGGTTACCCAGGAACTCACCAGGCTTT
>VZTB01013648.1:519064-538644 GCA_013397245.1 Thryothorus ludovicianus | reverse complement strand
TTGTATACTAAAGTAGCTCATTCTTAAAAAATAACACCCCAATTAGTAATGCAATCTATAACAAGAGAAATATTCCTTTGTCATGCAGAAAATAATTTTTTTTTTTTCCCGGGCGGTTGTTTTCATTTGTGCCAAAGCTACAAGAAAATCTTTTTTTCCTGTAAGGAAAGTTCCCATAGCATAGCAAGAGAAACTTCTCCTCAGGTGAATTGAAGTTAAAACAGTTTTTTTTTAAAGGTAATAAACTGACTAAAAGTCATGAGTTTTATCTTTGCATTGTCAGTGAAAAAAAAGGGAAAGGTTATCTAAAATTAAGTTCTGATTTTTCTCATTGTTATCATTTTCCTCTTTTAGCTTTATTAATAAAGTTTTTTTTCTTGTGTGTTTTCAAGTTTAAATCTGCTTTTGTTTTCTTCCCTTTTTTTTAATCCTATCTCACAATGAAAAATAAACCCACCACATTGATTGGTGCAATGGCCGGGAAATGGACCAAATTAATCCCATGACAATCTTTTTTTACAGTATTTGCCTAAAATGCTGAATAAAACCAATCTGTGCTTACCTGCATTTGATGTCCAAGCTAAAATCTGTGTATGAGCACAGCATGCTCTAGAAATGTTGGGACCTTTCCTGAAAATCTTGGAAACTTTGGAGCCAGTGCCAAGTTTTGAAGTGTTGGGAGGCAGAAGAACATGATGGTTAAAGATCAGTTAAAAAAACACCACCTTAAATATCTACAAAATTTAATGCATTTATTAAATCAGAGAAATTAAGATTAAATAAATAATTTAAATCATCTTTAAAATCTCCTGTACCACACCAGGCTCTTTGTGCCTGAATGCACAAAGAGTTTGAAAATGAAATTAAAAAAACAAAGTTGGGAAGAGCTGCCCTGATCCTCAGCTTAAACCACATCTTCCCACGGATTTTAAAACAGATTCCCAGAAAAAAAAAATAAAACAAATAAAAACCAGACAGCAGTGTCTCCTGTTGCTGCATGCAGCTCTTTTATTTTCATTTATCTTTACAGAAATGTGAGGCATCTTCACAAGAATTGTACAAAACCCTCTCCCCTTGGCTGGCTGCATCCCAGCAGAGCAGCTCCCGGAATTCGGATCCGAGAGCAAAGACGGGAGTTGCTGTCGCTGATAAAAATCCATGCAGGAGCTGAGCTTGGAATAAAAATGTCCTGTTCTATAGAGGTTAAATAAAAAGGGGGATAACAGGAAATAAATATGCTCATAACACTGGTTGGAGTAGTTGAGTTTAATGCAGGATATATGGATTCAGTCCGTACTGAGCGTATCAAACGTTAGTGGACACGGAACATGCGCCGGAGCCGTTGCTGGAAAACCCCAAATTATCCCAGCTGTCCTCGTTTCTGCATCCCCCAGGGCCTGCCAGGTCTCTGCATTGGAACACAACTATTTCCTCCAGAAAAAAATGGGATTTTTTTTCCATGGCTGGAAGCAGTAATT
Organism: Thryothorus ludovicianus; assembly: GCA_013397245.1. NCBI lineage: Eukaryota > Metazoa > Chordata > Aves > Passeriformes > Certhiidae > Thryothorus > Thryothorus ludovicianus. Next base: position 537,166 of record VZTB01013648.1, on the reverse strand, counting down.
GTCCTCTTGCCATGGAAGCTCCCTGTGCCCCTCTCCCTTTCAGCGGCGGGAACGACTCTGCCACTGCAGCAACGTTCCCGGGACCATTAGAAAAATAAACTGCTTTTGTTTTTACATTAGTATTGTAACTGAGGCTAAGGAATTAGAAAAATGAACCCTTGGTTCTCAGACTTGCATTGGCCACAGGTGAGTATTTACAGGGTTTTCCCCGTCCCATGGGAAGGTCGGCTGCAAATTTACACCAGAGCAGGAAGGCCGAGGGTTTGCACAGGGAGCTTCCCCCTCAGGGATTTTGTACACTGGCCAAACAGAAGCATTGTCAAAATACAGGAATAGCCAGGCCATTTCAACAATATCACAAACCACACACAGGCTTCAGTCCTTTTGGATTCCTCATCTCTCCTGGGATTAAGGGGCAGGAGGAGCTGTGGGTGCCCGCTGAGGAAGGAGGGACCCAACACCACGGCCATGGAGCCTCTGCTGACCTGGCTGCTCAGGGCTGGGGAGTGGGAGTTTAAGTAAATCAAGGATTTTCAAAAGAAATTTGTTTCCCTTGCCATGGGAGGGTTGAGCTGAGGAGCTGCGCTCGCTTCCCTGTGCTCTCACACACAGCTCACAGCCAAACAAACAAAAAATAATCAAAATTGCATGTTCTCAGTAAATATCTGCGAAGAATCACACCTTTTGTTTTATTTGGGCTCTGGGCTTTTGTTTGTTTGCTGGTTTAGGTTTTTTTTTTAACCTGTAATACTGCTTCGTTCCACTCTCCCTCGGAAGCAAAGCAGGGATTGGAAAATGATCCATATTAAATGCAGACACTCAAACACATCAACACTCCATGATCTGAGCATCCTGAGGCTTCAAGGGAGCACAGAGCCCACGTGTCCTTCTGTGCTTCAACCCACAAGGTCTTTTTGCCATTTGAAATGACAGATTTGGCAAGTGAAGCAACAAACAGAAATAAATGAAACACGTGCCTGCCTTCACCAAACAGCCACAAAACTAATCAATAAAAATCCATCAAATCAACCCCAAAAAGTGTTAAAGGCAGTTCTGTTTGTGCCCACAGCTCAGGGGGGTGGGAGGGGTGCACTCATTGCTTTTACCTGTGGTTCCATTCTGAGCCTGGGATGTGACATCCCTCAGGGGCTCCTGCCTGCTACTCCAGGAAAAAAAATACAAAAAATAAAAATAAAAAAAATAAAAGATGGAGCCCAAACCTCATCCAGGCACAGCAGGTCCCTCTCAACACCCTCTCGAGGTGGTACCAGCCTTGGCATTGGTCCTACCCTGGGCATCTCTGTTCTCCCTCAGGGCCACGGGCAGGGTGGGCAGCACATCCCCATAGGCTGGGGCATCTCCCCAGCTGTTTAAAACTCATTTTAAACAGGTTTTGGCTTGTTTTCTTTTTGTTTTCTTTGTAAACATTGATTGGGGGTGCATTGGGGGGCAAACAGAGAATGTTAATGGCAATAAACCATTCAGCTGGCAGCAAGTGAGGGAAGCTGATGGGATCTCATGGCCATGTTGTGCTTTACAAGCTCCTTGCTAAAAAAACAAAAATCACATTGGAATTGTAAGATATGAACATAAAAATATAGAAAGTTAACGACTCAGTTATTCACTTGGCAGTCAGATAAATCCTTTCCACATCGATGCTGTAGAATGTGCAAAAGTAGATGAGAAACACATCAGGTGTTCGTGGTGGTGCCAGGTCCCTGCGGGCCGGGGGGGACGCTCATGCACCTTCTGCTGCAGGGGACAGAGGGGACAGAGAGGAGCAGGGGTGGCCGGAGCTGCCCGGGGGCCGGGGGGACACAGGCAGAACCCGCTGCCGTGACCGTGGGGACGGGGGGACAGCAGGACACGGCCGGGACAGACGGCGCTGGAGCCCAGACCGCCGTGGCCGAAGGGCCGAGCACAGGCAGGAGAGCGCGGCCAGCCCGGCCCCGCCACCCCCGGACAGCTCCGGCCAGGGGGGACACAAAGCCAGGGGCTCACGGCACCGCCACGGGGCTGGCCCGGCCCTCGGAGAGTTTTGGTTTGTGAGGCGCTGCCATGGCACCGTGGGGACACCGCCCTGTCCCCTCCGTGTCTGTCCCACGGCCACCAGAGTCCTTCCCCGGCGCCCGGCGTGGCCACCCGCAGCACAAACCCCGCAGAGGATGAGGAACATGACTCGGCTGAAGGAGCAGAGGTTTGGGCACCCTGGGGGCCGCCTGCTGAGGAGAAGGAGGAGGAGGAGGAGGAAGAGGAGCAGGGGCTCGGTGCAGTTTTATTCTCGTCTTTCCCAGCCCTGCACCGTGCGGGGCGATACCAACCACAGCGCTGCTCCCCCGGGGTCATCGGCGTCTGGGCTCAGCCCCGTCCCACCAGCACCAGCGAAGACTTTCTCACTAGTTGCGGTATCGGTATAAAAAGTTAAAATCCCCGGGGCTCACGGCCACCGGCTGCGGCTGCGTGCGGCACCGGGGCTCGGGGCATCCCTCCCGCGGCAGAGCCAGCCTGGGCATCGCCTTCCTCCCTCCGGGCACCGCGGGCAGCGCCGCCTTCCCTCGGGCTGGCCCGGGTCTCCTCCCCGCGGGTCCCTCGGGGCTCGCCGGGCGCTCACAGCTGGGTCTCGTCGCGCGTTTCGGGGTTGCCGGAGCCCAGCTTGTTGCTGCAGCTGCTCTTGCGGCTGTGGCCGTCGTTGGCCACGTGGGCCAGCGGGTCGGAGCGGATCAGGTACCTGCGGGACACAACAGCCTGGTCACAGCGCTGGAACCTCCAGTGCCCCCCGGATCCGAGAGCAGGACACACAGGGAGGCCCCACGGAGCTGGGCTGCTTGCAGAGCAGGGCAGTTTGAGTAAGAGGGGTTAAATCATAAGAGCTGTTCATGCAAATGCCATAAAATAATATAATAAATAATCAGTTGTTCCTGAGCTGCTCAGTGGCCAAAGGCAAAGGAGAATTCCATGCTGCCCGTGGGGGCTAAAATGGGGCTGGGGTGGTTTGGGCGCTGCTCAGGAACACAGGGAGTTGGGATGGCCTGGGAAAGAGGCAAAACCCACGGGTATTTATGAGAAATCGTGGGAAGCAGCGGGATGGGGGCAGCTCACGGCTCTGGGGGACAGGGGGAGGTGACACTTACACGATGTCGTTGAGCTCCAGCCGCGTGTCCGGGGGAGGGTTGATCAGGACGTAGGACAAGGTGTTCTGGTGATCGTTCATCTCATCTGCAAGAGGAGGGGCAGGGCTGGTGAGGGAGGGACACCCCCACAGACACCCCACCAGGCAAGGTGACAGATCCCATCCCGGCTCTCTCTCCCACCGGCAAATGGGTCCCTTCGCCAGGAGAAGCCGTGGGCAATGTCACTGCCACCGGGAGGGCACCAAGAACGCCACTGCCACCTCCCTCCTCACCTCCCCAGGCTGTCCCCCACCACAGCACGGCCCAGGGGACTGGCAGAGGTAACTCCTCAAAGTCCCCACTCCCCCCCGAAACAAAGTGAGTTGTCTTACCTTGGTTCAGTGCAAAAGAGGGAACAGGTTAGTCCTGCTGTGTCAGGTACAGCACAAGTCCAAGCTCAGGGCAGCTGAACCCCCCCGGGGCCGCCCCAAGGCTCTGCCCACCTCTCCCCTCCAATTACTCAATTTAGCATCATCCAGGCACGGCATTAATCCACGGATTGCTTCTCTCCCCTGCCCAGGGGAAATCGCCTCCATGCAGTTTCAGAGCCATCGATGCCGTTTTGGGGATGGCTTTAAACCACAGTGACCTCCCAGGGGGGCTCAGGGCCACCCCGAGCAGCACCCACGGGGGCCAGCGGGGGGGTCTCGATGCCGGGGGGGCCCCTGTGCTTCCCGAAATAGCCAAGAACAAGATCATGGTGAAATGGATGGGGGGTGCGAGGCTGCGGGCGCCGGGGAGGGGTGGAAGCTGCGACAGGTGACACCATTTCCAGATGGGTGTGGATGGACAGGGTGGAGGGGGGACGGACAGGCGGACGCCGGGGCAGCGTGAGGAGCACGGCGGGACACCAGCTCGCTGCAAGGCTTGTCACTGGGACACCTCTCCAGGCTTTTGGAAAGGCCCCTCTGGCAAATGGAGCCAATGGAGCCTCTTTGGGGGCAGCAGGAGCAGGACCCGGCCCCTGGGATGGGCTTTAACTCCAGGCTGGGGGCTGCTCCCTGCGGCCTGTCCTGCTGCTCCCACCACCCCGTCCCTGCTGTCCCTGGACAGTCAGAGGCTGCCCTGCCCCGTGCTGGGCACAGCCAGGCTCTCCTGCCACGACAATGACAACGGGTGACAACCGCCCTGGCACGGGGGTGAAACTGCTTCTCTGCAGCCCTCAGATACAGCTCCAGCCGCCACAGCCACCCAGCACAGGAATGCGAACAGCTTCCTCCGAGGGGCTGGGGCATCCGTGTCAGGGCACACCCAGCTGAGCCCCGGGGCATCCCCAGGGCCGGGCTGTGCCCGCACCGCGCTCAGCGGCGCTGGCAGGGGGACACCAGAGCTTTGTTTTGCTGCTCCCGCACATCCCTGGCACCTCCGAGCCCACGGGAGGCGCTGCAGCCGGGGGGACCTGGGGCCACCCTCGGGGAGATGCTGCCTGGGACCCCCAGGCCGTGCCAGGCTGTGCTGCCCTGCCCACGGCGAGGTTTGGCCATCCCAGTGCCCAGCCTTACAGGGAGACAGGGGTGGGGTGGCAATGCTGGGGGACAAGGGTGGCACACAGACCCTGGGACCCGACGGGACACACGGGGTTGGACATGACAGGGAGGTGGGGACGGGCTCTGGCTCTGGGCAGGTTTCCCTGCCCCATGGAAGGTTCCTGACCCCACGCAGCCCAGCCAGGCCCTGCTGAGCACACCGAGTATATTGCTGCACCTCCACTGCCCCAGGCAATATACTCTGCTGGCCTGGGGCTTCCATGAGCCCCAGCTGGGGCTGCCTGTCTCACGAAGGACACACTTTGCAGGAAAATGCCAACGTTTCACCTTAAGCCTGGGCTAATGAAGCCAAAAATGAGGCTGGGATGGGCTGTTGCTAATCTCGAGGCTGCTGCAGTAAAGAGGAGCCTTTCTCAGGGCATGTTCCACATGGGGTGTAAAGGTGAAAAAAATTATGGGAAAACCTGGTGCCACAGAGCCCCACACGGTGCCCAGGGTGGCTGCAGCACCAGTGGCCCCTGTGGCTGCTGTTGCTGCCTTGGGCTGAGCCCAGCACCCCTTGGTCAGAAAATGGGGTCTTCTAATGCTGGAGAGGGGTCCAGGGAGGCAAACCCAGGGCTGCAAAGGGATTTTTAAAGCACTGCCTTGCCCTGGGCTGTGGCAGACCCAGCAGGAGCTCCAGCATCTCATCACAACATGCACAGGCAGCTCTGGTGCACTTGTCCCCCTCCCTGTCCCCTCCTCAGTGGCTGTACAGCCCAAAGCCACCTCGCAGAGCCATGGAGGGAGGGTTTTGTGAATGAAAGCTGAGGGCTGTGATTTCCCTGTAGGAATTCAGCTAAAAAAGGGTCCCTGAGCTTTCTATCTCCCTGATTAGGCAGAGCCCTGCGTTTGCACCACCACCACAGGACACTGCTTGGTTTTCCAAGGCCACCCAACAAATTAGTGCTGAAAGCTGGGGGATCTAAGGTGAAAACTGGCAGGGGTGAGGTTTGGGCTTAGCTGGCATGATCTTGTTGTACGCTGCACGCCATGAGTCACGCGGGACTCCCAGGGAAAGGGAATTACCTTGCAAATATCCCAGGTTTACCCGATTCATCACATCACTGGCTGTTAAATTTGCTACATCCTCTACAGAACATACAGGGAAAGGCACAGACATAAACAGAGAGAGAGAGAGAGGTCAGCAAGCCATGGTTTGGCAAATATCAGAGACGAGCTCCTGCGCTGCAGCGATAACGTGAGCAAAAGAAAAAGGAAAAGGGGGCAGAAGGCAGAGCAACGTTTGTCCATGGGTGTCCAGACACTGACGGTGACACGTGGTGACAACACACAGACCCTGCACTGCCGGATGCCCAAGGAGCTGCTGGTCCCCACACTGTGTCCTGTGCCCCCCACTGTCCCCTCTCCTGCCTGAGCTCCCCCAGTTTGCTCTGAACAAAATTTGCCAGATGGGCCAGAACAAGGATGCCAGCCCTGACCTGACCCCAAGCTGTGCCCACCGAGGCCACACAGCCCCCCTGGAACTGCAACAGAAACTTCTGGGACTGGGAATGCAGGGAAAGAAGGAGAGGGGGGATACCCCACTGCAAGCCCTTGCCTGGCAGCCCCTGTCCTCCCTCCATCCCACCAGAGCCAGCTCTCCTGCCTCTCCCCCTGGCACTGCCCACAACCACCCCCAGGAACCCTCCCAAACCCCTGCTGCATGGCACTTCTGGACATTTTCTCCTCCTCTTTCCTGTGCTTAAAGATGGGAAAGGAGGAATCCCACCCCAAAATCAGCTCCCATCCCAGCTGGGGTTCATTGCCAGCCTGAGTGTGGGCAGGGGCCAGCACGGGGTGGACGGACACTCTTGGAGGATGGAGCAAACAAGCAGCAGCACAGGATGGCTTCAAAGAAAGAAAGGAAAAAAAAAAAAAACAAAAACAAACCAAACCAACCAAACAAAGGGAGCTGTGGGTAGAGACTGTTATAACCAAGGGGTGGGAGCTGTCCAGGGGGACACAGATGCCAGCACCGACGGGCAGCTCAGAAGCTTCACGAGAGATGCGTCTGCACAGAGGGACCCTGAGCGCTGTGGCTGCCACAGCCACACACCCGTGTCACACGCAATGAAGCAACTCAGCCCTGCAGCTACCGACAGGCTTCCCACGGAAGAGTTTAGGACGGATTCGAGTCTGTAACAAAAGGGGGCTGCACCAGCTAATGGGGTTTGCCCTCTCTCTGCCACACTACGGGGGCTCTTGGGCACAAGGGTTGTGCTGACCTGGGGTCGGGGTTATCCTGAACCACCACCTCTGCATGGCCGGAAAGTGGGGGACAAACAGGGCCTCGTGTCCCGGGGGCTGTGCGGGGACACCGGCTCCAGCTGCGGGCACAGGGGCCGGAGTCACTCTGCCACTGCCAACTCCTGCCTGGAGCCATCCCAGAGCGCAGCGATGGCGGGGGGGCTGCCTGCAGCTGGCCGGGGGTGGCAGGGGAGGGGGTTCTGCGTGGCGGGACCCCAGCCCGGAGCCGCGGGTCAGCGCAAGCACAAAGCAAGCCGGGGAATGAGGCGCCGCCCGGCAGCGCCCGCGGGGACAGGCGCTGAGCTCGGCGTGGGGTTAGGCTCGGCATGGGGTTAGGCTGGCTCGGGGTCGGGCTTGGCTGGGGTGGGCTTGGGTTACCTGAGGAGCCCGCGGGCGGGAGGCAGCGCCGCAGAGCAGCTCGGCCGAACGGCACTTACCGTACCCGGTGGTGGGCAAGCCCAGGTGCTTCATACGGTTTTTGACGAGCTCGGACAGCTCCTGGCGCTCGGAGCNNNCCTGGCGCGCGGAGCGCCGGTACAGGCTGAGCCGCTGCTGGCTGATCCACTCGGCCGTCTTGCTGGAGTGCTTGTTGCCCTTCCTGCTGAGCCGCCGTGCCCACTGCATGCTCTTGCGCCGCAGCAGAGGGTGCTCCGACTGGTCGCTGGAACACGAGTTCCGGTGGTGGCTCGTCTTGATGCCCCAGTGCTCCTTGACGTCCTTCGTGTCCTCGCAGTCCTCAACATTGATTGAGATCTGTGACTGGAAGCCCAGCACGTCACGCGGGATGGGGGGTGGACGAGAAGGGTTTGGCCTGGGTCGGGCAGGGTGGGGTCTCTGCCGCGGGGTGGGGTCATTCCTCGGACCCCAATGGGCTCTCCCAGCATTTCCATCTCTGCACTGCAAGAACCTGGCTGGCAGATTTCCCAGAGTCCCAGAATGGTTTGGACTGGAAGGAGCCTAGAGCTCGTCTCGCTCCATTCCTCTCCACCAGGTCAGGCTGCTCCAAGTCCTGTCTAACCTGGCCTTGAATTTCCAGGATGGGGCAGCCACAGCTTCCCTTGGATAAGCAGGGCTGAGGGGAGCCTCGTGGGCACCTGGCACAGGATCACCTCAGGGATATCTGCCCAAGGAACAGCCAGGCCCTCATCTTCCTCTCTTCCAGCATCTGTGCTGCCACGTGTCTGACCCAGCAATCCCCACTGGGGAGCAGGAATTTATTAATAAAGCCTTTAAAAGCTTCTCAAGGAGCTGGGTTGCATTTAATTAAATGTCAGCTTTCAGCTCCCTGTCACTCCTTGCTTACAAAGTTGAAAACTGAAGGTATTTAAAAGGGATCCTGGCTCTCTCCCTTGCTCCTTATCCCAGTTAATTACATCAGGGCACTGAGGATGTGTCCTGGAGTGCTGAGGCTCAGCCAACCCTTCCATGGAGGCTGGCAGTGCTGTGCTGGCACAAAGCACGGGGTGGCTCTTGGTGGCCAGAGCCAGCCCAGGGATGGGTCAGGGGTCAGGGGGACAGGGGGGCAGTGGCTGGGCATGAGCAGCACTCACCTGCGCTCGGATGTCGTGGGGCTGCAGCAGGGGAGAAGGAAGGGAAAACCAAAAGTCAGTGCAGCAAAGGGGCAGCCCTGACGTGCCCACCCTGCTCCCCAAGGTGCCCAGTGGCCAGCAGAGCAGTGCCAAGAACATCCAGCACTGCCCAGAGAGACGGGCACTGACCCTGACCCAGCTGGGGAACCAGGACAGCACCACCCAATGCAGCCACATTAACCAAATAAACACAAAAATTTTACTGCAACCAGGCCTGAGGTGCATCAGGGACCAGCACCCCCCTGGGCCCCACCTTGGCTGGGACCAGCAGCAGCCCCAGCACACGGCACCACCCTGCCCCTACCTCGGAGGTGGCGAACATGTGTGACTCTGTCCTGTAAATCCCGATGGGAATCTCGGCACTGGAGGAGCAGAGCTTCTGGAAGAGGCGGCCGTACGTCCGGATCCACAGGTCATCCTCAGTGATCTTCATCTGAGGAACAGAGGACAAACGTGAACCCCCTCGTGCACCTCGGGCTGCTCCTGAGCTTCACCCATGGCAATCCCAAAGCGAACTGGACTCCGCAGGAGAACCAGGGGCAATTTCTGACCTCAGCCTCCAAACCAGGGAGTTTGGTCCTTGGCCCACCAGACCCAGGAGAGCCTGGCCTGATGGTTTCACCCCCAGGGGACTTGGCACGTACCGCACAGAGGTACCCAGAGCCCGGCGTGGTGTCGAGGCCCAGCAGCAGCCGAGTGATGGTGATCATGTAATCCTTCACGAACGACTGGGGAGACATTTGGGCAGGAAACCAGGGAAAGGTTTGCTCAGATGTTCCCTGGGGGACGCAAAGGGGAGGCCACAGCTGGAGGGATGCCTCTCACCTGGTAGAGCAGCGTGTCCAACATGCTGATGCTGAAAACCCTCCCGGCTGCGAAGGGCAGCCGGAACATGAAGGCCAGGTTGGAGCCGTTCTCTCGCTCTCTCTGCAAGAAGAAGGGGAAGTTGGAGCTCAGATTCCACAGGAACTCAGAGGACTCACGGCAATGGAAGGGCACGGGTGTAATGTTTCTGGTGGGTGTGACAGGAGGAAATCAGGGCAGCATCTTTGCACTGTAGAAAAAGGATTTTTTTCTTCCATGGAAATGTGTGAGGCATGATTGGGTTTTCTGGATGTGGGAAAAGCACAGGACTTCAGAGAGCTCAAATCCAGTCTTGTCACTGCCAGTGCTAACTTCCCAGGCAGGAAATGACCTCCCCTTACCTTTTCTAGCTTGGAAAGGGCCAGAGAGTAGCTGTCCTTTGCTCTGAACTGCATGAATCTCATGTTGGAGGGGTGGGTCAGCTCCGTGATAATGCTGAGGCTGGGGAAGAGCCTGCAATGGAAAGAGATCTGTTGCCCTGCAGCTGTCTCAGAGGATTTAAAGCCTGAGGCAGACCACAGTCATCCCTGTCCTGTCTGAGGTCAGAAATAGCTGATTACATGCTGCTTCCTACAGCAAACCCAGGTGTGTCCCACTGCCCATAGCCACCACCCCAGGCACTGGCACCCGTCCTGGTCTTGTCCCCAGCAGTGGTCACCCCTACCTGAACATGGTCTGGACGTTGACAATCGTCTTGGCATCTGCCATGTAATCCTCCTCAGCACTCATGGTGCTCTCCTTGTCCACCACCACCAAGTTGTCAGCGTAGATGATGCCACACTGCAGCAAACTGTCCAGGCTGGGCAGTTCCCAAAGAGAAGAGCGCAGGGTCAGCCCTTGGAAACGACACAGGGAAGCAGCACAGGGGTTCCACGGCGAGCCCAGGCTGCTCCCGACCTGCTCTTCACCTGCTCCCATCTGCCAGGGAGGGGCTGACAACCCGAGAAGCCCGAGGTGGGCTCAGCTCTTTGCCACCAACCCTGGGGCTTCTCATGGGGTGACTGAAAAGTCTGGGCTGGGGTAAAGGCAACAATGCAGGCCCGACAGCCACAAGTGGGAACACCTACTTGTCAATGGTGCCCTCCATGTAGTAAACCATGGGGAAACAGCAGATGGCCTCCAGAAAGTGGTGCTCAGGCCTGAGGGGAGAGCCACAGAGAGCGAGGTGGTTCAGCACGTCCATGCAGCCAAGACAGACACAAAACCCCGGGGCCAACCAGCCAAGGTACCCAACGGTGGCACCGCCGCTCCCTCACACTCCCACCCTGCACCACGAGGTGCCCGTGGAAGGGCAGGGAGGGCTCTGTGTGAGGGAGAACACCCGTGGAAAAGTACTTGCTTGTTGTCCAGCAGCAGCACGATGGGGTTGAGCTCCTTGCGGGAGCGGTAGTAGGCCCGCAGAGGGACGATGAAGTTGTAGAGCCCGTTCCCGGCTGTCTCTGCAGAAACGATGATCAGCTTGTTCTTGAACCCGTAGGCTTTGGCGTCCTCAAAGCTGTTGTGCTTGCAGCCCTGTGCGTGGCACAGCGCGGGGGCTCAGCGGGCACGTCCCGGGGGGTTCAGCCCCAGGCAGCCCCCACAGCCCCTCCGCACCTTGTCCAGCCTGAGGCAGCAGAACGGGGCTTTCTCGGGCAGGAGGTGGCACAGGGTTGGGGAGCTCCCGATGTAGGGCGAGTTTGGGGGGTAGCCCTTCACGTACCTGCAGCAGAGAGAAATCTGTGTGAAATCGGGGAGAGCTTTCCATTTATCCAGTGCTCAGATGCTGGGGAAAACACCCGACAGCAACACTGGCAAATGCCCTGCAAAACTCTGCTGCAGCAGCTGGGAATTCCTTGAATATACATATTTAGAATTCCCTGAATATATGTATTTAACATTCCCTGAATATACCCATTCAGACTTCCCTGAATATATGTATTCAGAATTCCCTGAACATATGTATTCAGAATTCCTTGAATATATGTATTTAGAATTCCCTGAATATATGTATTTAGAATTCCCTGAATATACGTATTTAGGAGTGTTCTTTGCTATGCAAAGAGCCATAGGATTGTAAAAATGCAGGGACAGAGCCCTCATGGAAAAGCCAAGAGGGGCTGAGCCTGAGCATCCCCAGGCACACTGAGCATCTGTCACCTGCTGTGGTCCCAGTGCCTCTGAAACTGGAACAGACTGGGTGCAACCACAACGACCCAGAGGCAGCTGGATCAAAGTGGATCCAGCAGAGAAGAACCAGGCAGAGAAGGGCTCTGTCTGCAGAGAGAGACTCACTCCACAACCGCCGAGCCCTCCTCGTCCGACTGCGTCATCTCGTCCTCGGACTGGTCACTGAGGAGGTCACAGGGCAGCAGGGACGAGGTGTCAGCCAGCTCCAGGACAGGGGCAATGCTGGGCCGGCGCGTGCCCGAGCCGTTCTCAGCTGGCAGTGCCAGTTTGCTGCTGTTGGCAGGGCGGCACTCGGTGTTCTGCAGGTCCATGGCCACTGTACCTGGACACGGCGGGGAGGGAGCACAGCAAACACGCTCTAAGGGGGGGGAATGTCAGGAAAGCCTCCTGTGCTCAAGCCCTGCTGATGCTCAATCATTCCTGGGCATGGGGAGGGCAGGTAAAACCCTCACCAGTGATGATCTGTGTGCAGCATCTCCCCAGGGCTCAGCTCTCCCTGGGGTCTGTCCCTCTCTCCATTCCCCTCACAGCTCGATGAACAGCTGGACCTCTCTGCTGCTCCCTGAACTGCCAAACCAGGCTCTGCAGATTTTATTGTGCTGATGCATCTCTGAGATGAGAACCCTGCAGCCCAACCCCTGCCCACAGCTCCTCGTGGGCTCTGGGAGACACCAGCTGGGTTAGGAACCACATCTGCCCTGGCACTGCCCTCCCTGTGGACATCCCTGTGCCCCAGGGAGTGCCAGGCAGGCAGCAGTGCCCTCATCCATCTCCCACATCCCTCCTGATCAGCTCCAGGTTAGAATTTCAGAATCCTTAAGGCTAGAGAAGTCCTCTGAGATCACTGAATCCAGCCATTCCCCCAGCACTCTCAACCTGCCACTAAATCATGTCCCCAAATGCCACACCTGCATGGCATTTAAATCCCTCCAGGGATGGTGCCCTGGGCAGCCCGTGCCAATGCTTCCCGACCTTTTCTGTGAAGGAATTTTTCCTAATATCCAACAGGGGACAAGAGAGACTTCCTCATCCTGTCCTCCAGCAGCATCCAAAAATCAAACACATTGATGGAGTGTCCCGAGAAGCAGAGCCTTGCCAAACATCACTGCCCTGCTGGCACTCACGTCACTTCTGTCCCTCTCACCACCTCTGCCAAAGGTCCCTCTGTGTAGGAGCTGTGTGATGAGAACTGTGACAAACACTGCTCAGCAAAGCGCTCTGCGGCTTGCTGGGGCATAATCTATGCAAATTGCTGCTCAGGAGTACAAACACATAAATTATTTGCCTGAAATATAATGTGCTCGTGTGGCTCAGCTCCTCCAAAACTTGTTCTCCCCAGATACGAGAGGGAAGTAATGACTCATGGTATTTTTCACTTGCACAAATGCAGAGAAAACTACGCTCTTCCTCGGCTTGGGAATCATAAACGTGATTTAGGATGTGCCCCTCGGCATTTCTTCTTCCAGCCTCGGAAATAATTGAGGGCTAAATCTAGGCTTGGGGCATTTATGCAAATACCCCTAATGATAATGGACATCACGAGGTTCAATAACGATATTTGAGCTTGCTGAGAGGCACCCAGGGTGCAAGGAGATGTGTATTTCACTGGTGAGATGGCTGGGGGAGAGGATGGAGAGGGGTTTTTAGCGTTGGGAGTGGGGGGCACGGCAAGGAGAGTGCAAAACACAAAACAAAAACCAACGCGGGGGAGGAAAGGAACCCAAACGCGGGGAAGGTGATGGAGGGGGTGTGCGGGCTCCTGCTGCCCCCTCAGCCCCCCGACTCACCCATGCTGGCGATGATGCTGTGCACGGGCAGGCGCGACGGGCCGTCGTAGCTGCCCGCAAAGCCCTTCTTCTTCTGCTTCTCCTCCTGCTTGAAGATGAAGGCAGAGTTCTCCTCCTTGGTGATGTTGATGTAGAAGCAGGTGTCCGACGCTGCCATGATGTGCCGCGGGCCGGGGTTCAGCAGGATGCTTTTGTTCTCCTCCCTCCGGATTCCGATGAGGCACACGCCGTACCTGCGCCGGGAGCAGGGGGTGGGCATTCCCAGCTGGAGAAAAAACCCCCGCGGGGCATTGTCCCCGCACAAAGGGACCTCGCAGCCCCTCCAGCCCCGGCCCTGAGCCCCAGGCGTGCAGATCCCCCCGCATCGCCCCCTGCCCTCACTTCTTGTGCGCGTGGAAGGCGGCGTAGGTGAAGCTCTTGCCCTCGTACTCCATGAAGAATTTGCTGTCCCCCATGCGGATGTGATAAACCTCATTGCCCGAGCAGCGCCCGTACATCCGCTGCCACTGCTCCGGGGACTCCTGGCCCTCCCTGCAACCACAGCAGCGGCGTCAGGAGGGGGCACCAGGGCTGCCACGGGACCCCTGGAGCTGGGATGGGACCCCTGGAGCTGGGATGGGACCCCTGGTGATGGGATGGGACTCTTGGTGCTGGAATAGGACTCCCTAGAGCAGAGATGGGAACTCTGAGGCTTGGATGGGACCCCTGAAGCTGCAGTGGGACCCCTGCACCTAGCATGGGACCTCAGGTGATGGGATGGGACCCCTGGTGCTGGCACAGCTCCCAAAACTCCAGCCAGATCCCGGGGCACAGCACCAATAATCTNTGGGACCCCTGGAGCTGGGATGGGACCCCTGGTGATGGGATGGGACTCTTGGTGCTGGAATAGGACTCCCTAGAGCAGAGATGGGAACTCTGAGGCTTGGATGGGACCCCTGAAGCTGCAGTGGGACCCCTGCACCTAGCATGGGACCTCAGGTGATGGGATGGGACCCCTGGTGCTGGCACAGCTCCCAAAACTCCAGCCAGATCCCGGGGCACAGCACCAATAATCTCTGGAGCTGCCCCAGAGCCTGACAGCAGGGAGATGACAGTGACACATCACCCCGAGCTGTCGGTGCTCACTGAGGATGGGCTCGTTCTCATTTGGGGTTTTAAGTGCCTTTTTATTTAACGAGGGCTCCTGCAGAGTGCAGAGGGAGGGTTCAGAGCCCGTGTTGGCAAACAGCTCAGAGCATGGGGCAAGAGACATCTGGCAAGGATGTCTCATAACTGTTTTGATGGCACTTTACCCAAAATTCAGACATTTCTGACTGGCTAAGGAGTGCAGGGCACACACCACTGCTCTCCTGTGCTGGCAGAGCTCCTTCCAGCCATGCTGGATATATACCCACCAAAAACCCCACAGGGTCTGGGGCTGTGTGTGCTGTGACTTCACCTTCCTGCCAGCAGGACCGTGCCAATACAAAGATATTTTTATCTCTAGTCTCTGGAAAGTTGGCATTACCCAGCCCAGCTGCACTGGTGTGGCCCCCTTACGATATGGGCTTTTGCTCTTGACCTGGATGGGGGTCCCAGACCCCACTGAGCTCCCCAGACCCCCACCCTCTTCTCTCTCTGAGCTCAGAGGCCTCAGTTCTGCTGCCTCTCCAGGCTCAGACAGAGGCAGGGCTGGGCATGGACAGGCAGGGATGGGCAGGAACAGGCAGGGACAGGCAGGGACAGGCAGGGATGCGCAGGAACAGGCAGGGACAGGCAGGGATGGGCAAGGACAGGCAGTGACGGGAAGGGACAGGCAGGGACAGGCAGGGACAGGCAGGAACAGGCAGGGACAGGCAGGGACAGGCAGGGACAGCACTCACTGGCCACGGGAGGTGTGCACCAGCAGCGTGATGAGGGTGGAGGTGGCAGGGCAGACACAGTTCAGTGCCAGCATGGCGTATTTGCACTCCTCTTCACACACAACGTGATCTGAAAGGCAGAGGGGACAGTCATGGAGGAGAGGGGGACAGATGGGTTCCCTAGCTGGCAGTGCCCAGGAATGTGGTCATTTTGGGGTGGTGTTGGGCACTGGGTGCTTCCTCCTCCTGCCAATCCAGGAGGGCTCTCAGCTGACCAAGAGCTGCTGTGAAGCTGCTCCCACTCACCAGCAAACTTGACATGAAATTTATTCTCTGGCTTTAAGATCTGAACGTAGAGAGGACAGTTTGGAGCAAAGTCTTTGACAGCCCAGGCCCTCAGGATGGTCTGGTGGTCCTGGACAGGGACAAGAGCAACAACAGCTACTGGTTGATGGTTTCTTTTCCCCAAGGCTTCTACACCTGGGATGAACAGAAAGCACCCAGCCACTCTGGAGATGTACAGCAAGGGCTCCTCCTGCCCCTGCTGCTCCCTGAAACCCAGCACTGATGGGACACCAGCAGAAGAAAGGGGCTCAGCCACCAGCGTGAATGTCTCTGTGCCATCCTCAAGGTTCTCCATGGCTCTCAGTGCCTTCCCAGCACCCTCCTTTGCTGGGCACAGCTGAGATCAACATCACCCCATCCCTTCTGCCTGAAAAATGCCCCATCCCCACCCTCTGGCTGGACTCACCGCCGCTGTTCTGTCCACCTCATTCCTGCTGCTGAGAATGAAGCAAGCTTCTCCATTGTCCATCCTGCCAAGAGAGAGCAGTGACCCCATGAATTTTACAGGCCCACAAGGCTGGGCACTGCCCATCCCAGCCAGGACACTGCCAGCCCCTCCCAGACCCAGCACACGGGGACACAGCTGGGGTGGCATTCTGGGTGACATCCTCGCTGGGGACGTGCAGCGTGTCCCTCTGCTCACGGGGACACAGCTGGGGTGGCATTCTGGGTGACATCCTCGCTGGGGACGTGCAGCGTGTCCCTCTGCTCACTTGGCTCTCATGAGGTCCTGGTCCTTGAGGGCAGAGCCCTGGAGGTAGATGACCCGCTGGGACCACAGGGGGATCTGCAGCACGCGCCGCACCTGGATGTCCATCTCTGTTGGGCAGAGGATCACCACGTAGTAATCCTGCAAGAGAGAGAGAGAAGCTGTCACCCTGATTCCTCAGGTTTTTCTGAGGCACTTTCTAACTTGCTGTTTTTCACTGTTCCTAGCTACTTTCTCACACACACGGGTGTTGTTATCAGAAGTCTGTTTTGATAAGATGAAGTTGTTTTCCATACTTTATCTTGGTGTAGAAAACAACTGATGGACAGTTGTCTTGACCAACGGGATAGGAGAGGAGTCAGCCTTCTCCTCCAATCCCTGCTCTGTGTGGAAATACTATAAATGTGCAGTCAGATGTTTTAATAAATAGTTTTTCAGCCTTCTCAAGAGAGAGTGTCCGTGTGTGTCCTTGCGTGTCCCACAGTGACAGGAGGCCATGGGTCAGCCATGGGTGAGCCCAGCAGGTGACCCAGCAGCCTGGCACTCACCTGCAGGCGTGGGTGGGCATAGAACTCGTTGAGGAAGTCCATGAGGAGGTCGATCTTGAGGGAGCTCACGCAGAGCACCACGTGTTTCTCCGTCTGAGCGCGGTGCCGGCTGTAATTGCCCCCCGACTTCTGCCGCTCCATCCACAGGTAGACGAGCTCCTCGAACTGCGGGGGGCACGGAGCTGATGTCCCCACGGGCAGGGCAGGGCCGGGCTGCCCCGGGGGCGGGCTCTGGGTGCCTCCCCGCCCTCGGCTGAGCGGGTCTAACCTGGAGCGGCAGCACCACCAGGGCCACGCAGATCATGATCACCACGAGGAGCTGGGAAGGCCAAATCTTTGGTGTCACATCTCCGTAGCCCACGGTGGAAAAGGTGACGATGCAGAAATAGAAGGACTTGAAGAGGGAGAGCTTCTCACCTGCTCTTTCTAAGTGTTGGATGCCGCAGGTCCTGCAAGGGAAAAGCCCCATCACAGCAGGGGCTGGCCTGCCCAGGGCAGCAGAACCCCACAAACCCACAGCTCAAAGCCATCCTGCTAAACACAAGTGACACCCAAGCCTCCCTGGCCCAAATTGTACCCCTCCTCCCCCAAATTCATCCAGCAGCAGGGCTGGGAGCACCACGGAGCTCTGAACCAGCATTAGTCATCCACATCAGAGCATCGTCTTTATTGCCAAAAACTCATGAGCCTAAAAGCCTCATTTCCTCTCCATTCAGCAACTTAATGGTGTAATATGCCTCAAACCCAGACCAAGGGAGCCAGAGGAGAATTCAAAGCCTAATTCAGAGCTAAATAGCCAGTGATGAGCTCTGCTCCCCCCGCCCAGAGGAACACCCTTGATGCTGGCAATGTGCAGGATAAAGGGCCCAGTTAATTAGCAGGAGCCTCAGTGGCCAATTACACAAATGAGCTCAGGAGCTGTGAGTTGTGGAGGAGGAAGAGCTCGGCTGGACCCTGGCAGTGTGATGGGTTCTGGTGAATGAGCCATCCCTGGTGAATGAGCCATCCCACACCTTCCCTGGGGGCACCTGCTGGCCCTGCCCTGGGCACTGCCCTGACACATGTCCACATCCCCCAGCTCCCTCGGCCAGCAACACCCTCATCCTCACTAAAAACTTCCTGTTGAAACCCCAGAACAAGGGAGGGTCATCAGCTGGACTTAGAAACCCCCTCACAGCGTTCAGTGTGCTGGGGGATGAAGCAAAGCAGGAGAAGGTGTGAGCCCTGATAGAGCCCAGGTGGGCACAGCTGCATTCCCAGGTGGGCACAGCTGCATTCCCAGGAGGGCACAGCTGCATTCCCAGGGG
>VZTB01013648.1:471730-518980 GCA_013397245.1 Thryothorus ludovicianus | reverse complement strand
CAGATGGGCACAGCTGCATTCCCAAGGTGGGCACAGCTGCATTGCCAGGGTGGGCACAGCGGCATTCCCAGGGTGGGCACAGCTGCATTCCCGGGTGGGCACAGCTGCATTCCCGGGTGGGCACAGCTGCATTCCCAGGTGGGCACAGCTGCATTCTCAGGATCAGGAAGGGGGTTTAGAGAAATGCAGAACAACACTCACCCTGTGAAAACGAGACACAGGAGGGTGCAGATGAGGATGAGCACCTGGTTAAACATCGCTGACTGCGTCCTTTGGATGGCTCGGTGCAGATCGTTCTGGGGAGAGAGGGGAGGGCTCCCAGCAGCTCACAGAGGGAAAAGTCCCCTCCAAGCACCAACTGCTGCCTTGCTGGCTCCAGCAGCGCCCTCCCCAGTGAGGGCCAAGGCTGGATTTAGCCCTTGGGAAGGGATGTGCATTCCCATCAGCAGGTCTGGGATCTGCTGCCGGGAGAGAGCTCCAGTGGGAACAGGGGAATGGCTGGAACACCTCACCCCTGACCTCCCCTGTCACTGTGTTCAGACACTGAGGGGTTCCTGGTCACAGCCTGGCATTCCCAGCCTGGCATTCCCAGCCTGGCATCCCCAGCCTGGCATTCCCTAGCACAGCTGCACACACCAAGCTCCAAATCCCGCCCCAGAGCTGGGGGCAGCTGAGGGTCCCATCCCAGTCCTGCTGCCCTCCACCTCCCCCAGGAGCTGGACAAAAGGGGTCACTCACAATCATGTTCTCCAGGGCATACTTGGCCAGCCAGCAGTTCAGAAACACAGGAATGAACAAATTCCGCAGAGGAGGCCAGAATATCTACAAAAACAAGGGTTATTCACAGAAAAATCCATGGTCTTTTACAAAATAGAGTTATAAGCAGCCAATCCTCCCTGTGGGGAAGGATCCAAATCCAAACTGAGCAGAAGCTGCCACCAAACACGGCCCTGCTTCCCTGGCTGCAGCTGGAAAGAGAGGATGGGTTTTGGGATAACACTCCAGAGAAAGTCATTATATTGTCAAATACTGAAGGAAAAAATTCCTGCCAGCCTTAAATACCACTTGGCCAGACACCCATTTTTCTTTATTTCACCACCAAAAGTACAGCACTTACTGCACTTAGAGCTGCTCTCAAATGTCACTGGGACATACCGTGATGATGAATGGCACGGTGTTGATCATCTCCAGGATGAAGGAAATGCGAAAAATCTGTTCCCAGATGTTCCCCTGAGGAATTAAAACCAAAGAAGAATTAAATAAGATTTAAAACTTGCCAGAGGAAAATTAAAATGATCACACTCTGCCACAGACCGCACAGGATGAGGAAAATAAGGTGCAGGAACCAGGAGAGGTGCAGTGCTGGTGGGACACTCTGGGAGCAGGAAACATTCCCAAACTCCTCAGTTCTCTCCACAGCAACTCCATCCCTCTGTCTGTCACTGCTGCCACCCAGAATGGGGGACAGCCACACTCCACGCAAGGATGGAGAGTGACAGTGACAGCCACAGATCGCTGGCACTCAGAGCAGGGGGTGACGCAGGGTCTGAGTCCTGCTGCCAACCCTCCCCTGGTCCCTGAGAAGATGCCATTTGTTAAAGTCACTTTTCCTGGCCGTTGTCAGGGGCTTTGGTCCAAAGGAGTCAGCTTGTGCCTCTCCTTGTCTGGCTTGGAGCAGTGCCACTCCCTCCGGGGGCAGCAGAGCTGGGCACGAGCAGGAGTCACCCTGCCGAGCTCAGGAAACTCGGGATGTGTCAGCCTGACACTAAAAACGGTGAGCCTGCGTTAAACAGCTCTGAATTTCTGAGAAAGCACAAAAAAAGAAGAGATTCTGCTCTGCACAACGCTTATCCAGCAGCCCGAGGGGGGAATGAGAAAGGAAAACATCCAGAGCCGGCTGAGACATCGCCAGACAAACATCCTCCCGGGAATGCTGCGGGCTCCAGGCGGCCCCGAGCTGCAGAAATCAATTCCTGCTGAGGGGCAGAGCAGGCTGAGCCCTCCCGGCCCGGCCTCTCACCTTGTAGCTGAGATAGATGAGCAGCATGGTCTCCAGGAAGCTGATGAGAGCGATGCTGACCTGCAGGGACACACAGGGGAGGCTCCGAGGGTTCTCTCCAGGTGCTGGCAGTGGATCAGAGCTCTCCGAGTCCCCCCTGCCCCAGGAAGCCCCTGGGGGGTACCACAGGTGGGGTAGAGCTCCAATCCCAGTTCCTCTGGGCTCCACCAAGGGCTGCTCACCTGCACGGCCCACAGTGGGGTTTTTCTGTCCACCCAAAAGATGTGGGACCTGCAAAGAAACCCCAGAGGGGATCTGAGCTGTGGCCCAGCTGTCAGGGCCTTTCCCCCCTGCAGGATGCAAACCCAAGGCCATGCAGGAGCTGCTGTTCCCTCCTGCAAGGTCTGCACTGGAAATAAGCCATTCCCAAAGGATTTGCCAATGGATTTGATTCTGGGATGCTGCTGCACATCCCTGGAGCAGCCCCACGACCGAGGAACAGCAGCAGCCACATCCATCCCTTTGCTCCCACATGCTCCAGAGCTGACCCAAACCTCTGGAGCAGCTCCCCACTCACCAGTTGATGTTGGTGGACTGGTTGAATGCTGTGTAATTCTGCTTTTCGCATTCCCAGCTGGAAGAGAAAGAGCAGGGAAAAGCAGTCGGGGGGGGGAACAGGGATGCTGGGATTGACTCTGGGATCATGGATCTCATGGCTGGGGGAGCACTGGACAACATTTCCACAGATTCAAACACCCTGATTCCTACAGCCAGGGATTTCCCAGGAAAAGTCTCACCCAGGCAGGCCTGAACATCTCATTACTGGAGGATAAAATCCCTCAGGTGCTTCAGCCCCTACCCGAGATGATGAAATGCTGATTCTCCCTGGCACAGTACAGAACACAGGGCTGCAGGGAGTTGGGAACTGGGAATTACCAGGTTACAATTAGCAAAAATTGCTGAGCTGCAGCTTCTGGGACAAGGCTGGCTGGGCCCCCAGCTCCCTGCCAGGCAGGCAGCACTGAGCCAAGCTCTCCCTGCCTTGCTCTGAGGGATGTGCTCCCACTGGCCAGCCTTGCTGCTGCCACACACCCTCAGGAAAATGGAATTCCCTGAGCTGCAGCTGTGCTACACCTCTCAAGGATGAGCATCCGTGTCCTGCTTCATTCTCACAGGTCTGAAAGCACTTTCAGAACGTGCAGATGTACTCAGCAGTCTGCAGCCTTTACAAGGAGAAAATCTAATCACCAATTCTCCAAGCTCTTGAAAAAATACCCCACATAGTACATGAGCTAAACGAAGCAAGGACACATTAAAAACAGGCTTATACCAAAACCCAGCACAAAGCTGATGTGTGGAATCATCCATCACCTCAAGGATCCACACAGCACAACGTGTTTCCCTCTCAAAGGCTTAAATGGGATTTAGTGTTAATGTCTTCAAGGGCATCAGCCTTCAGAAAACGTTTGCATGGTGATGCCCTGGAGTCATTGAGCTCTTGCCTGTGTCTGAAGGCCACGCTGAAGCCCTGACAGAGTCACACAGAATTTGGAAATGAGCACAACCTGAATTTTTCCACCATGCACTGTGCAGGGGCAGCAGATACCCCCACACCCATCCACGGGGTTTGAGCAGAGAGCAGGGGCCAGAAGTTTTGTTAAGGTACCAATTCCAACATCTGGGGGGAGAAAACCCATCCTCAGTGCTGCCCTATCCCCCCTGAGCCCTGCCTGGGGGCTCTGGGGGCACTCACCAGCCGATGCCCTCCTCGGGGTTGTCGAGCAGGACGCGGACGATGTACAGGAGGCACGTGAGCAGCTTCAGGGAGAAGTTGAAGAGCCGGATCCTCAGGCCTGTGGAGGAGGGAGCAGGGATGGGGCAGCATTCCCACGGACCCTGTGCATCCTGGGCAGCCCCACAGCACAACCCCACAGCCTTGGCACAGCACAGGAGCCCTCTGGGGAGCTGCAGGAGCCCCTGGCCAGCAGCACTGCCCACACCTTGCCAGGGGCTCCACGTGTCCTGCCCAGTGTCACAGGTACAGGAGACCAGCACAGAAATAAATAACGATGAGTCAGCTCCTTGCTGACCCCAATAGATGTGAGAGACAAACGAGGAGCTGCTGAAATGTATCCCCCTCATTAGCTGGCATCCATTTAAAAGCACCAGCCCAGCACTGACCACATTGCAACCAGCCTGCAGGAGCAGGGATGGAGAGGAAAAGCTGCTGCTTTATCCACTCTGCCTCCCTAGCCAGTTTATGGGGTTATTACTCAAATTACAAGTGAAAAATTCATCACATTTTCATTAAAAACTTCCCCGTGGGCACCCCGTTGCGCTGTGCTCCAGCTTTTTAACAAGACAACAGGATGCAGGCAGGAAAAGAAAAGGCAAATTTATGAATTAACGAGTGGGGCCCCCTCCAGACAGCTAATGACATCTCAGAGAAAGAAAATAAAAACACCATTTGTCAAGTGGAGACTAATCCCGACGGCTGGAGCAGGAGTGGGTAACTCAGCCTGCCCTGGCTGTCCCCACAGCCTCAGGGAAGCACAGCCAGCTTCGTCATGGGCACATTTGCTCCCAGCCAGCTTGTCGCAGCTCTTTGTCACGCTGGGGCTGTCCCCAGGGAGCAGAGGTGGCAGGAGGCATCCTCTCCTCCCCATGCGAAGCATCCCCCAAACCGAGCTGGCCAGCACCCAGAAAAAGGGGCCAAGAGGCGGCAGCAGCCCCGGGCTGGGGACACGCGGGGACAAGGCCACCGGCAGGGACAAGGCCACCAGCAGGTGGCAATGGCTTCTCACGCCGCAGGACAGAGCGCGGCTCCGGCAGCCCGCTCGGTGCGGGGCACTCACTCGATCGCTGGTTTTTGATGAAGAAGAGCTTCAGCCGCTCCTTGAAGGTGTTTTCATTCACGTAGAACTCGACCTGCACCCTGCGGGGAAAGTCCCCAGAGGGGCCCGTCAGTGGGGTGGCAGGGCACAGCCGGAGCTGCCCTGTCCCCCCATCCCAGCTGGGTGACCCCGCTGAGTCCCCACAGTGACCCCGGCTCGGCCTCGGGCTCCCGGCTGTTCCCGCAGTCCCAAACCAGCAGCACCAGCAGCCGGGAGCCCCAGGGACCACCAAAGCAGGGGATGTGACCCCCGGGGCCAGCCCTGCTGGGGACCCAGGGCTTGGCTTTTGTTTGCACACAACCAGAGTTACCAGCTTCTCCTTTCACACACACGTCACAACATCCAAAATCTCCCAGAAAAGCAGCAGCCTTGGAGCAACCTCCCCGCGTTTTATCTGCTCCAGAACAGGAGCTGGCCAGGACAATGTCCCCAATGTCCCCAGCAGGTCCTAGCTCTGTCCGTGCCCTGGCTCTGCCTGGGGAGGAGAAACACCCAGCATCGAAGCTGTTAAGAAACAATTCCACTCTGAAAATGAGAAAATTTCCCTTTGTTGCTAAGATACCACACTTGGTCATTCCAGAAAAACCCAGGAGCTGTCAACCAACCCCAAGCATCCACGGCCACTGGTGGGGACTCGTGGCACGGGGACGGTGCCAGGGCACTTCGTGGAACCCGGCAGGGAGGAGCAGCAGGTGAACCTGGAAATGTCCCATCCACGCCTTCCTTGGCCTCTCCTGCCTCCCCATCCATCCCGGCTGGATGCCCACGGCCATGGGGATGGCACAAAACCTCCCCGAGGCTGGAGGCTCCTCCCCAGGGATGCCAGCAGGATCTGGGATCCTGGATGAAGGGCGTGAGGGCAAAACGGGTCCCAGCTCAGCTCAGCTCAGCCGCCGCCGCCTCTCGTGGCACTTTCCAAACTCCGGCAGCCCTTTGCAAAGCCATCGTTCACCGCCCCAAACCCCACTGCTGCTGCTCAGTGCCCCTGGAAGGCGAGCGGCTCCTCCCGCCCCGGTTCGGGCTGGGCAAGGCAAAGTCTGCTCGTTACTGTCCGGCACTGAAGGAGTTAAGCGCCGCCAATTCGCAATCGCTTCCCCTGCTCGCTGTTTTCAGCAAGTCCTAAGGAAGCGCTCCCGTTGTTATTCCTTTTTTTAACTGCTCGCCAGAGGTCATGGAGACCCCATTAACCAGGCGCGCTCCCCAGCCCAGGCACAGATCAAATTCCCGGTGACAGTCGCTGCCGTCCCACCCCATCCCGGCTCCTGCCGCATCCCGATTTATTGGGAAGCACCTGCTCCTCGCTCCGACACGGAGGGATAAATCTTTACCGAGTATTCGTGCCCAGCTGGTCAGGCAGCAAATTGGGAAGGGGCTCCTCATCCTGGGCTCCACCCCAGCCGGCCTAAGGGGTGGGGAGGTGGCCAGAGGGGCTCTGCGCCACTCCTGGTTCGTGGTCACCGCAAGGAGGGAGCAGGGACACGACCCCAGACCCCACTGCAAGGACAGAGCAGGAGAATTTGCAAGCCTTGGCTCACCAGCACGACCCTTGAGGAGCAAACAGTGTTAATGCAGAGCCTCAAAGCTCAGCCTTTACACGTGTTAAAATTAATCGTTTCCAGAGCCAGACTCAGCAAATCATTTTTCTGTGCCAGGGCATAAATCAGCTGTCACAACTGCTCACAACGCTGCACACAAAGATAATTGCTCCTTCTGCTTATTAAAAATGCCCAGGAAGTGCTGGGAAGTGGCTTCCAGCTCCGACAGCAGCGCTGAGCACCCCATTCATCAGAGTCCCCCAGGATTAAGCGCCTTGAGGAGCCAGAGACTTCAGGGAGCACGATTCCTCTGCCAGACATTTGTCTGGTATCAAAGCAACAAACAGCAAAATAAATCTCTGTCACCAGACAGATGGTTCACTGATCTGCAGAGCTGGGGCCCACCTCGAGACAGTGACTGTAATTGCTGACGGATAAAAGGACTAAATTATTAGATCTGACTTTTTATGATGAAGTAGTCCATGTATCCATCCATCCTGATGGCTGCGGGAAGAAGGAACACTGGAAAAACAACAAAGCAACAAAAAGCCATGTCTTGACTGGGGGGGACAGGGTGTTTAACACTGCAAAGAGATGAAGAAATGAGAGAATGTGGAGGGAACACGTTCCTGTGCAGACAACCCGCCGAGGTTCAGCCCCAGATCTTTGTGGGGGTCCCACCTGCAGGTGAATCCAACACCCCACAGCTCAGTGAGGGATGGCTCTTCCCAGGCAGCAGCACCATCCCAAAGGATCAAAGCTCCTACCCCATTTCCAGCTGAGGGAAGGAGATGTTATCATGTAACACAGTACCCTTTAATTTCATTGTCAGGAAGTTAACTGGAAATAAAACCCAGGCAAAACTCTGACTGTGTGATTACCACCCCAAAACACACCGTGACAGCTCTGCCTTCACAGCAGCTCAGCCAGGATGGGGTGTTCAAAGTGTCCCCTCCCTGCTGCCCTGGCTGGACATCCTTCCCACCTGGAGCATCCTTCCCACCTGCAGCATCCTTTCCACCTGGAGCATCCTTCCCACCTGGAGCATCCTTCCCACCTGGAGCATCCTTTCCACCTGCAGCATCCTTCCCACCTGCAGCATCCTTCTCACCTGGAGCATCCTTCCCACCTGCAGCATCCTTCCCACCTGCAGCATCGTCCCCACTGTCCCAGCATCCTGGTGCCAGCCCATCCCAGGCCACTCCAAGGGTCACCAGCTCCACGGGCAGCCCACAGCTCATCCCCTCTGAACCTCCTCAGGCCATGCAAACAACGATCCTGCTACAAGTTCAGTTACAAACCCTCCCTTGGAAGTGTAATTACTGCTATTATGCACTTCATAATGCCTGAGCGACTCCGTTTTCTTGGCTCAGTTATTTATTGTACTTTATTAATCTAAGATTAGAGGCAATTTGTTGTAAGACGATGAGTTCCCAAAAAAAGCCGCAATAGTTTGTTCGGAAAAGTGCAGGATGAAAGGCCAGGAGGAGCACATTACAGCCCACTGGCATTAAAATAGACACTGAGGAGCACAGCCCCTGCTCCACACTTCCAATTTCCCCAGAGAGCTGAGACAGTTCTCTTAAAAAGGAGGAAAACACAAAAATTATAAACCCATACAGGGATGGGGAGATGGAGATATCCCCCAAATTCTGCATCTACATGGGCAGTAGGGCACAGGCAGATCCCTCTGACCCCCACAGCCTGTGACAGTCCCAAAATCCAGGGGACAGCCAGGGGAGGGAGCTGCCAGCCCTGCCCCAGAGCCCCTCTGATCCTTTCTGCAGAGGGACTTGGCTTCCCAGGGTGGTTTTGCTGTATTTTAAATCTGACACTTCTTGCCATGAGAAACGTGTCTTCAAATAAGTGAAGCTATCAGTAGGGAAAAAACCCCTCAGCCTCTCCCCACAGCTCCATTCCTTTCCCTCAGACTTCAGCTGGGTGGGAAATGCTGGTATTGACAGAATCTCAGGATGGGTTGGGTTGGAAGGGACCTCAAAGCTCATCTCATTCCAAACCCCTTCCACTCAACCCGGCTGCTCCCATGCCCATCCCAGGAAACTTCTCAAGAATCTTCTGCCATCACGTAGCAAGATGCAAACTAGAGTCTTCAGAATACATTTTTTAACAAAACTAAACAAACAATCAAACAAACCAGCAAAACCCCAGAAATTTCTGCAATCTGGTGGGTGCCAGCACCCACCTCTGCCAAGGCAGCTCAAGTGAGACCCCACTTCACCCCTCCACTCCAGCTGAGCCCAGAGAACAGCTCTGCACCCTCCATGCAAACCCACACGGATCAAACACACAGGAAATGTGGCTGCAGCCACGCTGGAAATACAGACATGTGCTGCTGGCCCAGATGGGCTCCCTGGGGATGGGCTGTGGGTACCAGACACAGCTCAGAGGAAGGTGAGAGCAGGGCTGGCAGTGCAGGTCTGCAGCATTTCCTCTGCCGGCAGCCCGAGGAGCAGCAGAGGAGGCTGTGCAGGATGCTCTGGAGGCACCGTGCCATGGCCAGGCTGCCTCGGGCTCTCACTCAGCACCGGGAGCAGCCGGTGCCAGCTGGAACCTGAGCAGAGCCAAAATCCTTCCCAAAGAAACCACAAAACCTGCCAGGCTGGGGCTCAGGTACCTGCTGGTGGCAGCTACATGAAACACCCAGGCAGCTCCAGCCCTCCCGATTCCCTCGGGGATGTTTTTCCTCTTTTCCCCTCATTTTCCGGATGGTAACGGGTGTCTGGACACAGAAGCTACAGCGGGATGAGCTCAGTGCCCGGTGTTCGCCATCCTCCACCCATGCGGGGCGAGCAGAGGACGGGGACAGCTCCAGCGCTCCCAGCCGAGCTCCGGGAGCAGGATTCGGGAATGGGGACGGGAAAAGCCGTGTGCACACACAGCCTGGGCTCCTGCCGAAGGCAGGGACAGCGAACGAGCGGCCCCCGCGCTCCATAAGCAGTAATTGAACAATTACTCAAAGCCGCGCTTTCGGCAGGGCTGAACGGCTTCAAACCGGGGCCGCCATCGGCTCCGGGGGCTTCTCCTGCCGCAGGTGGTCCCTCAGGGGCCGGGGGCTGCTTGGATCGCCCCTCCCGGCAGGATTGATGCCGTGCCACGAACCCAGGGCCGGGAGCTCCCCCCGGGGATGTCTCGGCTTCTGCAGAGCATCATCAAACCCCCGCGGGGCTCCCCCACTCCTCCGGTAAACCTCGGGCGCGTTTTTAAAGAAAGCACCGAACAGCCAGCGAGGGACGGGGCGCTGGGGCTGTGAGTCCCGGCTTTGGGGACAGAGCCCCCCATGCCAACCCTGCCACGGAGGGAAGGGGAGATGGGGGATCTCTCTCAGGGGGTTTTCAGGTCCTGAGGGAGGTACAGGAGAGCACTGGGGACACCAGTGGCAGGGCCAGCACGGTCTGAAAGGCCAAGTACTGCAAACAGGGCAAATCTGCTCACTTGGGGTGAATTTTCTCATCCCACATCCCTCACGAGCCACAACACCGGAGCTGCTCTCCCCCTCACCCCAGAACCCCAGCTGATCCTCACGGATCCCAGCAGCACCCGGCCCCGAGGTGCTCAGCTGGTCCCACATCAGCCTGTGACAGGCACTGGCACATCCACTGTGGCACAGCCACCCTGGCACTGTCACAGCCACCGTGGCACAGCAACCCTGGCACTGTCACAGCCACCATGGCACAGCAACCCTGGCACTGGCACAGCCACCATGGCACAGCCACTCTGTCACTGTCACAGCCACCATGGCACAGCCAGCATGCCACCATCACAGTCACCATGGCACAGCCACCCTGGCACTGTCACATCCACCGTGGCACAGCAACCCTGGCACTGGCACAGCCACCATGGCACAGCCAACCTGGCACTGTCATATCCACCGTGCCACTGTCACAGCCACCATGGCACTGTCACAGCCATTGTGGCACTGGCACAGCCACCATGGCACCATCACAGCTACTGTGCCGCCATCACAGTCACCATGGCACTGTCACAGCCACCATGGCACAGCCACTGTGCCACCATCACAAACACCATTGCACTGTCACAGCCATTGTGGCACTGTTACAGTCACCATGGCACAGCCACCCTGCCACCAGCACAGCTATCATGGCACCATCACAGCCACTGTGCCACCATCACAGCCCCGGTGGCACTGTCACAGCCACCATGGCACTGTCACAGCCACCAAACCACTGTCACAGCCACTGTGGCATTGTCACAGCCACTGTGGCACTGTCACAGCCACCGTGGCATCATCACTGCCACCATGGCACTGTGAGAGTCACCATGCTATCACCACAGCCACCATGGCACTGTCACAACCCTGTGGGAAGGCAGCTGCCCCTCCTGGCTCCTGCAGCACCAGGGATGAGTTTCCCTGGCACAGCACGTGCCAAGGCTCATCAGAGACCCACATCAATAAACACTGCCCAGGGACCAGCAGGCTGGGGCACTTCTTGCCCCTCAAGCCCAAAGACTCATTTCTTCAAGGCTTCATGCATTTACCATGGGAATCAATCAGAAAAAAAAACCCTCACTCCTATTTTATTATGGAGTGTGATTTCTTTTTTGCCCAAAGAAAGAATTGATATTGTCAACCACTCTGCAGCAAATTAAACCCAGCTGGGTGCAGGTAATGTCATCCTGGCTCCAGCAGTAATGCTGCAGTTTTATTTTTGGGGCTGAAAAGCAAATTCCAAGCAGCCACTACAGGAAAACTCTGCCCAAGAACAGGTTTGGCCTCCAGGGCCATTTATCTCACACCACAGCCTGATCTCATCCCACCAACCCTCATGTGCCAGTGGGACAAGGGCTGGCACAGACTGCAGGAAGGGCTCCATGGGCCTGAAGAGATGTAAAGGAAATCTCCTGCTTGACTTTTAGTTCATATATATATATATATGATTTTTTTATTAGGGAGGACATTGCAATGGAAATGGGATTTTTATCGATTCCTCATTCCCTGAAGGCAGCTGTAATCCCTCTCCAACTCTGTTCAGCAGCTGCACAGCTCATTTCCAGGCACCAAACCAAACGCTGGAGGAAACAGGGACACACTCAGGGGTTCAAGCTGTAGATAATAGAATTCTTTAGGCTGGAAGGACCTTAAAGTTCATCCTGTCCCACCCCCTGCCGTGGGCAGGGACACCTTCCACTACCCCAGGGAGCTCCGAGCTCTGTCCAGCCTGGCCTTGGACACTTCCAGGATAGGGCAGCATCTCCCATCCAAGGTTTGGATGGTGCTCGTGGCTGGCCAGTGGCTCCTCAGTAAAATAATTATACTTCTAAAGGTTAAAACCCCAAAAGGGGAGCAGCAATGGGATGATAGGCTGTGTTTCCTTTGGCCTATTTGTTTTGCAACACTGGAGACTGACACTCATGAGTCTGCTCCTGTAATTGCTTGTGCTGATGAATCTGCATTGTTTAATTAGGGCTGTGCATGGAGCTCATCGTTAATGGATAATTGGCAATTTGCTGCTATCAATTCTTCCTCAAGAAACTTATCCAACCCTGGGAGCAGAGTTCCCCACTGAGGGAACTGTTGAAGGATTTGCTGCTCCCATACACAATTCCATTTCCCTTAAAGCAGGAAAATCATGGAACCACAGACTGGTTTGGGTTGGAAGGGGCCTTTAAAGGTCATGTGGTTCCAGCCATGGGAAGAGATAATTCCACCAGACAAGGCTGTTCCAAGCCTGGAACACTTCCACAGATGGACCATCCACTTTAACCCACAGCAATTCAGAGCCAAGGTTAACCACCGTTCTCAGCAGCAGGTACTGCCCAAAAAACCCAGCTCACCACGTCCACTGCACACCCCCACATTCCAAGGGGGATTTTTGCCCTCTGGAGAATGGGGTCAGCTTTCCCCCAGGGCAAGCCACGGCAGAGTCCCTCCCCACGGCCCCGGGAAATGCAGGTGGAGCACTTACTGTGAGAAGGAGGAATCCAGGCTGAAATCCTCGGCGGGAGGCCTAAGAGTGAGAGCAGCACAGAGGGTGAGGGAAGGCACAGCCTGGCTCCAGAGTGGCACCGCCAGGGACAGAGGGACAGAGGGACAGAGGCCACCCGAGCGCTCAGCTGAGCTCACAGCACCCCTGGGACATGGCCCTGCTCAGCTCTCAGTGATGCTCTGGTGCCTTTGCCACTTTGAGCCCCTTTAAGGACTTGGCTCTGTGGATAAAATCAGGTTTTATGCCTCTTTTATGCCTTTTTTCTTTTAAAATGAGTGTCACAGACTGCGCTGCTGCTCTGCCTCTAATGGGTGCCACGCTTGGTGCAGAGAAATGAGACCTGGAAGGATTGGTGCTTTCAGGAACTCAGCACTGTGCCTCTCCTGGGCTGGTTTTACAGACACGAGTGATGGGCAGAGAAGGGGAAAGAAAGCAGAACAAAACATAAAGCAAAAATCAAATCAGATAACAGAGAGGAACATGAGGGCGGTGAAGGGTTCAAGGCAAGGGGAGGAAGAACACAGAGAAAAACAAGAGTGGGTGGGAGGCAAAGGGCCTGTGCTCGTGTACTGTACATCCCACAGACAGACAGACAGACAGACAGACAGGGCTATCAAACACAGCAATTACAGCTGCCAAGCAAAAATCCCCTTGTGAAAATGATGACACCCCTGGGATGGGATGGGCTGGGATCCTCTGAGCCTGCCTGAGCCCTTCCCTGTTCCAGCACTGCTCTCTCTCCTTTCCTCATTTACTGCCAGCCAGAGACATCGAGAAATATCAGCAAAGCCGAGGGGGCTGCTGCAGTCCATAAAGATTTTTCTTGCATTTTGCTTTTGCTTTACGAGTCCGCAGCACTCCAGCACAGTTCAAATTAAATAAAAGCAATAAATTCACATTTCAGCAGAAATGCAAGCCCAAAGGAAGCTGATCCATCCCTCAGCTACTGGGAGCAGCCTCCCTGGGACAGGATTTATTTTGTTCCTACGAGGAGCAGCCTCCCTGGGACAGGATTTATTTTGCTCCTACTCCTGGGCTCTGCACTGTGCAGAGGCTGGGGAGGAGCTCGCTGCTCTTTCCCCTATCTCAGGTTGCTCCAAGCCCTGTCCAACCTGGCCTTGGACATTCCCAGAGATGGGGCACCCTGTGCCAGGGCTTTCCCACCCTCCCAAGGAAGGATTTCTCCCCCAATATTTAATCTAGCCCTTCTTCCTGTCAGCATGAAGCCATTCCCCCTTGCCCTGTCACCCCCAACCTTTATCCAAAGTCCTTTTGGAGCCCCTTTAGGTACTGGAGGGAGCTGTGGGATCTCCCCAGAGCCTTTTCTTCTCTGGGCTCAGCTCCTGCCATATTCCCCCTCTTCCCTGCTCATTTCCAGCTTTCTCCTGCAACCCTCCTGGAGCATTAAGCTAATCCACACCAAAGTGGTCTCTTGTGCCACCTCTCACAGCAAGAACAAGCCCTGGGGTGGCTCTACAGCTGTGCCATTTATTCCTGCCCAGCATCCCGGATTTTCTCCAGCTGCAGAGCCTCGGGAAGGAGCCTGCCAGCTCAGACTCCCTCCAGCTAAATTGGATTATCCCACGTTAGCAGCAGGGGCTGTCCGGGCCCCTCTGCCTGCGTTTGGTTTTCAACAGTGGCCTTTTATGCCTCACAGAGATGCTTGTGGGGAAAGAGTCAGCAAATGATTTGGTTTTCTCCTAATGTGGTGCCAGCTGGCAGCCGGGAAGAGCAGAGGAACAGGAGCTAATTCCAGCTGCAGAGCAACCCTCCTGAAAGGCAAACAGCAAAGGCACAAAACCACCCGGATCAATGGGGCCCTGCAGAACCTGGAGAACTGGGATGAGCCAGGGAGATTCCCAGGATTCCTTCCCCCAAAGCCACGGGCTCAGGAGGAGAATAAACACCTCACTGACATGGAGGCACCACGGACCAAAGGGATTCCAAAGTCATGGACAGACATAAACCTCCCCAAAGGTGGCTTTGGCCACTCTGTGCTGTGGTTAAAACCTGTGCAATAAAATAATCCCTTTTTATTGGTTACCAAAAGGTGCTTTTGGCTCCCAAATTAGTGAACTTTGTTGTGCTGGTCACAGAGGGAGGAAGTGATTTGAGGTATCCCACTGAAACCTTTCCTTCTTCCCACCAGTCACCCAAATTCTCACCAACAGTCCAATTGCTGAGAAAATATGGAGATTTCTCTAAGACAACTAAAAATCATTCCAAATCTCATCTGGAAAACAGCCGTTTTCCAGATCCCAAAACCACTTCAACAGTGATGTACAATACACAGCACTAAAGCCACTTAATGGAGTCAGAAAGGTTACTCTGGCTTTTAATGTGTTCTAGATAATCTACTTCAAATTGACCTTTATATTCCATCCAGGTCTGGCTCCATGAGAGCAGACAAGCCTCGGCTCATCTCCTTCCCACGGAAAACGACCTTTCCCCCCTCCAGGATCCAGGGCTGGGAGAGCAGAGCTGTCCCCAGACAGGGCAAGCTGAGGTCCCTTGTCCTGCATGAACCACGATGCCAAGCTGCTGCCTGGCACAAGCAGCATCTCCCAGAGAGCAGAGCAGAGCAGGGAAGGGTGGGAGAAAGGAGAGGAGCAGAGGGGGAAGGAGCTTCTTGGCTGCTTCAGAGACAGGCCTGCCCCCACCTTTCAAGCTACAGCCCCTCACAAAAGGGGAAGGTTTTATTAGAAGGTGAGGAGACAAAGGTACATTTATTATTAGAACAAAGCCATAATAAAGCTTGCTTATGTAAAAGAGAGAGCAATCACCTTCCCACCCATGCTGGAGGCAGCTCCTCGGCTGAGCAGCACCTTCCACCTCATCCTGCCTCCTCAGCTCTGGCTCCAGCACCTCCCAGCCAAGGCAGGTCCCCCCTGAGCTGGGAGGGGTGTGACAGCACCCCTGGGCTCCAGCACTCCAAGAACTGGGGCAGCAGAACCAGTTCCCTTCTCTCCAGGGGGGAAGGCAGCCAGCCCCAAGCCCCAGCCCTCCACCAGCTCTGCCAGGACACCACGAGGCTTGGGTGGCATTTAGCTCGTGTACCTCATGCAGATGGTTTGAGGCTAAAGGCTGTCCCTGTGTTACAAGTGCTCCAGGATGCTCCGAGGGACAGAGCAGCAAAGAACAGCAGCAGCTCAGCCCAGCTCACACAGGGACCTGTTCCCTCCCAGCAAACTCTGTGCCTTCACCACTGTCTGCAGAATTTTTGGTAAATGAAGAGCATTAAAAATTCACTTCTGGTGGTGCATTTCCTATTCAATTTACAGCCATCACTTCCAAACAAACAAACAAAAAAATTCATGCCTTGACTTGAAGCCTCAGGAAGTTACAGACACAAGTAATGACCTGCCAACACCAGTCTTGGCTTCAGGCTGCTTTAATAACCACTTGCAAGGCTCAGAGGCATTTCAAGACCGAGGTGGAAAGGTATTAAATCTGATGACTTTCTCCCTTGGCTCTGGGAAGGATTTAATGCCTTTTCACCCTGATCTCGAAATGCCTTCGAGACAGGGTCAAGGCAGGGGGGTGAAGATGAGCCAAGCAAGGTAAGTGCCTGGGGAAGCTTCCCAAAGCAGTGCTCATCCTCTAGAGACAGGAGCTGCACCACGGTTCCTACCATATTGACAGTGAGAAACTCAGCCCAAAATAGCCTGATGTGAGAAGGACAGATGGGAGGAGATGAAAAAAGAAAGTAAAGAGGGGGAGAAAGAACGAGCAAGAGGAAGGGAAAAGTGAGAGGAAGAGGCACACGTCTGCTCACAAACCCGTGCGAGAGGGGAGGGAAGGGCAGCTCCCCTTCCCGGCCACAGGATGGAGCAGGGATGACCCCAGGGAAGGGGTTTGAGCCTCCAGCACCCGTGGTGTGAAGGAACTCAGCCAGCTGTGCTGGTGGGCACCTGGAAAAGCCAGCAGCAGCTCCAGGCACTCACAGACAGCTGCAGAGGTGCCACACGGACGGGCCCTGGCGCTGCTGGCACCGGGGCAGCCGCATGGGCAGGAGGCAGCTCACCAGCTCAGCCACCTCCCCAGGGCACTGCTTTAATCACAGGAGTACTTTTCCTTGGCATTCCTCTGCAAAAGCCAAATCACAAGTCAGACACATAAAGTTTGGGGAGGAGCAGGCGCGGTGCCAGAGCCGCAGCAGCGCTCGCTGCAGCCGGGCAGGCTGTTCCCAGCCCTGTGCCCAGCCCGGCCTGTGGTTACCTTCCAGGAAGTTCTGCCTCTCCCAGAGTCGGCCACAGATTCAGTGAGGTTGGAAAGGCCATCAAATCCACCATCAAACCACCCCCAGCACTGCCAAGCCCACCACCAGGGCGTGTCCCCACACATCATTCAGATCCCTCCAGGGATGGGAACTCCACCTGCACCAGGGCTGGACAACCCTTTTGGTAAAGAAGTTTTGCCACAAATCCAACCTAAATCTCCCTTGGCACAACTTGAGGCCATTTCCTCTTTTTCTAGTGATTGCTACTTGGAAGAAGAGACTGATCCTACCTGGCTACCAGTTCCTTTCAGGTAGATGGAGAGGACAGGCACTGCCAAGCCTGGGAAAAAGAGGCACTGCAGGTGCTCAGGCTGCTCTGACACACAGCTCCCTGCCTTTGCTAATGAGCTAAATGAGTCCCTGCAGTCCTGACAAGCGACTGATCCTTGTGGGAGAAGGACCGTGGACAAGTTTGGAGGTGAGATATGAGACCATGGTGTGCCACAGACCCTCATGGCCCACTCAGAGGGGTGCCACTCTCACAGCAAGCAGGAAAGCCTCTCCTGGGGGAGGAACATGCTAATCCCTGTGCCCTGATGGGACCTGACGGGAACGAGGATCCTAAAATAAACAGAGCAGAAGCCCAAGTGCGAGTGCCGAGTGTGGCATCCTGAGGTGAGGATCGTGTCTGCCTGTCAGGGCTATGTAGGGCACCGAGCTCCTCAGCGCTGCTGGCGGCTCCCCAGGAGCCGTGGGAGGAGAGCTCAGCACTTGCAAACCTCAGCCTGCTGCCCTCCAGCACCCAGCTCGGGGGCTGGCACGGCCCCGTGCCCACAGGGAGAACAATTCCTGCCAGAGTGGGCCTGGGGTTTGAGGGATGGGGGCCAGAGCCACGGGTGCAGCCACAAACACATCCCAATACTTGGAAGAAGAGACTGATCCTTGGGACACGGTGATGCCAGTGCTGGCCCCGCAGAGGAGTGGCTACAAAACCGGGAGGATGAGCAGAGCTCGGGGCCATTCCAGCAGCTCCGGGGTAAGGAAAAGCAGCCGGGCTCAAGCCCCGACTCTGCAGCCCGGGGTGGAATCGCTGCTGTGTCCATCTCTCTGCTCCGTGTGAGGGACGGCAGCTCCCGGCGCTGCCAGCGGGATCTGGGATCGTGCCCTGACCATCGGGATCCATCCCTGCATTTGGGTATTGCCCTGCAAGCCCAGCCCAGCCCCTCAGCTCCCTGCTGATTGCTGCAGCCATCCTACCCTGGGAACACCCTCAGCACCCCCAAGGAATGCCCAGAAATGTGAGCAGTGCCACCTCCCTGGCCTGACAGAAGAGCCCAAGTGAAGCACACCCAAGGCTGGCAGAGGGGAGTTGATGCCAGCCCTTCACAGGGGAGAGCTGGGTGGTTGGAGCCCAAGGCTGAGCCCAGCCCGTGGGTTGGGTGCTGCCAGGGCAAGGCTGGGAGATGCTCCAGTGTGGGCAGAGATGCCAGCAAACAACCACACCCCACAGCAAACCCCAGTGCCCTCCACGCAGAGATACCCCCAAAAACACATCCCAGCCAGCAGAGCAAAGCACATCAGAGCCAAAGTGCTTCACAAGTAAAACATGTCAGATCCCCCAGATTCTCCTTCAGACCTTCCCCATGAAGGCTCCCCCAGTGATGCTGGGTCCTGCCCTGCCTCACAAAGTGTCACTGGTGGCCCCAGCTCAGAGAAAGCAGGGCAGGGGCCAGGTCTGGCACCCCTGGCCTCACCCTGCTTGGATTTCTGGTACAAACCCTCATCCCCAGCCAGAAGAGAAGCAGCAGAAAACCCAAGGCTGGAGCAGGGCAGGGGTGAGCAAACCCCACACTGGGGGTGTCCCTGGCACAGCATTTCTCTTGCACAAAACCACCTCACCCAGAACTGAGCCAGCAAACCAGCATATGGCATTTGCTGAGGACAGAGAGAGGGCTCTGAAAGGTCTTTGCTGGAAAAAGCTTTTGTTAAAGAAATGTTAAAAATAAATAAATTGACTTGTCCCCGCAGGGGGGAATTCCGCAGCACGGCAGTGTTCAGCAGGGAATTGTGTCCTATGGAGAGCATCACCTGGAGAGATCCTGCAAGGACTCAGGGGCTCGAATGGTTTCATTGGCCAGACTGGACCTCTGTGGTTGATTTGTGTGCAAGTGTCAGGCAAAAAAACCCACATTTAGCAAGTCGTGTTTGTTAATAGCAGGCTGCACCTGGGGGGAACAAACATTCATGGGTCAGAAATTCTATTTTCAGACACATTTGGGTGAATTCTTCACTCTCTAGAGTGCTTTTCCTCCAAGAAACCTGCATTAAACTCGGCCTAGCACAGAGCTGCTCTTTCCCACTGAGGAGACTCCAGCCACCTTGTTGACTGTAACAGGGCTGAAGCAGAGTCCCATTTATTCCTGCCAAAAATATCTCAAACTGAGAGACAAAGCAAGGCTGCGGGGGGTGGGAGTATGCAGCCTGAAGGAGAAAGGAAGGGAGGGAAGGATCCAGCTGCTGCCTTGGAAAGGAGCAGCCAGGCTCCTCTGGGACACACAGCCAAAGGACAGGAGGGAACAGGTACAAGATGCAGCAAGAGGAAAGTTATTCACACTGAGACTGATCAAACTCAGCACCCACAGAAGCTGAGAAATGTCCAGAGAGATGTTCAAAACTCAGCAGGACTGGTCCTGAGTCAGCTGGGACAACTTTAAAGCCAGTCCAGCTCTGGAGCAGAGCTCTCCAGGTGCTCTCCAAGGCCAGCTCCTCTGCAATGCTAATCTTCCTCCCAAACCTCAGCAGTTCCCAATTCTGTTACGGGCAGCCCAACAAACACAACTGAAGGAGGTGAGGGGGGCCCTTGGGGCAGGGAGGGGACACAGAGCCCTGCCAAGGCCTGGGGCAGTGTCCAAACCAGACACCAAACAGGAATGTTTGCAATCCCTCCGGAGTCCCAGTGTGCCCTGGGACAGGCAGTGGCCAGAGCTGCACAAACAGGACGTGGTTATCTTGTAAAAACCTCGCTTTGTGTTTTTAAATCCACATCTCAGGTCCTACAGGGAGATTAGCAATCCATGAAATGGGATCCAAAGAGCTGTTTGCATGTCCTGCCTCCTGCCAGCAGCTCCTTCCCAAACACAGAGTGCTCCGTGGAGCTCTGCTTCCCTTCACAGCTTTCCTTTCAAATCCCCCCCAGCACAAGGGACAAACCTGCCTCGAAGGGAAAAGACTCAGCCTCTCCTGGCTGGTTCCAGTCACTATCACCTGGTGCCAGGGGATTCTCAGTGCCCAGGCAGCTGGTCTGCAGCTGAGCCTGCCCTTCCTGGCATGGCCACGAGGCTCCCAGTTCCATCTGATCCCACAGAAATAACTCCAAGCCTCTTTGGTGGAGGATACTTCCATATGGGCAGCCTGGGCTTGTCCCATCCCACCTGCAGGTCACCAGACACAGGAAAATATCCCTGTCCTGGATGCCCAGGGGCAGTCCTGAGTTCCCCTTTTTACTCCCAAGCTGTGGAGTGGTTTTTCCTCAGATGAATTCAAATCCTTTCCTCCTGTTTTGACTGGGAACCCCTAAAAGCCTGGAGATGCTGCAATGACTCATGTAAATAAAGTAGGTGAGAATAAATTTCCCTGGCTTCAATCATCAGGAGGAATCATTTGCATCCTGAGAACACCCTGTAACTCACATCTCCTTCCACCACCACCTGGAAATTCACTCCCAGCTCCCAGGGACAATTGTCGCTGCTAACTTGGTAACGCCGCTTCAGTCTGGCTTTGGGAGACACGAAGCATCTCAGACTCACTGTTCATCACTTCCAAACCAACCTTCCTGCCTTTGTTGCAGCAGTGGGAGAGAAGGGCAGAAATCTCAATCCTAATTGCCAACTCATTGCTGGGCAGCAGTGGCCAGGGCAGGAGGAGGTCCCGGCAGTCGGGAATCCTGGCGCCGTGAGCTGGGCTCTGCCCGCTGCCACCGGGGTGCCAAAATGTTCCACCAACTCCTCTACCTCACAGCAGCACTGTCTCACAACAAGATTGCAGCAAATCACTTCAAATTCCAGTGAAACCCGGGTCTTTATACAGCCCTTCTCCCGAGGGTCCATCCAGACACCGTAGTGATGCGATTTTTGGAACTGCTGCCCTCCAGATCCAATAGTGCCCTGCAGCATCTCTACTTTATGCTGTGCTCCCACAAAAGACAAGGAGGATCAGCCCTGGGATGAAGGTTTGGCCCCCTGGACTTGGGCAGGAAACCAGAAGCCCCTCTTGCATGTTTAATCCCAGCTGATCAGAGTTTGTAGCAGTCTCCCAGTTGTATTTTTCTGGCCCCTACACATCTGGTTTGATCCCTGACCCTGTCCTGAGGGGACACCAACAGAACTTGGAGGAGCACAGGGAGGAAGCAGTCTTGCTCCAAAGGCTTTGCCCACAGTGCTACTCAAGGTGTGCCCTCAGAGATTCAGGTACACCCAGGACAGGTCCAGCTTTGGTGTCTTTTTGGCAGCAAGGCACAAAACCAGATCACAAACAGCCTGACCAGCACTGGGAGCAGACCCAGACTATCAAAACATTCTGAGACCACAGCAGCTCCAGGGATTTAGTCCCACTGCACCCCAAGGATGCCCATTCTCAGCCTTCACATGTTCAAGCCCTCGCCTGGCAGGGTCAGAGGCAGAGCCCCGCCAGCTCCCGGTGTTTGCTCACCAGAGCCCCACCACCGGTGCCATCTGGAGCGCTGGCACACCACTCCAGGGACAGCACTCGCAGCTCCCCAGGGTGCCAGGGCTCTGCCTCCCAGACCTGGAGACCGAAGCATGTGCCCGGCACGGCTCGGCACCGGCAGCAGCCCCGCCGGTGCTCCCCAGCACACACCTCCCTCCCGGGCGTCCCCGGCGGCCACCACAGCTGCCGGTCCTGGCTCGGTGCCACCCTCCCCTCCCAGATATGCCAAGAGGCAGAAGCTGAGGCATTAATTCGTTCCAGCCTAAAGCCAAACAAGTAAAATTTCCCCCCACACCACCCCCGAGCAGGAGCTTTCCTCCCGTGCTCATTTGCACCAAATGCCATGCTAGAAGACATACAGTACACAGTCACAGGTGAGGCAGCAGGGATGGGCTGGAGGGCTGGGTAGATGGCAGAAAAGAATCAAACAGAAAATGGAACGAACACAGCAAGAACTGAATTAGTGACATTTGCATCCTCATCGTAACTAGGGGGACCTGGCTCCTTCCTTGTGAATCACTGAAATCCCAGTGCAGCTCTCATCCTCCTGAAAAACAGCTCCTTCCTCGCTGTACACTCAGCTGTGTGCTTGCAGGAAGGCTGCAGCATTTCCTATGGCAGCTTTTTTTTTTTTTTTTATTGCAGTTACAAATAAATTATTGCTCAGATAGGGGACTGAGCATCTCTCCTGCCATGCAAACATGGTGCTTGGGTACAGTGCCTACCCTTAGCAGTGTAAATAAGCTTGGGGTTTATACTGCACAGGGAAGGTGCAGTGCAAGTTAACAGTGGTGTGTGGCAGCCCCACAGTCTCAGGCTACCATTCAGACATGCTTTAGGCATATAAAAAAAAAAACCAAAAACCAAAACCAAGAAGAACCTATAAAAAATTTAAAGGAACTGGTTTCCTTCTGCTCCAGCACCCTATTTCATAACACAACTTTGGAGCTGGCGTGGCTCTTTAACGTAGCTATCTGAAGGATTTGATCCACCACCCCTCCAGCCCGTGGAGGCACTAATCCTTTCATTTAAAGGATAAAAGGGGCTGCCTCCCCCACCCAGCCTCCCCACGCAGCACTGCAGTCCTGCAATACCTTTGTCCGACATCACTCCCCATGGATCCCATCCTCCGAGACGGTAACAAGGGGCTCACCCCGTGGACATCTTCTGTCGTCGCAGGTGGGACAGTTTTGACCCGGGAATTGCTCTCTGAAGGGGAATTCTTCAGCTTGGCTCTTGCCATCCTGCGAGCCTTGGCTGCCTCTGTGACTTCCTCCTCTTTCCCCCCTGAACTCTCTCATACATAGCAATCCTCACTGCAATCAGTTTAGAGCTGTCGGCACGTACCATCTCCTTCCTTCTTCTCTCTCCCCAGTCACGGCTGCTCAGTGGAACAATCCTGCCCTGTTCATTTATTTTGGTAGTGAGGGGAGTCAAGGAAAACTCTCCGGCCTTGCTGCTGCAACAAATTTGGTGCAAAACCACGGAGAAAACGTCCACAATGCAGAAATCTCTGAAGAGGCTTTGTTTGCTAAATAATGAAATTGCCTTGCCTGACTCTGCCAAAAAAAGGATTGCACTGCTCTTATCACCACAGGCAGGGCAGGGGCTGAAGGATTATTTTTTCTCCCCATCGCTGTTTTTCGGTAGCAACATGAGGAGGAGGAAGCTATTTTATCTTATTCCTCTGTGTACAGAGCAGCGTGAGGACTGCGTGCCAGGGAACAGACTCAGCAGGTTTGGCTCTCTCAGGCACAAAGCAGCAGAGCTCAGTCCCCTCCTAAACGCACCCGCTGGGAACCAGCAGAGAGGAGCTCACTGCTGTGCCCTCAGAGTGGCCAGCAGGGCTCAGGTCTGCTCACCTGGCCAGGCAGGTGCACCTCACCTGTCCCACAGTGACCCATGTTTCCCTCTTTAGGTGACAGCAGAAGCTGCTGCTCCTTCAGAATCACAGAATCACCAGGTTGGAAGAGACCTTCAGGATCATTGAGTCCAACCCATGCCCTGACACCTCAAATAACCACAGCACCCAGTGCCAAATCCAGGTGTGACTCCATCACCTCCCCAGGCAGACAATTCCAGTGCTCTATTAACCTTTCCATAAAAAACCTTTTCCTAATAGCCAGCTGTATTTCCCTTGCGGCAGCTTAAGACTGTGTCCTCTTCTTCTGTCAACACTTTGGGCATTAATTTCTTAAGAAACCCAACAGAAAAGGGAATTCATCATGGCCAGGGGAGAGCTGAGCTGGGAGTAACACCTGAGTGCACAGGTGGGATTGGAAAGGAGTGGGGGGAAAGGGTCGTGTGTCTGTCCCTATTTTGGGAATGCCACCAGCCCACAGCTGCTCC
The DNA here is from genome assembly GCA_013397245.1 of Thryothorus ludovicianus. Classification (NCBI taxonomy): domain Eukaryota; kingdom Metazoa; phylum Chordata; class Aves; order Passeriformes; family Certhiidae; genus Thryothorus; species Thryothorus ludovicianus. The sequence continues at coordinate 495,293 of VZTB01013648.1, read as the reverse complement.
TGCTCGTGTTTGATGCAAAAAGCATCTGGAAGGTGCCACGGCTTGGCTGGGGCTCAGGGCTCAGCACCACGGACAGCAGTGTCACCACAGCGTGTCACCATCACCCAGCTCCTGCCATGTCACCCCCAACACGCCAACCCCACCCCAAATCGTGCCAACCCCACCCCAAATCGTGCCAACACACCCCACCAGTGCTGCCCCACGGCCCAGCCCCACCACAGGGCACTGCTGCCCCTCTGCAGGCTGCAAATCAAGAATAAATTCACTGATGGACATCACATGACCTAAACTAACGTGAACAATCAGGCTCTACCACAGGATTTCTGGAAATGTTTTTGTACAAAAATCCAGTGTATTGAGTGGAAGGGACTTCCCAGAGCTGGGACCTGTAGCTGTGGGAAGGCTGGCTGGGAGAGCAGGGCAGGAGCTGCCCTGGAATGGCAATTCTGGGATCCAAAGTGCTTCCCTTTCAGAATAAAAAGCTGACAATTCCCTTTGGCACAGCTCCATGCCCTAACCACACCTTCCATCCCCCCGCCAGGCTGTCAGAACACCCGGAATCACCATTCTGTGCCAAATTCTGGGAAGAAAAGGCCAATCCTTTGCTCCCTCTGTGCTGCCAGGAGCTGTCAGGCACGCTGAGCTCTGCTCTTCCCCCAGAGATCAGCACCCAGGCATCATTTGCACAAAGGCAGCCCCCAGGTGCTCTGGGAGGAGAAGCAAAGTCCCCATTTCCTGTTAACCAAATCTTGGTTTCCCTGCTCACAGCATTATTCCTTAATGGGATTTCACCATCCGACATACTTTGTTTCAGCATTTTGAAATGCAAAATGGATAAAAACCCGCAGCCCTTTTCTTAATGTGCCAGCTTTCACCGTACATTTAATTTCTTGTTTTGCCTCGAAATGATTCATTAGCTCAATACATTCATTTTCCACCTAAGTCATTCCTTTCTGCTTCATGGTTTGATTCAGACTCTTCAGCTTATTGCTCCACATCTCTTTACTTCAGGGTATTGTCCTCAAACACCAAATATAATCTGTCAGTCCTCTGGGCTGGAGCGTGCCCTGATAAATCCTCCTGCACCACAGAGCCACCAGGATGGGGCAGTCAGGTGTCTCTTCTCTTTTTGGATGAACTCTACATTCTATTGTATTTCTAATTGCAGAACATTCATTTTAGGCTTGAGATTAGATGTGCAAAGGGGTTTAGGCATAAGTTATTCATCTCAGCACTAATGCCCTCACACAGGAGCAGGAACAGAAGAGGGATTAGGGAAAGACCTGGGGAATTTTAACAGGAAATATAAACTCTCCTGTCATAGTTGTGTTGTGAAGGAGGCGACAAAAACACATCAAAGAGCCCCTGAGGAACTCAGATGCTGCCCACGAAGTCTCTTCATGAAATCACCTTTAAAGACAAACCAAGACAGGAAAACCAGAGAGATGGGAATGATCTGACACCGGGTCATGAGGAACTGCACCCAGGGCTGCCAGTCTGAGCAACCACTGCCCCTCTGGGGGAGGATAGAGGCTGCCCAGAGCAGAGCAGAACCTTTGTGAGCCTGGCTCAGAGTTGAGCAGAGCCTCTGTGAGCCTGGCTCAGAGCACTCAGCCCTACCCAGAGCAGAGCCTCTGTGAGCCTGGCTCAGAGCTGAGCAGAGCCTCTGTGAGCCTGGATCAGAGCTGAGCAGAGCCTCTGTGAGCCTGGCTCAGAGCACTCAGCCCTGCCCAGAGCAGAGCCTCTGTGAGCCTGGCTCAGAGCTGAGCAGAGCCTCTGTGAGCCTGGATCAGAGCTGAGCAGAGCCTCTGTGAGCCTGGATCAGAGCTGAGCAGAACCTCTGTGAGCCTGGCTCAGAGCACTCAGCCCTGCCCAGAGCAGAACCTCTGTGACCTCCCCTGCCAGCCCCGACAGTCCCACGCTGCTGCTGTGTCCAGAAGGGCAGAGGGAGGAGGGGTGAGCAGGAGCTCAGAGCAAAGGCAGCCCAGCCATCCAGCACTGCCACAACACTCCCTGTGGCTGGGGAACTGCCTGTTCCTAGAAAGAGCCAGGGCTGTGTCACCTGAGCCAGCTCTGCAGGGACACATCCTCTGTGCTCCTGCCCAGGGGACACGGCAGCGAGCTCCACCTTGTTGGTACAGCTCATCCTCCGAGGGCATCCGGGAGGGCAAAACCAACAAAACCCAACCTCGGGAACATCAAAGCACAAATAAGAATTCCTCTGGTCCAGAAACGCTTCCCGGGCCAGCTGAGTGCCAACCATCTGACTGCAAGCCAGGAAATGGATGTTTAATTTTAGTTTGAGAGCCCATTACAAAGTGCTGATTTACCATTTCAGCATCTACATTATGCAGAGACCACTGCTGTGCCGGGGGCTGGAGAGATGGCTGGGGATTGCTGAGCAGCAGTTGCAGGGGTAATGATATTTCGGAAAAATAAGATTAAGAAAGAAGCTGATTCCTCATTGCTCTTAATTGAATCCACAGCAACTGCATTGTTAAATATTCTCCCTTTTATCCAGGCCGCTTTCAGTCCCGACTGCCAAAACTCTCTTTACTCACATATCCAACTTATTAATAATAAAGCATCACCCTGTCCATTAGAGGTAGTTGATGATACAGGAAGGGGTTGAGTTTTTCCCATTTTCTGGCAAACAAATTGGCTCTGCAGAGATTCAACCCAAGGGTGTAAGTTTGCAAGACCTCCTTAAGGAAAGCCAGGTTAATGTATTTAAAAATCTGGAAAAGCATCAGCTCTGCAAAGATCATTCCAAACCCACAAGGAGTAACCCGGGTGGGAAAAGACACTTTGGAAGGAAAGCTCCTGCTCACGAGCAGGCAGAACCTCACAGGAGACTTTATCAGAGCTGCAGCTCTAAGGAGGGGCTGTGTTCAAACAAATAAAGTGTTAACTCCAGGGACCCCGAGCTGAAAAGCCATTAATGCTCATTATTATCCCTCCAGGAACCCCTGGACACACTTGGCAAGCAGCTCCAGGAAAATCACCTTTCCCTGCAAGGCTTCTCTGTATTTCTGTGCCTTTGCAGAGCAACCCCGACCTCTCTTTATTTAATAACACCAAGGAAAAAGGTAATTTATTACTGCCACAAACACCTCCTCCTGTATTACAGGACCCCAGTAAATGTCACAGCATGACATTATCAGCTCAATAAACTTCAGAGGGCCACTAATACTCGGATACATGCACAAAGCTGCCTGGCACAGCTTCTAGCTGGAGTGTTTCACCAAGTTCTGCACCAGTTCTGCCCCGGAGTCGCCAGGGAATGCCCTACATTGTCACCAGGCACTCTGCAAAATTGCTTTTCGAGAGCTGCCAATGTCTGGAGGTTGCCAAGGCTCAGGCAGAGCCCTGCAAAAACCACCCCTCATCCCATCAAGGATCCTGCAGCCAAGCCACAAAAAACACCAGCTGAAATATCCCTCTGCAGCAGAACTGCCTGGAAATGTCTATGTTTCTAAGGAAAACTAAAAATTTAATTTTTTTTTCCTCTATTTACTAATTGTTCTCTATCCCAACGGGAAGTTAAAATCACAAAAAGGAGCTTCTGCTTCCTCACCAGAATGTTTTTTCCTCTGACATTTGCCTCAGTGAAAATAATAAATTTGCCAAAAAGAAGGAAAAAAAAAAAAGAAAATAAAAAATGTTCATCCTCTTTCTCTGTGTAGAACTTGGCCTTTCCATGCCTGTGCAGTGCCAGAGCTGCTCCCACACGCAGGGATGTGGTGCATGGACACCCTCAGAGCCCTCTGAGACTGCCAGGACCCCCTCACCTGCTCCCCAAAAGCACACCCTGCTCTAGAGTGCCCCAAGGAGCTCCTTTCCTAACAAAACTGATCCTTCTGCCAGGATTTCTGACTGCCCACCAGCTTCTGGGGTTATAGTTAGTGAGAGAGTTGAACCCAAAGAGCTCCAGTTCCTTTTACAGTCAAACATACAATACCAATACATTGATTAACTCAGATTGTAGATATCAGAATATGCAGATGTCTGGGAACCCTCCCTGGGCAGCAAGGATGTAGGTATTTATTAATAAAAGTGCTTAGGAAATACTTTTATCTATTGATTCCCAAGTCAATTAAGAAAAAACTTCTCTCCATTTTCTTCCCATTAGCCTGGAGAGGAAGGTCCTCCCTGGCCCACGGCCCCTGGCATGGGAGCAGGAGCTCAGCACTGCTGGGAGAGCCAGCAGGGCTCTGTCAGAAATGAAATTTAAAACACAGAGGATCAAACCCTTCCTGACTGCAGAAAGCTGGGGTGGAGGATGACTCCTACCTGCTGCTCCCAGAGAGGTGCATCCAGGTGAGCTGGGGCTGTCCTGGGAGAGGCTCGGATCCCTGGAGCAGCTCAGGGGACACTTTGCAATTCCAAGCACTTCCTGCCTTGGAGCTCCTGTGCCCTCCGTGCCCGGCGGGGGTGGGTCCTGCCTTCCCAACTCCGCTCCTCGGCACTGAGCACCCAAAGATAGAGGGAGGAATTCCCAGGATTTCGGCTTCCTCAGGGGTGAATCCAGCCGGTGATGGGCTGGGAGCAGCAGGGCAGTGCACAGAAAACATCGCAGGGACTCTCCCAGCTGCACCCACAGGGCTGGGGCACTCACTGCCCATTGCTGCCACACCAGCCAAAACAAGCCTCCACTTCCAGCACAAGAAGCCATCCTTCTCCCTGCAGGCTGGAGAGGGCCAGGATGCACCAGGGGGATGGAGAGCAGGACAGAGAGGAGGGGAAAAAAGCCCAAAACTCAGTGACTACAGAGGAAGAGATTCTGGCCTCTGATTCCTCCCGCTAAGAAACTAATCAATGACTAGAGTAATTATTCCAGTGGAGTTTCCCCATTCACTACACGGAGTGTAGAATCAGAGGACTCTCAGGAGCTGGGAGAATATTCCCAAGCAATTGGGGTTTGAGCAGCTGGAGAGGGGAAGGGCAGAGGGAATAACACACAGCAGGGCTGGGGCAGCTTTCAGAAACACCCACTCAGCAGGACCCAGGGCACCAGAAGCCCACACTGTGCCCTGTCTCCTCTGCCTTGGCAGGGTTAATGCCTTTGCACCGCAGGCTCTGACGAGTTCCCTGAGAAGCCATCAGATGGATCTACACCACTTCGAGCTCTCTAGGACTCCTTTCTGGCATTTGTCTTTAAAAAGCAACACCATTCATATGAAAAGTTGATTAATTCCACTTGTTATAATTAGGCTCACAAATAAAAGCAGCTATTCCCCCCTGCCAGCACGGGGGATAATGGTCCTTACCCTTCTCATGAAAGCGTTTTGGGTTCCAGGGGTGAGAAGCTCTGTACCAAGCACTAAGTGTTATTATTAAACTGTCATTAAAAGCATTTCAGGAAAAGTTCACAAACTGCAGGGATTTCTGTCATCGCAGCATCTGGCTGGGACAGCAGTTGGGCTGAGTGTTGCTGCCAAAATCACAACGGTACCAAATTCCCTCTCTCCATTCCAGAGCCTCAGGCGCATCCTTCGGAGGGGACTCAAGGATCTCTGTGGGATCAGCTCCCACCACGGCGGGCCTGAGGAGCTGCTCCATCCCCACTGCACTTCTGGGGGGTTCTTGGCATCCTGGCAAACCGAACAAACCCACCAGGAGAGAGCCTGGAGCGTGGCAGCACCGATGCTCACTGACACCATCACACATGTGCAGAAACCTTTGGCCAAGTGGGGCCACAGCAGACACCAGGAGGATTTGCATGACACAGGCAGAAATTCAGTGGCTGTGTTTTATTCCCTCACTTTCCCTATTTAGCCTTGGCAGCTGAACCAGGCAGCAGCTCCTGCATCGCTCCTCGGCAGAGTTTGGGAGACTTCTCCAATAAACTGGAGCAATGGAGTTTCAGGGAAGGAGGAACACTTTGGAAAGCACAGAGGAGAGCATATTTAACAACTGCAAGAGAGCTGGAAACAGAAGGAAGCCTTTGAAGAGCTGGGCTGATGGAGAGAGATGGAAAAATTATGTAAAGTAAGAAAACACATCCAGAGCTTGCAGGCAGGCTGTGAGCTCGGAGGGGGACGGGCTGATACCAGAAGAGCCTTTGATTCCTCTCCTCTTCCCAGTGTACTCTGCATTAACATTTCAAATGTTAACAACTTCCAAATGTTAGGGTTTAGAAGAGAGCACCCAGGACTCCAGAAACCGCCCAGTGATGGGAGCAGTGCCCTGAAATCCCTGAAATCTCCCACCCAGAGCTACGGGGCTGCTCCCACTGCCGGGGGCTCAGCTGGTGCCCAGCTCGCTGCAGATGGATGGGGGGGGATTCCCAAACAAAACCCCTCTTTTCGGCTGGCGGGGAGCGGGGAGGGCAGCTCCCCTTCCCCGGGTGACTCCGCAGGTCCCCGGGAGTCGGAGCAGCCCTTATGTAACTGCGGCGCAGGAGCCTGGCGCCGAATCCCAGAACTGTCATCGCAGCCTTTGCAAAGCCATTTTTACCTCTCGAAGTGTGGCTCATCAGCGACGAACGTGAGAGCTGCAAACCCAGTGTGGCAACTCGGGACTGCTTAGCAGGGGGAAGGAGAAATAGAGCACGCCCGAGCAGCTGCTGAACAAATCTCCCCACAAAGCCACGATGCTGCCGACACGGTTTCAGTCCTGGGAGCATTTGACAGGCTCACAAGCGGAGCAATGAGACCCTGAGGCTTTTCAGTGGCTCCCAGTCCCTTCCTGCTCCTTAACAAAGCCGATGGCAGGTTAAAATGGCCGGAGGAAAAGGGGAAGGTAAGTGTGTACCTGTCGCAGCTGCTCAAGCCAGCGAGGAAATTAAAAGCCCTCAGGTAAAACCTAAATATATATCTGCAAGGGAAGCATGAAAAAGTCTCCAGGCAGAGCACAGTAATGAGGCACGGCCAAGTCACTTTTCCAGGTGAGTACATAACGGGGTCACTCTCTGCTTCCCAAGATTTAATGAGAGCGGCGCCGGGTCCTCACCCAGCCGGGGCTGGGCAGCGCTCCCCGAGCATGAGTCAGCCCCGGCTGCAGCGAGCGGAGCGGGCACGGCGGGCACGGCAGGCGGCGATGCGCAGGGGAGGAGGCAGGGCAGCACCCAAATCCCGCAGGGAGGAGTGAGGAGGGGCCAGGGCAGCACCCAAACCCAGCCAGGAGGAGCCAGAGCAGCACCCAAACCCAGCCAGGAGGAGAGGGGAGTGACAGGGCAGCACCCAAACCCAGACAGGAGGAGCCAGAGCAGCACCCAAGACCAGCCAGGAGGAGTGAAGAGGGGCAGAGCAGCATCCGAACTCAGCCAGGAGGAGTGAAGAGGGGCAGGGCAGCACCCAAACCCAGCCAGGAGGAGCCAGAGCAGCCCCCAAACCCAGCCAGGAGGAGCCAGAGCAGCCCCCAAACCCAGCCAGGAGGAGCCAGAGCAGCCCCCAAACCCAGCCAGGAGGAGCCAGAGCAGCCCCCAAACCCAGCCAGGAGGAGCCAGAGCAGCCCCCAAACCCAGCCAGGAGGAGCCAGAGCAGCCCCCAAACCCAGCCAGGAGGAGCCAGAGCAGCCCCCAAACCCAGCCAGGAGGAGCCAGAGCAGCCCCCAAACCCAGCCAGGAGGAGCCAGAGCAGCCCCCAAACCCAGCCAGGAGGAGCCAGAGCAGCCCCCAAACCCAGCCAGGAGGAGCCAGAGCAGCCCCCAAACCCAGCCAGGAGGAGCCAGAGCAGCCCCCAAACCCAGCCAGGAGGAGCCAGAGCAGCCCCCAAACCCAGCCAGGAGGAGCCAGAGCAGCCCCCAAACCCAGCCAGGAGGAGCCAGAGCAGCCCCCAAACCCAGCCAGGAGGAGCCAGAGCAGCCCCCAAACCCAGCCAGGAGGAGCCAGAGCAGCCCCCAAACCCAGCCAGGAGGAGCCAGAGCAGCCCCCAAACCCAGCCAGGAGGAGCCAGAGCAGCCCCCAAACCCAGCCAGGAGGAGCCAGAGCAGCCCCCAAACCCAGCCAGGAGGAGCCAGAGCAGCCCCCAAACCCAGCCAGGAGGAGCCAGAGCAGCCCCCAAACCCAGCCAGGAGGAGCCAGAGCAGCCCCCAAACCCAGCCAGGAGGAGCCAGAGCAGCCCCCAAACCCAGCCAGGAGGAGCCAGAGCAGCCCCCAAACCCAGCCAGGAGGAGCCAGAGCAGCCCCCAAACCCAGCCAGGAGGAGCCAGAGCAGCCCCCAAACCCAGCCAGGAGGAGCCAGAGCAGCCCCCAAACCCAGCCAGGAGGAGCCAGAGCAGCCCCCAAACCCAGCCAGGAGGAGCCAGAGCAGCCCCCAAACCCAGCCAGGAGGAGCCAGAGCAGCCCCCAAACCCAGCCAGGAGGAGCGGAGGAGGCTCCGGGCTCCCCCAGGCCCAAAGCACCGCTCTCCGCCGGCTGCAGCTGCTGCCTCCCAGCGGGATTGATCTTTGCACCATAAATGTTTATGGCTTTGAGCATTTGTGCCGCGCTTTCCCACCAGGAATCTGCAAACACCTCGGAAATGTCCCTAGGTACGGCTGGCACAGCAGAAGCAGCAAATCCACTGTCATGAGGCAGAATTACCGAGACAATTCCTTATTGTCCCTCCAGTCTCTCCCAGGGCTGAGAGGCCGGGATTTCCCCCTTGCTGTCCTCCTGCAGGAGGCTGAGCCAGCACCTGGAGAAAGGACAGGGATGCTCTGGGCATCCTCAGTGACCAAGGGCAGGACGGGCAGCAGACCCTGGGGCACCTTTCCATCACACCCATCCACGGGGAACACCCTGAGAATTCACCCCAGCTTCTCCCGGGGGGTGTGACAGGCAGCAGGAGCTGCAGAAGGACATCGTGCTCCCCACACACCTCTCAGGAACCCTTCTGGAACTCGGTTTGGTGCCCGGCAGCGAAGTGCTTGGAGGAGCCGGTGGTGCTCCGGATGGAGACGGCACCGCGGCATTCCGGAGGCACAGCAGCTCCCTCGCTGCTGCAAACACCTCGGAGCCGCCTGGCAGAGCTCTCCAGGAAGCAATTTCACAGGGACTTTCAAAATACCAGAGTGATTCCCCACTCTGCAGTTTTAAAGGACTCCAAGCCTTTTTTTTTTTTTTTTTTGCATGATGTTCTTGCAGCAGCTTTGCTTTTAAAACATTGAAATCATAATGTGATGCAGAGCAGTGTCTGCTTATTATATGGTGCTAAGGGTTTCTGCTGAAAAATGTGGAGAATTTTAGCGTCTAAAAACTTCCATAAAACTTCTAAAAAAATCCAAGAAAAATGATTGACATTCAAAGAAGAAATTTTGGCTTTGGGGCTCTCCATCAGCACTGCCAATTATGCTTCATGGTAATAACATTTTCTTTCCTCCCCAGGGTCACTGGATGATGCCAGGTACCATTTCCCATACATTTTTTTCATTTCTCTCAGCATTCTTTTTGTGATGCATTATATAAGACAGAGAAAATGGCAAGTCCCCGTAAAGAGGAATTCACAGCGTGCTGCAGAAATGAAGCATGAACTCCATGGAGTCTGTGACAGCCTCATCAGGCTGTGTGGGAAGGACTAGAACAGGGGGTTGTGCCAGACCATTGATCTCCAAGAACGTTTCTTATTTTAACTTCAATGAGGAAAAATTTGCTTACCCATCAACATCCTGCTGTCACTGCGGGTTCTGCTGTGAGAGAGGAGGCCCTGCAGCCAGGTGAGGTGCCAGAGTCACCTAGAACCAGGTGAAGTGCTCAGAGTCACCTGGAACCAGGTGAAGTGCTCAGAGTCACCTGGAACCAGGTGATTGCAACGCCCAAGTCACACAGGTGCTGTGGTGGATGGGACAAAAATGGTCTCTCTTTCCACATCCAGCCAAAAGCAGGGGTCACTCCAGAGGTATGAAAAGGAAAAGGCAAGGATGTGTGAAATGGTGTCCCTGAAGGAAGAGGTTTTGCACAAAACCCCCTGGAATTCCCCCCAGAGGTGCCTCAGAGCTGCCCATCAGCCAGGGCAGGAGCCAAAGGTGAACTAAAGCCACAAAAGGATTTTAAATTATTATCCACCATTATCTTATCTGCTCATCAGCTTTTGGTCCAACTGCCATGACCAAATCATCTGTTGGAAAGGGAACATCCACTCCAGGAGTTGGTGTGACAGCAAATGCTGTTTCACAGATCTTGGCTGCCTTGAACATTTACAGTAAAAAGCACAGCAAAAAAAAAAAAAAAATGCCTTGGCCTGTTCTCATCTCTCACATAAAGACACAAAAATATGAAAAAGAGAAGGCTGCAATTTTTTACACGGCGTTTCCTTAAAGACTGAACTGCAAACATCATCCTCTCCATTTATATCCATCCTGGCCAGGCAAAGGCTTTTAGGACGAAAGATGGTTTAATAAACAGACATTTATAACAAGTGCCAGATCCTGCAGCTTCATCATCTGGAAAAGAGTCTATTAAACCAAGTGAGAAACTCCCTGATCACTAAAGGTGTCTAATGGAATTAAAATTGAATTATATCATGATTAATAACTTCACCAGCATGTGCGGCTGTACTCCTTTCTCCTGCTAAAATCTGCCTGTGGGAAACAGAGCAAAAAAAAAAAAGCTTAGGGAGGGAAAAAAGCCTTAAAAGTTTGGGAAATTGTTCCAGCTCCCCAAAGTTTTTCAGGAAAAGCATCCATGAGGTGCCAAAGTGGATCTTGGTGCTCTCCTGTGCTCACTAACCCGTGCTGGAACAGCAGCACTCTGTGTCTGCTGTGAACCATCCTCCTTTTCAAGGGAACAGGAATTCCACCAGCACATCCAAACACAGCCTGGAAAAGGGCACGGGACTCCCCCAGCCCCTCACAATCCCCCGCTACAGAGAGGAACCTCCCTCCTTTGCCTCCTCCCCCCTGCTGAAACCCCAATCCTCTCTCCCCTCTCTCACTCACTCCCTGGGGTCTGGGATCCAAGCTTTGCTCTTTGCCAGAGTTTTTTGTGGTTTTTTTTTAACTCCCACCGTTGGGAAGGAATGGAGCCCCCGTGCATGTGCAGTGAGGTCGGCACACGTCTGCTAGCAGAAACATTTGTGCTGCTGAACCCTGGAAGGCTGAACATTTCTGAGGCACAGAGCACAGCATCCAGCACTAAAACCATTTACAAGTTCTTAGCGTGGAAGAAATATTTCCCATTAGAGGCTGCAACAAGAGCTGCCTAGAAATTGTATTTCCTCTCAATTTTCGCACAATAGCCGCTGGCAATAAATCTCCCCATCAGCACTGGGCAGTTCTAAGTGCAGTTACTGTGTGGGAAGAATCCAAACAAAGTGACAATGCCGAGCTTTAAAAGCATTTTGGAGGAAGATGAAAAGGAAAAAATTGTTAAACTGCAGCTCTAGAAGAGGCTGAGGAGCTGTAATGGCTTTTGTGTCACCATCTCACACTCTCAGTGACCCCACCGAGCAGGAGCTCCTGCAGCAGAGCCTCCAGCTCACAGCAGTCCCTGAGCAACAGCCCTGAGATGACAGCTCCAGACATCTCCTCACTGGAAAGTGACTGTAAAAATCTTTCTCCACACAGAAAAACCTCATGGTGCTGATTTACTGACCTGGAACTGATGGGTCTTGAGAGACCTGAGAGAAGCAGGGATGACAGGCTGGGTAGAGAACACAAACTTCCCCTTCCTTGTGTGGCTGGCTCATGAGTGAGCACATTCCTGCACACGTGTGTGCGAGCACCTCAGGACAGGAATGTCCCTGTGCCAAGGAGCTGGAGCTGCTCCATTTGAGCAGAAAGACCAATCCCAAGTCATCTGAAGTGGGAACTGAAGTGTCAGAGAAGGCCTCGACTCTCAGCAGCGTGGGTGTGATTGCATCAAACTGTAATGAAGCAAATCCATCTCCAAAATCCAACTTCAAGAACAGTAAGTAAACAGCTTCCTCCAATAAATGCCTTCCCAGAGCCCAGCTGCAACCTCTTGCTGAGAAATATGGGCACCACCTAATCCCCACTTCTGTCCTTGAGCAAACACCGTGACTGTGCATTAGAAACACCAAACTAAATTAACATAAGAGTGTCCATGCCAATTATTCCAATTAAATTCTCTTCTAAGAGCCAATTACCACCCATTTTATTAAATGAGAAAATTTTCAAACAATACTCCCATACGGAGCTCTCAGCCCAGATGCAATTATGCACTTCACATGTTGATACTGGACACTGGGCAAACGAGTCCCTCTCTGCAGTGCCATCACAGGCAGAGTTTGTCTGAAAGGAGTTTTAGGCAATGTTTTAGCTTTGAAAAGCTGTATTTGGTACCCATTTCAGGGCCCTTTTCTGTTTAAACTGCTTTTTGCTCACCTACATACCAACACCGTGCATCAGTGAAAAGGCCACTCTCAAATTCGATTGCTCTGGGGAGTGATTGAGGCGTTCAGAGCTAAGGCAGAGTGGCTCAGCCAGATGCTCGTCCTGTTGGGAAGAGTGATGTGAGCTGGAGCAGGATTCCCACTGCTCCGAGGAGCTCACGCTCCGTGAGGCTCCGTGGTGGAAAAACACCCACTTTTGGCAAAGCCCTGCCTCGCTCGTAAACATTTCACTGGGGGATTTTTTTTTTTTCTGCTGCTTTCTGACAGGATAACACATTTCTCAGCAATGTCACTCCTGCCCACAGGATGGCAAGGTCTCAAGCTGACATTTGCTAAACATCTTCACCACCTGCTCCCCAGAAATATTCCTCTCTCCTAGACAGAGGAGACCTTTATCCTGACAGCTCCTGCCACCAGGGAGGTGGCACATACCTGCCACGGACCCACCCTGAGCTTCATGCTCCAGCTGCTCCCTGGCACCCCAGCAGCGGGTGCTGCAGCCACTGACCCACGGCCGAGGCTCACAGAGGGCTGGGAGCAGCACGCTGGGCATTTGGAAAACCCAGTCCCCAACCAAATCCCCCTTGCGGTGATCTGGAGCCAGAAACTCAAAGGAAATTAATGACTTTGCTAATAGTCACCCGCGGCACGTGGGGAGTGAGGCTGGCAGAGCGGCTCCGTGGCTCTGCCCACAGCCCAGAAAGCGAGAGCTCGCTGCCTGCAGGAGCTGCTAAATTTGCAGAGCCACGCTCGGCTGCTCCGGAGGCTGCGGGGGCTGCAGGAAGCGCGGCAGTGTCTAATCCAAACACAGCCACAGCCTCCCCGCACGGCTCCTGGCGGGCCCCAGCGCTCCGGGATGGGGAACCGCCAGTCCGGGAATGGGAACGAACCGGGAAAATTCCCGGGGGAGCCACGGGCGGCAGAGTGAGGAGCAGGGGGATGAGCGCCCGAAGAAATCCTCACCTAAACCCAACAAAGCCCTGCAGATCCCAACCACGGGTCAGGCACAGAGGGTGTGCTTGGGGCTGGCCTCGCCTTAAAGTGAAGTTTTTTGAAGAATCCTGCTGTTGAAGCGGAGGCTGAGAGCACTCAGTCCCCGGGTCCATGCCCAGAGGTGCAGGAGAGGCACAAAGCCCATCCTGGAGAGAGGAACTCATCACAGCCTCTGCAAACCAGCACCAGGTTTGGGGGAACCTGGGGGTTCCCTCATACGGGAAGAAAAGCAAGGAGCACATGAGGAAGGGAGGATTCAACCTGCACACCCATGTGTGACCCCAAGAGTTTGGGACATGCAGGGAGGAGGATGGCAGCACCTTGATGGGTGGAGGATCCCAGTTTCCAGCCTCGGCAGGGTGGCTGTGGGTGGCTGCCCGGACAGGAGATGAGGACAGAGCCACTCCTCGCTCCCCTGCACCCCACAGACAGCGTATCCATCACCTCAGAGACCCGCACTCCACAGCAGAAAGCTTCCAAAGCAACCAAAAGCTCAAAGACAGGTGACAACAGAGATCCTGGAGAGAATAAGAAAATGCCAATTTGCCTGGATTTGTGGAGGAGTTGGACAGGAGTGATGTGTGCGCTGGCCTCCAGAGGGCCCCTCCACTGTGAGACGGCAGAGCAGCAGCGAAAATCATCCGTGACAAAGGAACTGGTGACAGCAGCAACACGAAATCCTGCTCAGCAAAGCAATGGCAGCGGGCCAGAGAGAGAGGGACAGACTGGCAGCCCCAGAGGGTCAGGGCAGAGGTGTCACACAGTGAGGGAGCAGTTTGTGCCTGAGGTGGACAGCGACAGCAGGAGGTGTGCACTGAGCACGGGGAGCTCCTGCACTCTTCTCCATCGCTTCGTGCCACACCCAGAGCCCCGGCCGGGGACACAAACCCTGCTCTGGGTGGCAGAAGGCTCCTGGGGGAAGAGTCCTAGCCCTGCTCCTCACCCTGCAGCAGTCCCAGTGCCAGGGAGCTCCAGCTCCAGCCCACCAGAGCAAGGGGGGACACAAGGGCACGGTGGCACAGCACCACAGGGCAACCAGCACCTCACCAGATCCCAGCTCCACTGAGCAAAACCAGGATATTTCTGCACCAACACAGGCAGGTACAAACCCAACCCTTGCTATTTCTTAGCTGGCATCAGGCAAGATTTTAGTTCAGCTCAACAGCAGCGCCACAAAGGAAAGGTGTGATTGAAGCTCCCAGCATCACTGAGGGACACCTGGCTGTGTCCCCCTTGCCACACTGCAGCCAGTCACCTCCCCCAGTTAATTCATGGCTGTTTCACTCTATTTTACCCTGATGACCTCACAAGCCACCCACCCCCGGCAGCGTGTGCTGTTCTCCTTCCTCACCATCCCTCCTTCCTTCCTCCCTCCCTCCCCTCTGGCTGTGCCCACGGCCTGCCCAGCTCTGAACCCTGCAGGCTGCGGCCACTGGTACATCTCTGCACACCCACACAACTGCAGCAGGCAGGCAAAACAACCAGGATGGGGAGATCAGGGTGCACCCTCTGCATGGCTGGAGGGATCCTGTTCCATGGGGGAAAACATCCCAGGAAATACATCCCAGGAAAAACACACCAGTGACAGGTACCCTGACACACAGAAAATGCACCTGGCTGCAGAAATTTTCATCCCTAAACCAGGGATGAAAACCAGGATGGCACCCAGCACGTTGGGACTGACCATGGAGGGATGGCCTTGGAGATGTCCCAACCCCGAGGTGTTGTGCCTATCCACAAACTTTGCTTCCCACCTTCCTCTCACAAAACAGACTTCCATGTCCTGCTTGACTGTCAGCAAACAGCTCCAGGCTGTCTCCTGAAAGAGGATGAGCAGATGGTCTGCTTGGAGGAAGACAGAAGCAGGACCAAGCAACTGTGGCCCCAGTGCAAGTCCAAAGAGGCAAAGCCAACTCCAAGCTCCTGGAGTTCTTCCAGGAAGCCACGGATGGCCCTCGCAGAGCACGTCTGCCCCTGCACCACATGGCTGATGTAGTTTTAGAACAGAAAACAACTCTTAAAAATCCTTGCAAGCATTGCCTCACCCACTACACCAGGCTTCCTGCCTTAAAGGACAAGTTTTCTAAGTTTGAGAAGTTTGGGAAACGCAGAATGCTGGAAAACATTCCTCTAATCTGCTGGAATGTGCTAACATCCATGGCATTTCTGTCTCACCAAGGCCTTGTTCCTCAACTCAATCACCACAAACTTCTTCATTATCAATTATTTATTACCTAGAATAATTAAAGGGGAAACACTGAACCTGCCAGGGGATTTGCAACCCTGGAAATCTCCTTCCAGCCCTCTGGCTATGCAGGGGAGATCTTAAGACATCGCCAATGAGGTTGTGGGGACAGAACAGAGAGCAGAATCTGCCACCTCCCCACAGACTGTCACCACAGGGACCAGGCTGGACTTTGATCATCTCCCTGCAGTAAAACAACCAGCCATAAATTTGCTAAAATGGCAACAAAAAGCTTCACAAAGAGAGGAAATGAGGTCACGGAGCCGATGAAATTCAAAGTTATTAATTTATCCAACGTGTGATGTAGCAACGGACTCTGAATTCTCTGAAATATTATTATTTTTTTTAATTGCAGCAATGCAGCAAATTAATTGGGCTGATAATAGAGGAAATCTCCAGATCTGGGGACTGGGGGGCTGCACTGCCAACCCTTGGTGGGCAACCTGAGAGCAGCTGGCAAGAGCTTTGTACAGAGGGTGTGTGACCCACTCTGAGCTGTCAGTCAGGAGCAGGATGAGGAATTTCATTTGCAAATGAACACCTTCATCTCTGCTACGGATCCAGACAAGTGCCAGTGGAGCAGAGGCAAATGCAGCATGGCAGGGAAATCTGTGCTCGCTGCAGGGCTTCACTGGCAACGTGTTCACATCTCTCTCGACAAGCAGTGCTAAAATAGGAGACAGTAAAGGATTGGTCCTGTCTATTGGTGGGACTTGTCAGAACCAGAGATGTTTGGATTCAAATTACAGCCTTTTATTCCTGCCTCGGCCCCTCTGCTGCACAGGCTACAATAAAACATGTGAGATGCCTCACAGGAGCAGGTAGAGGAGCACTTACTATCCAAGTTATTCTGTGTCCCCTGATCTCTTTCCCCAGGGCCACAGAGGGGTCAGAGGGAGAGCAGCTCACACCTGAGCAGGGCTGGCACCAGGACAGGGCTGGCTACAGAGGGACAGGAACCTCTGTGTCCCTCAAGGCTGTGAGCAGGGGATGCCCGAGCTCCCCGCACACAGTCAGGCACTGCACAGGTTGTGCAGAGGAAAAGCAATGAGCACCACCTTCAGAACAGCAATAAATTATTTCCCTTGGGAACAAAGATGCAACTGTGATGAGAGAAAGTGGTGGGGAAACACAGCAGTAAAATTTAATGCATTCTCTGCAATTACAGCTACAGCTGCCAAGTTGTTTCTCGTGCTGTCACTACAGCAGTGGTGACAGCTTTGGTCTCAGCCCGACCTTCCAGCCTCACCCAAAGCAGCACAACACTCCTGGGGGTTCCTGCAGGCACAGGGCTTTGTGTGCTGACAAACATCAGCGCTGCCTCAGCAGGTCTGTGCACACAGACTCACGCTTGTGATACATCCCTGTGCTCCAGAGACCCTGGCACATCTCTGCCAAGCTTTGACATCCAACCAGGCTCTCCTGTGGGAGCTGCTCCCAGCTCCAAGGAGCAGGGAGATGCACCAAGGCCACCACAGGAGCAGCCAGCAATGCCCCACCAGGCTTCATCCCACCCCAAGAACACGTGGAAGGAGCTCTGCCCCAGTTAACCATGGCAGGAGCCAAGATTCCAGCATTTCTCACGCCCCTCTGTGCTCTGTCTGCCAGGAATTTTCTCAGCTGGACTTTCAGTGTGTCCTGTACAAGTGGTTGAGGGGAGTAAAATAATTCATTTTGCCCATATGTTTAATTTGCCATGAGAAAGGTGAACCCCAAGGGCTGCCCTGGGAATGTGCCCACCTCAGAGCCCTTGCTCCTGCTCTCCCCTTCACTCAGACAGGTGTCTTCAGTACCTTGAAATGCTCTTTTCTCTTCCAAGCCCATTCCCTCAATATTTAGAAAAGAAACCAAAGGCAAAGTAAATAAGTGGGAAAAGAAAATCACCCCAGGGAGGGATGGAAATTGGAGCCCACAGTGTTAAATTGCACTAAATAACTGAAAATCAATTGTTGTTCTTCCTTTTCCTCAGGGCACAGCCGTACATGGCAGCACTCCAGGGACACCTCTGCTCATTCCTCCAGCCTGCTACGTGCACTTACTTTTATTGCAAGCAAGGGCCCACTGCTGACAGTGAAAACAATATCCCTGGAAAACAGCAATGGCCATTTTTTAAAATAAAATAATAGTTATAATTACAAGAGAACTGTGTTTCTTCTTTTCTCTATTACTTTCATAACTTTCCTAATACTCCTGCTAACGTCCAGGGGTACCTGCCTTAAGATGAAGACACAAGAGCACACCAATAGCTGCGAGGAAACATCAATTAAAAAAAACTCCAAGCAGCACTGCAATTAAGACACAGCGTTGGGAATCATCCCTGCAGCCTTTCAGAACAACTGGAAAAACAAACCTCAATTAAGAATGCTATCATTAAAGAAAATCTGCAAACACAAGAAAACCCAAATCAATTTTATAAAGTTGCCTCAGGCTTCCAATGCTCTTCATCCCAGTGCATCCCATCTGGAGCTGGGCTGAGGAGTTGGGTTTGCCTCTGTTGAGGGTGAGGAGCTGCTGGAGAGGAGGTGCCCACCCCATGCAGGGTGTGGAGGGTGGGGTTCGTGGTCACTGCTCCGTGCCAGGGGGCAAATGGGGCTGGCAGCAGATTTAGGAACACCAACACGCTGCCCTAGGGGATTTCCCTACCCTGCTCTCAGCTCTGCTGCTCCAGACCTACCACACCATGCTCCACAAGAGCCATGGGGATCACTGGAGGCCTGGGATGCTCATTGCCATTGGATCCAGGAGCAGGAACGAGCCTCTGCATGATGTGTCCAGCCACAGATGGACCTGGGGACTGAATCCAGTCCTGTGACAGCCTGGGCTGGCACAGCAGAGCTGTTGGCACCTACTCTGGAAAGGGCTACACCTGCACGTGCCACAGGCCTGCCTGGCCACGCTGCCTGGCTCGGAGCAGGAGCACACAGGGATGGCCCAGTGGGACCAGCACTCCTGCCACAGGCTGGCTGGGCTGCCAGGGCAAACTCCTGCTTGTGCTGTCACACAAAAACTTCCTGACAAAGCCTTGACTCAGGGAAACAGCCTAATCCAACTAATAACTGCTTTGGTGCTGCTTTGCCAGGTGGCAAAAGCAGAGGGGAAGCAATTCAATTCTGCTGGACACCCAGGCACTCCCAAGCTCCTGTTTGGGATCCCACCACCTTCACCAGAGCCATCTGTCACTTGGTTTGTCCACTGAGTTGTCCCTTGAGAGAGTCTGCACCCAGAGCTGGTGGAAATGGGTCTAAACACCATTATTAAGGGAATGGATATTAGAATAATATCCAGCCTGCTTTACAAGAAAGGGGTCAGACTGCTGGGAGGTAAAGAGCCTTCCCCAGGGGAACTTTATGGCACACAGACATCAGAGCTGAATCTCCTACTGCCAGGTACAAACCTTCACTGGCACAGATGCTACAGCCTGAGGAGACTTTGCACTGACTTAAAATATTGGCCATTACCTCACCAGCACAGAAATAAATGTCTGTAACTTCTGGGTACAAATTGGAGTTTTCATATTGGCATCTGCATCTTCCAAATAAAATGAGGAAAATTGCCCATTAAATCAAATAGCAATGAAGTGGGGATTCAGCCACAGACATATTCAAGGAACCTGCCTCGGGAACACAAAACTGCCCAGCTCCATTAATGTAATGATGCATTTTGATGAGGAAGTCACTTGGGGCATGTTAGCATGAAAACTGCAGGGATAAGATCCTCCAAGGCTGATATTGCAGCACTTCACTTTGCTCATGCCAGGCATAATCTGACCTAAGATTTAGAGCCACCATTAGTGACAAATTAAAGAGACAAAGACCAGATGTCAGGTCACAGACAAAGAAGTTGTAAGACTCTAAAAAAACTGAAAGCAGAAAACTTAAAAGAATTGGCCCCGGTTGTCAAAATCCTCTTTTCTTGGTTATGCAACATCCAAAATATCTTTGATTTTATATAGGGGATGTTAAAATTTTATAGAGAAGTTGCTGAATTCTTATGCACAAGCAGCTTTTCTAAACATTCTCATCCATCAAAATGATTTTTTGCTGATAATTAGCCTCAGAAAAATGCACTTAATCAAAGTGACATCCATTACTTCTCGCTCCTGTAAATAGGACTGTGGCTTCTGACGATGATTTTCTGGAAAGTGTTCAGACTATTTAAATTAGGCAACAAATAAGCTCCTAATGACACTTTTCTGAGATACAGTTTAATTTTATTTATGGGCTTTTTTTATACGTGTCCCAACCCAGCTGTCAGAACCGTCCAAGAAAAGAGAATGCAGAGGATCAAAAACTGCCATAGTCAGGACAGCGAACATCAAAGGGATGCCACAGCTTGGGGTATGGAACAATATTTACCCATTGAGCAGATGTGCTTTCTCAGCTGCTTTTAATCAGCATTTGCAGCCTCTCTTCAGAACAGGAGCCTCGCTGGCAGCGCCCAGCCCAGCTCGGGGAGATGCTGTGCTCAGCTCCTGCTCCCTGCCCCCAGCACCCCTGGCCCTGCTCCCACAGCTCCGTGGCACACGGGATTGCCATGCCCAGAGGATCCCCGTGCCAGGAATGTGAAAAGGCAGCCAGGCCCCAGCAGGGTTTGTGCCCCCAGTTCTTCACCTTCCCTTTGTTACGGGCTCGACATCTTAAATTCTGCCCTTGCTGATGCATCCCGGAGGCTCCAGGTGCTATCATGTCCACAAAACAGATGAGAAATGCAGGACTGCCATAAGCAAGCAGAACAAATCCATTTTTCTCCCAGTATTGACATTAACAGCATCTTCCAAATGGGAAATAAACTTCTGAACTAGGCAGGACTAATGCCAAATAACAGAGGCGACTGCAAGGTTCCCAAAAAGAACCTTCCCTTCCCAGAGGAGAAATCATATCCCAGGCTCTATCAGTCAGATCCTTGCCCTGAGAGCAGTTTGTACCCTCAGAATTCAGAGCTGAATGACACCTAATCCTATTTCTCTAACCCAAAGACCTGCCTGGCAGAAATGTCAAGCCCAGAATTCAAATACAGCTAAGCCCAAAGCCTTCCACCATCTCGTGGTAGTGAGTTCCAAAGATGACTAAGATGATCCTGGAAGGAGCACTTGGACTTGACAACTCTAGATTTGCTTGTCATTAGGCTTTTCTCTCCCTGTTTCACAAATCCATTTTCCTCCCACATTCCCTTCCCAGTCAGCCGTTTCCTATTTGCTTCCTGGCCAATTTATTGCATCCACCACAGGACTCTCCAAGTGTTATTTTAGTTCTCCTGTCAATCAGTCCACCTGCCAGAGAGCAAGCCCTGCTCGGATCGACTGCGTTCATCTTTCACATTCCAGAAACAAAACCAAATTAGGAGCAGCCTAATTTACCCATTCCACCTCACACTCACTGATCAGTTCCTTCTGTTCCAGAGGTTATCTAGACCTACTCTCTCCTCCTGCTGTACCACAGCTCTCTAATTATCTGCTTGTTCCAACAAGCTCTCATCTCCTCAAGCTCCAGCATTACCTCATTCCCTTACCTCAGCCCAGGGCTGGTGTCTCTTCAGCATCCCCTGTGATGAGGATGCACTAATTCATCTCTAACAGAAATGGTTTTAATTCTCCAGAAGCAGCAAAACCCAGGCTCCCCTTTGGCCTCTGATCCTTTTAGTCTTTACTGACCCCAGAAACCTCCTCAGTCCCAGCAGCACACTCATTGCAGGGTAATGTTCAAAAGCAGATATTTGAGGTACTAATGTTTTAAGCATTCGTTTTACAAATAAATGAGATATTCAGCATTATGGGTGTTTTCCTTCAGTGGTACATCTCTAAGTCCAACCAGCTCTATTTTACCACTCACAGTTCCCCACAGAGTTTATGTGGGGTATTTCCTTCAGCACATCCCTGTCAGGGCTGTAACAAAGCCCTTCAGAGCACAGCTCTGAGCTGATTATCATCCACAAGCACAGCAGAGCCAAGAAGTCTTTCTGCTTTTCATTCTTTTTTTTCACCAGCCTAAATCAGCTCCTGATTCAGTGGGTTTGGAGCAGACTAATGAACTAGTCATAATTACTCCAACGAGCTTGATTCAGCCACAAGGTCCCACCATTATTAATGACTTGGATTGGAATTTAGGCCTAACAGCAACATTTCCCAAAGCCCACAGCTCATCTCAGCTCTCAGCAAAGTCAACTGGACTCCAGTGAACAGCAAATGTGGGCTCAGAGATCTGCATTTCCAAACACAATGGAATTATCAGTATTTTCCAGATGGAGGGGAAGTCAAATAACTCAAGAAGACAGCACAAAGCCAGTGAGACGGAGATATCTTGAGAAAAAAGGCTAATGAATTCTTGAAAAACAGAGCTAATGAATTAACAGAACAACCCAGAGCATCTCCACATTAAAATTAAAGAGAGATGCTGAATCAGAAAGACTCAAATCTAGAGGAAAATGAAGGTTAAGGGCTGTAACCAGAGAAATGCAGAAAGAACACAATCTGCAATTGTCATCTTCCATATTTCAGATGCTTTCAAATACTTAAATATAAAAATTATTAAATCCTCAAGCTTGACTAAATGAGCCATATCACAACCATTCTGAAACCCAGACATTTTCTGCAGCAAGGATTTCACTTTAACTTCTCACTTGGTGTCATAAAACTATATTAATGTTTAAGTGTCTGTTAAGGAAATCTGGGCTTTAAAACCTCCAGGATCACAGACTCATTTTCGAGCCAGACCAATTTTATGCAGCGATAAAAGTTAGGAACACTTACAGAGAACATTTGTAAAACCCACATTTACAGTCTCAAAGCCAAATTCACTTTTTTTTTTTTACGACACTTGTACTCATAAAAAAAAGAAATTATCTTTTAAGAGAGACGCACAAAAGCCTTGATGCAGGTGTACCAAGCACGCAGCAGCTACTCAAGGACCCACCAGTAATTGAAAGGTTTTTTTCCAACAAGAATTACATCCCTTTGTTTGTATCGTGCAATTAATTGGTGGGGAAAGATAAAAATCTGACTTCCTGTTAGCACAGCAGCTGCTGGGTATTTATGATATGAACAGAGTTGAAGGGAAGGTGCTTGCTCCTCGTGATTTAACTGCTCTGCCCATGGAATTCTCTTGCCACTCGTGGCATTCCCTCTGCTGCTCACTCAAGCTGGGGATAAATCCCAGCCAGGCAGGAACAGCAGGCTGCTGCTCAGCACATAAAGGCCATTCCTCTGGCCAGCCCAAGGAGCAGAGAGTGGCACCACAACCCCAGCAGCTCTTCAGAGTCACCCTGCTGCCAAGACAGCATCCGAGAGCAGCCTGGAGGAGTCACCCCTCCTAAATAAATGCTTGTCAGCCCAAATTCCACACACGGTGTCACAGGCAGTTCCGCCAGCCCCTCACTATCCCGCACCTCTCCCAGACATCGATCCCTTCTCCCGCTTGCCCTGATGGGACTCCAGGACCCAGCAAGCCGCCCACACATCTCAGTCTGCTGGCCCGGTGCAGCCACAGCTCCCAGCGCATCCAGCGCCCTGGAGCACCCAGATGTCCCCAGCGCCGCTCTCCGAGGCACCCGTGGCCTCCACCCGCTGCACACCCGCACATCCCCGCGGTCCCACACGCCGCTGGATCCTCCAGCACATCCCAGCGCCCGCAGGCTCCGAGCAGCCGGTACCCGCCAGGCTCCGCTGCCCGGAGCCGCCGTCGGCACCGCGGAGAGCTCCGCGCCGGGCGGCAGCAGCACCGCGGAGAGCTCCGCGTCCCCTGCCCGGAAGGGGATCCGCGGGTGTCCCGGCTGTGTCCCCCCCCACCCCAGGTGTGTGTCCCCATCCTCGGGCAGCGCCCCAGCTCCGTGTGTCCCTCCCGGCGGCTCGGCGTCCCCGCGCCCTGCACCCCGCCGTCCCCGCGGTGCGCCCCGAACCTGTCGTCGCTCTGGAAGGACTGGTCCCCCAGCAGCAGATCGCGGAAGCGGTACCGGGGCGGCAGGGGCAGCACCTCGGACTCCAGCTCCGTCATCTTCAGGGAGGCGATGTCCAGAATGACCCCGCTCTTGCGGCTCCCGCCGCCGTCCCCGCCGCCGC